>BMAV01000284.1:0-83757 GCA_019973955.1 Trichonephila inaurata madagascariensis
TTTGGTCTAAATATAAGCCTTAAATGATTAACCATGTGTTCAAAGATATGATTCAATTAATTTCGTTTTTGTATTTGTTTTATATATTTTGAAAATATATTATTGAGATGTTAAATGAACACAATATACTTTATTAGTTTTTAAAAGTCTCATAACGAAAACATTTAGAATAATCCTTAAAAGGCATGCTTGAAAAGTTTTTATAAAGATCAAATAATTCTTGATTAAGAGATATTATGCATTTTTTGGATATTTTCAAATATCGAGTTCCTTTATATCTTATAGAAATAAATGTGTATATTTTTATTTCCTAAATAATACTTTCTTACATATTACATTTATTTATTATGCAGGTCTAATAAAAATAGAGATTTTTGTGAAGCTCCATAGGATTTTATTAACTGTATATTTAATCATAGCAACTAAGATAAGTAATGAAAAATTCAAGTAATCATTTGGACACAATTTATTCTTCGTACGTTTATTTGTTGAATCACAATTATAGGGGGTAAGCGCAAAGTATCTACTGTAGTTAAGCAGTGAATAATATAATGAAATGTTTAACAAACATAAAAATATAATCAAATATAGGTATAGGCTACTTACCACAAGTACAGTAAAATTCACCGAAACTTATAATTTGATTAAGATTTGGAAATAGAGACAACAATACATTTAATTAAAAATATTTCATTTACTATACATTTTCTTTCATATACCTAAATGTATATTAAGAAAAAATCACACTTCTGAAGGCTTTGCAAATATTTAGAATTAAGCTTTAAGCTGCAGTTGCCTTTTGATGAAGGTTCTTAGACATAACTCGTGAATTCTTTCTTATTTGTAATTGTAATTTCCATGTCCAAGGGGTTGTGTTCTTATAGTTGGTGTAAAAAGCGCCGAGAAATAAGGTACACTCAATTAAAGCTAAGTTTTGTAAAAAGTGTAGGAAGCATCACGTTTAATCCCTCAGTATGTAAGTAGAACATGATAGAAGAGGTTTCAAGAAGTTGAAATTTCAGCATATAATCATTGAGGAGAATCAAGTTATTCTACAAAAAAATTGGACAAATTCGTGTTGCTTCGATGAATGACAAATAGTGCCTAACGAAACAAGAAGCTAAATTGGCAGTATGCATTTAATTATTTTGAATATGTTGGAATTCTTCAATATTACAGCAAGGTAGATATCTTGAGTATTAAATGCAAATAGAAGGTGACAGATGTTGCGTAATGATCAAACTCCATGAAAAGTAAGTGCCTGTGTTCGAGAGTGACAGCAAATGTAAAAGAAAAAAAAAAGCTGAAATAGTGTGTTCGAAAAATAAGGCGAAAGAAAAGCGTTTAATATGTCAGTATTCCTCTGTTTTTATTTAAATATATGTTATTGATATTTTCTTCAGCGTTGTTATCTTTGAACAAAACTTCCTACATTCATTTTCCCAATCAATCCTAATAGAAACTACAGCAAGTATTGAAATTTATTCAGGATTTTTAAAATGCTATGTAATTTTTGACGAGATCTTAAACTTAAGGTAAAATTCAAAGATATTAGTCGACTCTATAATGTTTCATCATTTCTAATCAATTAAAAAAAATTACATTATTTAAAAGTAATTTCTCTCAGGTAATGTAGGTGTTTGAAATAGTTATTTTCTGCATTATTTAAGATAAAACATCTAATACGATAAAAAAAGAAAACTAAATTAACCTATAAATCAAGTACACCCATGTCAATTATATAAGAATAACGCAAGATCCGGGAAATAAAGGTTCAGAAACAAAACAAACGAGACTTATTCATTTAGATCATTTATTACACAAAAGATAAAGAACCAAAAAATATGCACGGTGTTCTGTGTTACCATCCTGAACCCATTGATTCCATATTCAGCTAAAAGTCATTGGATCTCGAGCGACGGAGCAGCAATAGTACGCAATCCCAGTACGCTTCAATTCGATCTTTATCGAAGTCAAAAACGTACTGGTACACATTTCTGCTTCTTGCACTTGGCATCACAACAACTTTTCCCCAGGCAGCAACGTTCAAATGCAATTTGTGTATGAGAAACCGGAGGAACGATTTTCTAATATAAACACATTGTATGTCTCGCTACCGGTGCCTGCTTTGTCTGAATGCGCTGAAAAGCTGATCTTTTACATATCACAACAACTTCTTCCTGTCGTTGAAATTTCATGTCTATAGAATGTCGGCTTCTTTGTGTAGCAGAGTTAAGGGCCCCAGTAGTGCATATATTTTACTCGGTTATCACAATTATGTTTCAAGAAGTGTAACATAAGACAAAAAAATGCAGTTCCTCTTATAATTTTTTCTTATTTATTTCCTTTAAAAGGAAGTGAAAATATTACCATTGCTTATGAGTATTTATTTTGAAATGGAAGTCAGAGAGAGGGAGATTTTATCACTGATAATAGTAAACATTCTTGAGACATTAAAATCAAACTGAAAATTGGTAATTACATTTAGTTAGAATAAGCGAGGGAAATTCGAAAATGCACCCATTAGTTAGATAATGACTTTATAGAGCTCTATATTCCAGAATTTAAAATTCGTATAAGTACCATTTGCTAAAAGTTGCTTATATATATATTTGATCTCTGATTATTCTAAATTAATATTAGGCGGTATTTATTTTTTTCTTTATTTTGTGTTAGAAACGCGTTTTTGGTAAGTTTATATAGCTCTCTCTCGTTCTTCTTAATTTCATTAAAAAACACATATATTTAAAGAAGAAAATTACATGTTATATGACATTATTTATGTATAATGTTTTTATCATGTAGTTCAAGAAGCTATGTAGAAAAAATACTATTGTGATAAAAATATAACATATTTTCTTATATGTACTATTTTAAGACAAATTCCACATTCTTATAAATAAACATAAATAAAATATTTCAACAGTTTTAAGAAAAAGCATTGATTAAATAATACATTCATACACACAATGCAGAATGTGTTCTACATCAATAATCACTAAGAGCATAATAAATAAATATGTTTCTTTTAGTGTTAAGAGGGTAAAATTAAATGCACATACGCAGAAAGAAATATGCTAAGCAAATAAAATGTTTTTCACAAACAAAAATTACGTTTTTTAAATAATATTTCCAGTAAATACAAATGAGTAAAACTTCCTCAGAACATTTATACACGAAAAAGAGAATGAAGATATAATTATCAAACATTATACTATGAGGCAGCATGAAAAGGACACAAAGATGTAAGTGATTAAGTTAATTTTATTAAGACGTAAAAAAAAAAAAAAAAATTGAAAAAATGATCATGTTTAAAAAACGTAATAAAATCGAAATAATTTTATATTACGATATTATCGATATAGACGATATAAAACATTTACATACCTTCATATTGAAAATGCAATTAGTTTCATTTGAGAAAACGTTTGTCTCACTTCCTCATGAGCTTGATTAACTTAAATCCTTTTCCTAAGACGCGTTAATCTAATTAGTAATTTTAGAGTAAACGCTTCACACTAACTCGAGATCTTAAACAGTTGCGGTGCAGATTTTTGTAATCCATTTAAAAGTTTTAGTGCAATGAATTAGTAAGTTAAATCCATTAATTGTTTCAGACACTTTTTTTTACATGAAAAGACAAATTAAGTTTTAACGAGTTAGTCTTTAATTTTAATCAGTCTCTCTGCTATTCGCCATGGGAATATACATATACTAAATTATCTTAAGCGTACAACTTAACTGATAACTTCTTCGATTACCATATAAATAGATAATACAAAAAAAAAAAAAGGTTTAAAAAGTTAATAGTTATTTAAAGATAAATATAAATATTGATGCAAATTTATCTAAAATCGAATTATTACAAATTATGCAAATTAATTGTTTATATATTGTAATTGTAATCCCATTTGATTGACCTGTAGTAGTTTGAATTACTTTACCTTCGTTTAATATAAATATTCATGTTAAAAAATTGAAAGTTACTTTGAATGCTATAGAATGTTGAAATTATAAATGTTTGTATATAAATTATGGAAAAATTGTTGATCATCAAAAGAAGAAGATAAAAAAAAGTATTCGGTGCTTATAAATCTAACATTTTTTTTTTATTTATTTATTTGCTTTAAATTTGTTCTAAATGGAAAACAAACACTGTTTGAGAAACTTAACTACTTAAAAATATATTTTCACAAAAACTCTAAGCCGTTAATATATATCAATTAATAGGTACATTTACATAGAAATTTCAGCATACGTTTGAAATAATATAGGCAGGGAAATGAAGCAAAATTTTTGAATTTAGTGACCTTTTATTTGTAGGTGTTATTAAAAAAATCCAGCTGCAAATTTAGGAAAATTGACTTATGTACACGTATTTTTAGACATAACTGTTTTGCTGTTTTAAGAATGTTCTTAGATTACGATTCTTTTTATTCATCATTATATTCTTCAACCTGTGTGAGAAAAAAATATGATTCCTTCCTGACAATTTTTCGAAGGTTAAATTCCATTGATTTTTACAACTAAGTACTCACTTGCTAAGAAATAAATATCTAAAGAAACATTTCAAAATTTGTTGTGTTTATAATTGAAAACAACACTAAAACCAGAATTATTTATTCAAAAATCCTATTAAAGAATACTTTTTAACGTAGTAAGTAACTTTAAAACATATATTCGCTAAAAATACATTCTTAAGGTTGCACACTTGTTAAACCATAAAATGCATAACAATTATCAAAATACAAAATAAGAATAAAGAATGAAAATTAAGTGGTTTTTTAAATATATATTTTTAAAACATATATATTTCCATTACATACAACCTATATGAAATAATAACCATAAAAAGAGGAAATTAGTTACTTTCGCAAATCCAAAAGAAATTAATGAAAATAAAATAATCTATCCATGAATCTTGCATTGATATTATTGCTCAGAACTGTATCTCTACATTGTTTTACTTCTCAACTAATTTCTCGAAGATAAAAACTCACAATACCTCATCAAACATAGACTTAAGCTCCTGGTAACCCAAATTTCTAATTGAGATATGGATTAGAAAATTTGCCTTGAATCAAGAACTCCGATTAGAGAAACAGGACTTTCAATGCAGGTTAGCTTAAAAGTTATCCCGTGTCTTGTCATCGTGTCGTGTCATGAAATTTAAGACATCAGTTCAGATTTAATTTTCGTCAGCACACTTACATAAATTTTGGACTCCTTCGGCATTATTGTTCTAGAACAGCACTAATTTAAATAAAATCAAACTGGACGAGTTGATTGAAAGGATAATTTTTAGCACACATATAGACAATATTCTATATATCTCTAAGTGATTTTTATAATATATTTGCATACAGCATAAAAAGAGAAGTTATCAAACTATCAAATTTTTGCCGTATTTAAGTTGGACTAAACTTTTAATTACTGTAAAACTATGTATTGTATTACAGAGCACAAAAAAAAGTCGATTGTTATTGTAAATTTTACACATTTAGTCACATATTAAATGAAACAAAAATTAACAATTTAAGTGACTTACACTCATTTGTGACAACTAAGTTAAAATTCTTTAAAATTGTGTGTGTACTCAGCTACTTAATTTCTTAAATTTCATTAAGACTTGACGAATTTTTCATACAAATACACAGAAACCCTTTACGATGAGCTACTGAGAAAATTCAAACTAAACAAGTAAACACGTAATACATTTAGGAACATATATTAAAAAATGTGGGGTATTATTTTGAGATTTTTATAAAGACTGCAGCAATTGCTATTTATGTCTTTATTAAGATTTCTTTGAATGTTACTTATTAATATGATTTTATGTAAAAATATATAATTTTTATTTGTGTGACAACATAATGTTAAGATTATTTGAAATGGTATAGTCAAATGAACAGGAAATATAAATTTCGAAATCCTTTTCAAAATTTTTCAAAATTAATTTCCGTATTGAATAAAGATATATATGCTGCTTTATGTGTTACTAATACATTTCAAATATCAAATGGAAATTGCGGATCATGACATATTTCTTGATTTATTTTCATTTTCACAATTGAATCTCTTCGTTAGTTTTATGTGAATAAGTAGCGTAATATTTACAGTAATTTAAAAGGAAGCAGGAATTTTAGAACTGTGTGAGCTCTATGAATTATAACTCAACGTATTTTCCAGTTTAGCAATATTAAAGGAAAAAAGAAAAACAAATATTACTTAAATATAGTTAAATTTATTTTATTAATAAGTACCTCATAATGCTGCAAATTATTGCCAATTAACACTTTTATGTAAATAATTTTCTACATTTTAAAGTTTTTAACTATTTAACTTAACTATATATATTTGCTACAAAGCTTAGAAAATTATTAACTAATTCTTTCTTTTAGAGAGTGATAAATAAGTATTCGGAATACTGAATTTTAATACTTCAAAGCATGCATATCGAAAAAATATTAAGATTCAGTGTATAAAGAGTGTTGCCGAATTCGACCAAAATATTCAGAGGGATGATAGTAAGTAGCACGGGGATTAGAAATCAACATAGAACCACATTTAGTCGGTGCAATTCCGACAACATTAACCGTTGGAAGGACGATTGGCGGGCAAGGGGTGTGGTCAAATGAACGATGGATTATACGTGTGCTGCCCAAATGCTTCAAAAACGCAAAATACCTTGTTTTCCTGCAGCACGTCCTCTCGGAGTTGTTGCAAGGAGTACTGGTCACTGGGCACCCGGATGTTGGGTTCATGCAATATGGTGCACCAGCACATTTTTTCCGATTAAGAGGCGTAATTACCTCTATACTATATAACCCGGTAGGTAAATTGGAAGCGATAAACCTCTTCATTGGTCTCCACCATCCCTGGGTCTTAATTCCTTGGATATCTTTTTGTGGGACCACCTGAAATTCCTTGTGTATGAGACTTACTTATTTACTCGGGAGAATCGAGCTCACTCAAAGGGCTTCCGGTTGTATACCAACCCTCCGAGAAGTTATTTTATTTGTATACTAAACCCTATACATATGCAAAAAGGTCCCGAAGGAGGACCCTTCCCTCAAAATTCCTGAGAACTAGGGGGAGGAATACAGCAGGAGCTGTTTATGATTACAATGCAAATGCAAATGCAAAAAAAAAAATTATTCTCACAAACATTCACATTCACAGATGCTATCTTTTAATAAGAAGGAGAGACCCCGAAAAGGGCATAGGACATAGGACACACACGGGGAAACCACTGCCAAAAGGATTTGCGAAAGTAGGGTGGGAAGAAATGTCAGATAAAGAGAAAAAAGGTACAAACATTTTTTTCTCTATTATATTGCAAAAATAATGATGTATAAGACGTTGGTGGCTACAGTGGGCGATCTTATGGCACAGATTCTCGTCTTTTCAGTTGACATCGCCTAAACACTGGATTTGTTTGAACGCGTCCGACAATACTGCATCCGTTGGTGTCGGATGTGGTATAACCTGCGGTACCAGAACTTTGAAAAATTCCTCTGACTGTCACTTGTCGTTGCATTTCTAACGTCAAGCTATGGTGCCCTGTTCGTTTTATAAATACGCTTTAAATAGAATAAATGTATTCCTTTCCCTTTATTGCCCCTTTTTAACTATAGATACTACATACTATCTACAATTTAACTATATACACTACAAATATAGATATATATTTCGTTTATAGCTTGCATAGATAATTTTTCTCTTAATTACATGTTTTCAGATCAAAACTTTGTTCTTTAACTTATATGTATGAGTTTAGTTTTTTAATTACAAACTGCTGAACTTTCAAAAACTTTTTTAGAATTTTATTTCATACATATTTAAAATTTAATAATTTTAGTCTTCAGAATTCAAATTTGATGAATGTAATATGGAACAGATTTGTAGTACACTTATTTAATGTTTAATGATTTGCAGTTTATTACCTACAGGGGAAAATATGATCTTTTAAATGTTGCTTTCCTAAGTCTTTTAAATATCCAAATACTTTTACAAAATGTTTGCTATTCAACTATTTAAACAGGGGTAAATTTGTTTTCAATTTCTGTATAAAATATCTTGTAATTTAATCATTAAATCATTAATATTCATCAGTTTTTTTTTATAAAGATCTAAAGAAAATATGCCTGTTTAAAGTAGATAAATATATATAGTCAATGAATACTAAATATCTTAAGTGTATTAATATATTTTAAGCGGTAATTAGCGATAAATGAAAGTGTGTACTAATTCCATTAAGAGATGATGGAACCCCATTTAAATTATTGCAATATTACTTGTTACATTTTAAGTACAAAATTTCAAGTTAATTACTTCATTTACCGAAAGTAATTCATATATAATTGGTTTGAAATAGTTAACCAATCAACTAATTTAAAGCATGTTATTAGAGATAATTAAAGTGTATCTTTAATGTTTCTCGGGAAATTTACATACTATATTTTTTTTTTACCAGATTAATTAGAGCTGTTATAGTATGATACCATAAAATGATAAGCAATAAAGAAGATATTGGAGCTTAATTATATCTTTCTTTTTTACAGATGAAGTTCGAGGAACGTTTCGAAAACAAGTATCGTCGTTTCTTTTTAAATAGAAGATGGTACAACAGGTAAAAAATAAAAATAAAAAATACACATAGCCATGAAATACCGCATCCGTTGCTATCTAAACGAGGGAAGCGTAGAAGGAATTGCTCATATTCAGTACTCCGACGAAGAAAGAGTAGCAGTAAACCGGCATTCCCGAAGTTATACATGTATAAATTAAAGTGGCAGACAAACGGAGTTAGCGATCGAAGTATGTACTGTAATCCAATCTGAATGGAAACAAGGAACTATTGTGTCCTTTATCCATGAATTCTATAGATGGTGTGTGGAAAAAAAATCATGTCTCGTAAAAAGGGTGGTCGAAGGTTTTGCATGTTTAGTGACGCAAGGCACAGTATATTGGAGGAAAGTTTAAATTGGAGCAATTCCACACTTACGAAGTAAAACAACAATGCTGGAGTGCAAACATGACCATAAATGTCATTGATGTGTTGGGTTAAAGGATGATGTTAGGTACTGACAAGATGATTCTGGCTCACAAGTTGTAAGGGTAGGAATAAGAATCAATCAGTCGATGCAGTACGTGTAAGAAAAAAAATGAGTATATGTTCAGAATCGTCATAGGTGATTAGACGTGGTTACTCTCTTTACGCCAGAAAACCTAGACCACCTCACTAACGTGGAGGAATCTCAGTTCAACAGTGTGGAGAAAATTCTTTCAAAGCAATGATGAGATGGAGCAGTCTGTGCGGAGATACCTTGCATCACAAAGAACCGAGTATTACGAAAGTGATTTTTTTCAAACCAATCCCATTCTACGTCAAATGTTCTAATGTCACTGTTGATTATACTGAAAAATAGCGTGGGAAGTAGAGTTTGATATAAAATAGTGTATTTTTTTGTAACTACAATTTTTCCATGTGAAAAAAATGACGAAACTTATTTTTGGAACGCGTTTCTCTTATATCATTTATGTAAATGTAATTATTTAATTAAAAGAACATAAGAAATATTGAATAACAAGATCATTTTTTTAACTAAATTTAAAATTTTAAGAAATCATTAAGTACATCAATCCTGATTAAGTTGATGAGCATTCAAAACTTCAAAATTAAAGAACAATTTTGTAAATTTTTTATATTCCTGATTTCCTGTAGAGGAAGGATTTAATTCCGATTATTTAGAACATTAAAACTGGATAAATAAAACCTGGAAAAAACCATCTTTTATTCCGTGTGTTTGAATAGCGACATTTTTCAATATAATCCCAAAGACTTAAAAGTTAAAGTTGTTTTCCTGTATTTGTGCTTAAATAGAATACCTATTTTCAAACAAAATACATGATCACTTGATATTTTAATAATAACCAACTTTATAGATGTTTAAGGATAAATATAAGTTGCCAAAAAATAACAGGAACTTATTAATAATCTAGTAAAGTAAAGAGTGAGGGAAGAAAATCATTTTATTCTTAGTAATTGAGATATGAAAATTTACCATTATTGGAATGTGTCATTTTTTTTCCTTCAAATTACGTCTTTAACACGATTTCCTTATGTACCAAAGCATTTATGAAATCTGCTGTTAAAATTCCGCACTGACTGCTGCAATACCTCTAAGAAGTGCAAGCACTTCTTGGTTATCCTGTTGATTTCTTCTTTTGGGCAGTATCATAATCTCTTCAGGGGATGGTACCATAACTTTCTAAATTGTAAAAATGTCGGAACTCCCTTTGCACAGCTTCCAAACTATCACTGTTTTTATAAAATATTTTTATTGCTAATGCACACTGTGACGGGTACACGCGTTTTTTCTTTAACATAACCTCTGTGTTCTTTGGGGGCCAAGATTAATGGTAACTCTTTTCCAACCAAAACCGAAGAAGCGAAATGTGAAAAAGAAATGAAAATAAGATAGCTTTTAAATAACGGAAGTTTCAGTAAGTGAAATGGCAATTTTGGGGAATGGTATATGTGAAAGAGACAAGTGTGAATTGACAGCCAATCGTGACCTTACCTGGAAAACAAGCCATTAAAACAAGGTGCATACCATTGCACGCGCCCCCAGACGTTTCATCATAAGATCGAATCTAAATTTGGATAAAGTTAGGAATGATTATTTGATATTAGGACTTGTATAATATAAGTAAGTGAGAGTAGGCAAATTAAATAATTATAGTGGTCCAAGTTACGCGATTCGGTTTTTAACTATTGATGTGTGTTTGTTCATTATAGATTCTCTCTTAATCAATATTGTCTAAATTGTTTGACGTTTAAGCTCTATTCTTAATAAAGTCATATTAAGAATCAAAAATGTCTATTCCTTTTGCAAACCCTACGCCTCTAGCTCAAGCTGACAATCAAAGATACGGTCACCATAGGGTGGCGGTATCACAACACTATTGTGCCCGTTCAACTGAGTGAGTGAGTGAATATTAACGTCACACTGTTCAGCTGCACGAGGGCTTTTTGCAACGGACCTCGTAATTTTGAACCATGGTCAAGTGGCGAAGACAACACCCCAGCTGTCATCCCCTCTCCTAACAACCACACCAATGGGAGGACGTTTGAGCTCTCGACAGATTTAACGTTCCTACCCGATGGGTCTTAAGTGGTACTGGGCTCGAACTCGGGCATGCCAGCCATTATCCGTTACCTTGACCACTTGGCTACCACTGCCACCCGTACAACTGACACATGGTTACTAAAATGGTAAAGTGTTAACTGGCTCAAGGCCACTGTCCTGCAGTGCTGCTATCTACCGAGGCTGCCAACAAGCATTTTAAAATCCCTGTTATTCTGTGCCACACATTACTTAAAGAAACTAACTCTATTAATCTTCCCCCGGTGACATCATATTATAATCGTAATAATTGAGCAATGATTTGAAGGAACGGTTTAATTAGGATGCGTAAGATGCCATGAGTGATGTTTCATGTTAAATAAAATTAGGTAAGGTATCCATAAAAAAGAAGAAAAGTGGAGCTTGTATTGATATGAGAAATGGAAAAGCCAATGATAGAAGTCTGGCTCAGCTCTGTGTCATCTAATGATTTTAGCTGGGCATATAAAAGCCTTCAAACCTTGAATGAACCCATCGAGATTAAATTATTAATGTACTTCGTCTTTAAGCACAGGATCACACTACTATCATGTTGCCAAACAGACCTATGCTACCAGGGCCTCATCAAGGGCTTTATGCTGTCTAGAAGCAAGGGAAAGTTTGTCATTTATATCAAATGCATTCATCAATAATAAAAAAAAATCACTCTTAATTGTTAGGAACTTTAGAGATGAGATATGTACCGCCAGTTAACTTTTAATGTTAGATTTCCTAGAAATTTTTATTTTTTATAACTATATCTGACATCATCAGATATCAGTTTTTCATAGGCTGCAATATAAAAGACATTCAAATGAGGTATGTTTGAATATATTTTCATAAGCATGTAATATCCACCCCGATGATCAATCCACCACATTGATCATCACTATTAAATGTTTATCAATACGGTATATCAAATTAATCAAAGTAAAGAAGGCAGTTGACAATATTAAGTGGTATAATTTCAGTTTAGCTTATGAATATCATTTCAAAAACTCCTTATGAGAAGTGATGAGTAGTCCTTAGTTACTGTACAGTGATGCTAATAAATACATTATTATCTTCTGGGCTCATCATAGTTCGGAAAAGCTGAAGTTAGTGCAAACTTGAATAATAATAAAATACGAGGGTGAGTCGGGAAATAAGTTTCCCCTGTCGATTGTGGTCAGAGTTGTGTATGAAAGTCAAAACATAGAATGAGATATTTAAGATAAGACATAACTTTATTTTTCCACATAAGTACCAAGTACATTGAAATATTTGTCATACCATTTGAAAAGCTTCAAAATTCCTCAGGAAAATCTCAGGGCTTCGTATACGGAAGAAGCGTTTAACATCTATAAGCAACACAGCAGGTGAACACGTAAGACACCAATACATGATTTGTTAGTACATTGGGTACATGCTACATAGTACTGTGACACTGTCGAAATTGAAAGAGGCGATTCGGAAAAAGCGGTTCTGACTTCTCAGATCAGGCGTTCTGTTGTTGGATGACTCGTCGACGGTAATGCAAAACCGTATTGCAACTCTTGGTAGGGAGCGCCTGCACCATCCGTCATACAGTCCTGATATCGCACCAAGTGATTTTCATCCGGCTTTGAAGAAGAATCTCATTAGAATGTACTTTGGAAGCAATACTGAAGTCAAACAAGCCATTAAACTTTTCTTCCTTATGCAAAGCCCTGAGTTTTTCCTGAAGGGCTTTTTGAAGTTTGTCAAGCAGTATGACAAATGTCTCAATGTACTTGCTACTTATGTAGAAAAATAAACTTATGTCTTATCTTTATTGTCTCATTCTACATTTCGATTTTCATACACAACTCTGACCACAGACGACAGGGGAAACTTATTTTTCTACTCAACCTCGTAAATTATTCATATTTGATAGTATACTTCGGTTACTTAAAATATTTAAATAATTTTAATTCCATTGTTTCTAAGTAATTTTCAAAAAAAAAAATTGTCGTAACAGTGCAAATACATTACAGTGAGTACAGGTTTATTAGAAAAAAAAAATGTAGCATATTACAACATTTAAATTTTTCTAATAAGGTTTAAGAAAAATACAACAATTTGACAAATTTCCTAAGTTTTAAGAATAAATTTATAGTTTTAAAGACACGCAATGATCATAAAGATTTTAAGCAACACAATTTTCTTTTTTTCTTTAAGAAACAGTGTCCATAGTTGAGTATTAGCATGATTATTTTATTTAAATTCTCTCCCCCCTCCAAACGGCAACACCACTCTCTTTGGTCCCTTCCATAACCCATGTGTGCCTCCATCTTACTTAGAATGTCTACTTGTCAGTCGTAGTTAGAGAATGGGTAACATTCTCAGTCATGTGTCATCATTGGCGTTATATTTTACCTATAATCGTTGTTATTGGTCTGTTCTAATATTTTTTCTCATTTTAAAATTAATTCATTGATGATCAAGAAAATTCCTAGATAATCTGCTGAGTGCTCTGTATTTGGACGAAAAGATTTGCTGCCAAATAAAATTCATACATTCAAGAATCTAGAATTACCTCAGAGATTGTTTTGATAATAGAGTTTAAGTTTTGAGAGGAAGATCTATAAAGCACACACACACACGTACGAGTTTTCAATTGTTCAGTATTCTGGGCAACAAAAGTAAAATATGCTTGCATGCAATGTGACGAAGTGAACAATTTCCTCCTTGAAAATAAATTTCTCTCCGCTTAACCTTCGGTTTAAATTCTACGATGTTTTTGTATTTCTGAATATTTCTATCTAATGGTGCAGTAAATACTATTTTCTTCGCCTTGTATCGAAATTAAAATTATTCTGTATTTTTTTTGTAATTTCACTTACATTAGTGTTATAGTTGCATCTCCTAATCAATTTTGTGATGGATTCAGAGACTGATTCCTAGAAAATCGAATTTAGTATCCATGAAATGGAAGATGCTATTTCTGATTTTAATCATTTTGATTATATTTATTCGTAGTCTAGTGAATCAGAAGGAGTAGTATGGTAGAAGAAAGTATATTATGCCCTGAAGTGGAAAAAATATATTTAAACCGTGTCGATAATTATGTTTATGTAAATATTTATCTTAAATATCTCAAAGTAGTTTCATTAATATACATATAGTATCGCAGCTTATTTTTTTAAGTTTAAAACTTAGGTGCATTGTTGGGAGAACTTGGGATTAGTAAACGGTACTTCATATATTTGATGACCAGTAGATGAAGTAAAAAAAAACAAAAACTGCTTGTTGAAAAAAATACTTCGCGTTTTCGAATTCATTATGGAACTATATTAATTTTCAGCAATTAACAAATGTTTTTTTTAATTTAAAAATTTAAAAAAAAAAAAAAAAAAAATCGCCACCAAAAAAGTTGCTACAATCCATGCAGTTTTCAATAATTTCGGATCTTCTGGCCAAATCATCCAATATTTATTATGATACGTTTTGAAACATTAGGAAAATTAGAACCAAGATAAGGAGGAGCCGGAATTCCAAAAAAAATATACGTGTTTAAATTCCAAGTAAACAATATGTTTGATAATTTTGCCCTGGTGTAGCAATTTTTGAAAATAAAACTACTTAAAAATATTCATTGTCAGAAATAATTTAGAATAAATAGCCAAAATCCAACGCAAAGTCAAATATCTAAAATCAAAGTCCAGCTCATAGAAAAGCATCATATTCTTAGGAATATATCCAAATTACAGTGTCCCTTTATTTTAAATCAATCTTATAATTTCATTTAAAGTCATCGATATGAGGAATAAAGTGACAAAGCTAAACACAATGATCACATTTGATTATTTTGAGACTTAAATAAAATATTAATGAACTATTAATTAAGATGGATACATAATTAAGTATTAATAAATTCTATTGATATTACAGACAAATCTTAAAAACAGGGAAAGTTAAGTAATAATTAAAATTAAATGAATAACATTTTAAAAGTTCTTTGAAATATCGCTGTATGTGTAATTATGTCCCCTTTTTAAATAATATATTCTACAATTTGAAAAATCCAAATGTTGGAATATCTTTCTGATATTGCATTGATAATTCAGCTTTTAATTTGTTTCCGTTTTGTAACTTATTTCAAATTTTCACAAAGTGGCTCAATTTAGTACAGTGTAATTAGTATTTAGTATAATTATTTTACGTTCAGCAAGGTATTCAAGAAGTAGGCATAATTATTTTTAATTTAACATTTTATATTTTGTATCAGATATGCAAGGGATCAAAATATTTGAAGAGTTGTTAAGAGTATGATATTCTTTTCTAAAATAGTCGACAAAACATTTTGGAAAGAGATAAACATAAAATTAATGAATCAGCAATTAAATTCTGATTCATTTAACTAATGCATGGAATGCTATTTTTATATATAATCAAACTTTTTATGTTTTGCGTAGTTCCTGGTAGATAATTTTAAATAAAGTCAATATTCAAATAATTATAAAATGTGTAAATATATAACATATATATAGATAGATAGATAGATAAAATTTTAAATAGTTTTATGTAGAGTTATGAATATAATTAGACCACAAGCTAAAATAAGCGAGGAAACTCTTAATAGAAAGGTACTAGATCCTTTATTGCTCTAATTTGATAGCCAGAAATAAAAAAAAAAAATTGCATTTACATTATGTCCCTGTTTTACCTAGACGTAATGTAAATGCCCCCAAAATACTTTATTTTATCCATAAGGCATTTCATTCTCCAATAGCAAATGTTTACACACAAACTCTCTCCCTAACTCACACATACAAATATAAGAATATGGTATGATTTCTTAACAAATACTATTTTAATTTTTAAATAATTGTGTATCAACACTGCTTAGTCAAATTTTACCCATGAAAAATATCTGAGTTTGGTTAACATAAAATAGATGAAAAAAATTAGTTAGTTATCTTTATTTTGAAAGACCTAAAATTATATTCTGCATAACCTTCTTTAAAAGTAGAAGCAATAACTTATCTTATGGATCTTACCTGTAGATGTGTTTGTCTCAGTGAAATTGTCATAAAAGATCATACCTAGTGGAACTTTATATTAGTATTGAGTTATTTAAAACAAGCGCGAACAACCATATCATAGTGACATGCAGTCAAGAACTTTTTAAAATCAAAAATTTAATGTGTTTTTATGTATTTTTTATTTATTTTATTTTTTTTACTGAATGATTTCTGAGAGAACAGTCCTTCGAAAGAGTCATAATTGCTTAGTGGGATGTCTGATGGCACGTCTTTTGAGATGTAAAACAGTTTCAGAGAAAAAAGATAAAAAGTTATATTTGAGAAAATTCATATAAATTTTAAGGAATATTCCAAAATGCTAAGTGCAGTAACACCTCGACTTACATCCCTGATTTACGCATACCCGGAGTTGCTTGAATTTGATTCTTATTGATTCGTCTTTGAAAGACAAAAAAAAGAAGAAAAAAAAAATGTAAAATTAGTAAAATTGGTAATGCGATTGAAGAAGTTGTCGATGTTACCTCCCAAATAGATTTAGAAGGGAATATTGACGACATTCCAGAACTGCTGCATTTCCACAATCAGTAAGCTGACAATGATAAACTCACATAAATACATGACAAAGGCAATGACATTGAAGAACTTGAATCTATAGACTCTGTTCAATCAGAAGATAGCATGACGGTTTGGAATTTGAAAGAAGGCCTACATTTAATTGAAAAAGGGTTGCAAATTTCAGAAAATATAGGGTTCATCAACGAATGCTTTTTTTTCGATAAAACAAGGAATAAAAAATTTTTTAGCATACTGCGAGGAAATTTTGCTAAAGAAGAAACAATTTTTTGAGCTGCCAGACTACTTTATTAGATTTAATGAAACCTTCAATATCAAAATAACACACACACTTTGGTTTGCAATTTTTTATTTGTATTTTGTATTTTCTGAGATTTCATTAACCATTTTTTTTTTCTTCTAAATTGTTATCTTCTTCTGTTTCCGGCTCTAAATGAAATAAATTCATATATATTTATGCACGAAGCCATACCCCGTCTTACATTAATTCGACTTCCGCGGTTATCACTCAGTCCTACATATCACGTTGTTCGGTGTATTACTGTATATTATAAAGCAGCTCTGAAACTGTGGGGTACACCCTCCTAAGGGAGCGTGATAACTCGTCAATGGGAACGCGAGTAGGTTAAAATGTCGAAAACAAAAGTTTTAAAAAATATATTAACTTACTGAAAACAAAATACATTGACACAAAAAATAAAATTAACATTTACACTGATATAATACATTTATGAATGTATCAGTACTGCACAATGCATTCTATAATTAATTTAACAATAATAAGTTAAGAACATGTTTAATAATTACCAGTGACCTAATGGGCTTGTCCTGTAAAAATTATATACAAAAATTAATACTTATCTTCATAATTTTTTTTGTACGGTTTATAGAAATAATCCCTTAACTACCGATTAAAAGTTACTTGATTCATTTCCTAATGCCCCCTTTTCCCGAGTAGGCGCGTATATGCGATATATTGGTGGGAGGGGAAGAAAACGAATAAAGAAATCCTCCGATATAAGTAAATCATTCGCAAACACTGCCAAGGTTCTTTTATTGCATCCCAAAGCTTCCGGAATAATTGTATGGATAGCAGTGCTCATAAAAGATCGTACGTCCGGGCCGTTTAAAGTACAGGTTGAGTAAGACTTGTAGCTTTAGCGTCAAAATATAGTATTATTGAATACAATGCACTGTTATTTGTATGGAAGGGGGGGAAGTAATGAAAATTATGATTGAATATTGAGTCGCAAATAGTGAAAGTTTGAGAGGCACTGTTATAAAGAATCAGTTTTGATGCTAAGAATTAAAACGATGGTCATTTTTATTACAGCCATAATATGAGCACTAAGACACTTATAAACAAGAAACCATGACAGATAAGAGTCATTTTGTTTTCCTTTTATTGGTGCTGTCAGACTCCATATGAAAGCAAAGCATGTATGCATACCCTAATTATACTAGAAGTACCTTGATCTCATCGCATTTGCACTTAAATAATTTTGTAAACATTCTAAGGAAACCATCAATAATAATATTTCTATAAAAATAACTTTTTTTAATCATTTTCTTTTTATTTCCAATATTTAAGATTTAGAATTAAAATTAAAAATGGCCTCAATAATAAAAAAATATAAATATTTTAACTTATTTTTAAATAAGGAGATTTAAGGAGTGTTTGCCCGACATTTTCTGTATAAAAAATTATGTAAGAATGTTAAACAAATAAAAAATTTTAAAAAATCTTTTCAAATGTAATATTTCTTTAAGGATTGCGAATAGTTTAGGATGTCATTTATTTGTATTCTGGACACACTATTTAATGTGATAATTTTTTCACATCTTACAACTTAGGGCAACTTCTTCTAAAACGGAAATGCTGGGTACCATTAGACAAAAATATACCAGAACTTACTAAAGAAATGCCACATAAAGAAGTTGACAGCTCATTATTTTATTTTAAAGAAGACATAGCAGTTGTAAACTACTTCCCAAAGAAGAATAAGAATGTTATTCTTATCAGCACTTTGCATCATGGCAAAGAAGTAAACTTCGGATATGGCAAAAATCATCGATGACCTTGGATTATAATTCAACTAAAGGGGCTGTGATAAACTCTTGATCAACTCTTTTAAACACATACACTTGTAAAAGAAAAACCAATAGTCGGCCCATGATAACATTTTATGACATGTTTGATATTTCAGAGTATAATGCATTTGTTCTGTGGATTTCAATACACAGTTATTGGGACGAAACCCAATTGACTAAACGAAGGTTATTTTTCTTTTTTTTTTGAAGAATTGGGAAAATCACAAAATTTTCGATACATTGAAGCAAAGCCAAAGCTACCATAAAGTGAGGACTCAATAAAAATTGTGAAAAGAATACAGAGAAAAAGAGAAAGTGTACCCATCAGGATCTGCTGTGAATACTTCATTGTATGTCAAACGTGTAAGATTCAAGCTTTATCTGTCCATCTAGCAATGACAACAAAACTAAAATGTTATGCTACACGTATGAGAATAGCATTTGAGAAACTCGTGTAAGAAATTACTGTGTTCGAATTTTAAATAAATGTAAATTTTAATTTCGAACATCTTTGTTTTATTTTTATACATGTTTTACATTATTATTAAAAGTATCATTTTCAAATATTTTTCTGTTATTTTTATCGATGCTTTATATTATATTATTAGATCTATTTTCACACTTACGTTACTATTATTTATACCATTTCTTAAATTTCACTTATAATTTACGGCAATAAACTTTAGTTTTCTGAATCGGGTCATATTGATCCGAACGCTACATACGTGTAGTAAATACAAGCAGAACAACAGCAGAGTTAACTAAAATTAGAATTGCATATTTTTTCCTGTTTTTCTGTACCAAATGTATCCTGTTTTTCTTGCCCAAGAGCATAAAATTTCCTTTTTTAGGAAACTATCCTGGGAGATTTACAAAAGTGAAAGCAGAATTAAAAAAATCTTCAGGAGGCATAAAGAAGTTACAAAATCAAATCAAAGAGTTGAACATCTTAGAAATGGTCCAACTTATTCCTTTTTGTACAGTCCTGAATTTCTAGTGTGTAGTTACATCATGAAAGGAGAGTAACACTCGTGTTCTTTTTAGCAAAAGAGCACTTTGGAACAAAACAACATTCAGAAAGAAAATCAGAAGAGCAAGCGGCTCAAGTTGGATTGATTTAAGTAGCTTTAAGGCTGTCTTAACCATGTTCAACACGTTTATTTTTAGAGGATAACCAAATTGACTAAGAAGTTATAGAGAGCTTTTATCATCCAGATTATTTAATTTTGTTTATAAGTAAATTACAGACATATTAAATTAATTTCAGCCAATTCAAAATTTAAAAGATCAAATTATGAATTTTGTAAATCAATAATAAATTTATTTAATTTTTTTTTTCTTTTTCGCTTTTTTTGGATAAATTTCAATAATTTGTCATTCTTCGATATTTCCACAGGCCGCTGTAACCTAGTAGTTATGGTCATGGACTCGTGGTTAGTGGGTCACGAGTTAGAGCTTAGTACCAATGAAGGCCCACCGCTTAGAGAAGCTTTTAAACGTTAAAACTTTCAAAGTTCAATGTACTAACATTGGGGGTAGCGTGGTAATATGGAGAGCTGTCAGCTCATGTGTCATCCTATTCACTTAACCATGATAAAATATTGCGAGATCCGTCCGCAATGGCCCTCATGCTTCTTTATAGTGTAATGTTAATAAACACTTCTTCACTAACAAATAATGTTTGTATTGATTAATCGTATATTATAGCGTTGCATTCAGAAACTGCATGAGAGCCATTGGTGTAATTCCGGAGTAACAATATTTTGCTAAAGTGTTAAGAGTAACAACTCTCCTCTCTCGGGAAACAATCATTGTGCACGCAAACTTTATTGTGTGTGAAAAAAAACATTATTTTATTTTTTTATACCTGAAAGAAGTACACAAATATACAAGTTTTCATAACTTACACTTTATTATTAACTTACACACATTTTTAAATTAAAGACAAGTTTAACCTAGCTTTTGTTAATATTTTAATTCTACACAGTACCTTGCAAATTTCATAATTGCCAAAAATAGTTTGTTTGCATTTTTTGTAGCTCATATCATCGAAGAGAAGCTTGCCACCAAATTTCAGGTCTGTTAAGAAATAAGTTTTTAAGATATTTGAAGTTTTCTGAGGTATTGTGCTTTGGTATCATTTTCATTTGAAAGCATTTTTTCCACTCTTAAATTGAAGTAATTAAAACAAATTGTACACAATCAACTCTTTTACTTGAAATGTTTATTAAGTCTAATTTTCCTTACTAAAATTATTTCTTCTTGATTATGTTTCGAGTTTCTTGAATTTTCCTAATTAATTAATTAAAATGGATTTGAAAGCCATTTTTTGCTTTAAAAATAGTTTATATAAATAAGAAGCTATATCATTAATGTTTTCCTTTTGAGAAAATGTCATAGACAAAACATTCTCAGGTTTCCATGAGAAACAATATTTCGAAAATATGGAATACTACTAAAAGTGATGCATCTAAAAGTCAGTCCACAACTGATTCTGCAAACATACTTCCGAATACAAGTATTGCAGATAAAACTGAATATTTCCTTGATGTATCAAACTGCATTGTACTCAACATTAAAGTACTATATCTTAGCATTTAAAAATCGTGCTACAAGAGCTAAAACGTGAATTAAAACTGAAGAAAAATTAAATTTTCTGAACAAAGCTGGCTTTTTAAAGTTAGAGGGACACAGTACGATTCAATTGACCAAAATCGGTCAAAAAATCAAATTAAATTTTTTTAGCCTAAATTATTCTATATATACTTTTCTATAACCTCAAAAACTTTGAAAGCTCTAAAGTTAAAAAACGCAGAATTATGATAGCTTTCACGTTCGTTTTTATTCACATCTCTATAGCAAATCAAAACTTTAAACTGACTTATCTCAGAAAGATAAAATAACTAGTTTGTCTTCATTTAAAATGCTAAGTCTTTTTTTCTATTGCGCCTAATGCTTTGAATTTTTTTACCTATTGATAATAGTACATGTAACAAAAGTTGGTATGCGTTTTTGAATCAAAGCAGTATTTATTTTTTTAAAAATAATTGTACTCAGAATTTATACATTTTTTAAGGAATTTTCAATAAACATTCATAAAAAGAAGTATTGTATGAATACCAATCATGTTAACGCAAAACCCATACCAAATTTTATTATACATAGTTTGACGTACTTGTAAATCAAATTTCATGCATGTACGTAAATTTTTGTAGGAGGAGTAGCATTTTAAAATTACTTCACAAATTTTAAGTTTTTTCCTTAAAAAACTACATGGCTAGCTTTTTATGAAATTTTGAGCACAAAATCTGCTTAACATAGTATACATACATAGGAGGCAACAAAAAAAATTTTAAAAATGCTTAAATTAAAAATTTTTGCTTAAATCGTACCATGTCCCCTCAAATTCGTATCATTAGATTTTGTACATAACTGGTTTGTGTTTCAAATGTTTTGTGAGAATATTAGGTTAAGATTAAGCTGAATAAACTATAATCACCACAAATGCTATTAATATTATGCAAAAATTTATTTTGAATTAAAAACAGTTTTTTTCAGTCATATTCAATTAAAATAGTGTTTTAATGTAAAACATATATTGTAAAATAACATATAAAAAATTAGAGCTCAACGGCGATTATAAGATTTAGTTAATGGTCTTTTACAAACTTTAAATATGTTTTTCTCAGACTTTCTATTTTGAAGGTATAAATGTTTTCAAATCCCTAAGGCTTTTTCTCTGTTCATCATAGAACCTTGAAACTTTTATATACTCCCAAACGTATGTTCCATAAAAGTTAGCATGCATTTAGGGCTGAGATCTCGAGTTATGTTTCAAAAAAATGCTATTTTATAAATGTTTGTGTTTTTTTTAGGTTTTTCTTAAAAAGTAATTATTAAAAAAGATTTTCAAATCCATGCTAACTTTTGTTCGCAATAATATAAGAAATATACATATCTTAAAAAGAATTAAAATTTTTAAAAGTGAACATTTTATAAAAATTTGAAAAACTTCAAAAAATCTTAATCTTTTAAAATTTTAAAACAATGGTTGGCTTAACTGACCTTTTACTTTTAAAATCAACTTAATTATATAATTTGGATATAAAACGTAAATTATTTTTACTCCTACTGTCTACAAAAAAAAATTTAATAAAGGGTATTGTGTAGCCTTAAGGCATGAACAACAAATTACCGAAATACATAATTGACATGTACGCGATGCGAAGCGAAAATAAATACAATAAATAAATACATGAATAAATACAAACTCTCCAAAAAAACTCTCAAATAAATACATGACTCTCCATTCTAATTTCATATTCAATTGCCTACTAATTTGAACATGTTTTGTCCTACTAATATTTTTTCATGCGGGATATCCGAAACTTAATGTCAATCGAACATGAGGTGAAAGGTGGGTTCATACCAGTTCTGGTTGAAATAAAAAAAATTATCCTGCACTTGGTTAAGTGAGGACCAGAACATTTTCCAAAATGTGGAAAATTGACATCCTCCATCATATCATTAGTTACTGTGGCCACAAATTTTAGAATTTTACGATGACTTTTTCCCAACGTCACATTAGACATCCACACTATTAGTCACAGTCACAAGTCGGCAAAAAGATTTTGCTAGTTTAGTTAAAATTAATGTAAGTCGGGGTTTGAGAAAATATAGCTCCTAACTTTGAATCTCCATAACAAGAAAAAAAAATATTACATGCGACCCCAGGCAAGTTTCTCAACAGTTGGCCCATTCAGCAAAGATTCCAAAAATATTCAACACTTGTTCTTTTCTGTGCATAACAATTACAGAGATGTTTTTTTCTTTTGCAGAACATTTTCAATTTAAAAACACTTATGTTGATACCTTCCATCACATCATTAAGTATTGTGACCGAAAATTTCACAATATCACTGTGATTTTTTCACTGACGTGAATTTTCCTAGCCGTACTATTAAACAAAGCCACTAATGGAGCAAAAACCTTTATTGGTTTAATTACAATTAACACACACACATAGTTTAAGTCGATATGAAAAATTGATGTCACCCAACTTTGATGCTTCATTAAAGAACAATATTGCATATTGCTCCAAGCAAGTTATTTCAAAAGATGGCCCTTTTAATGACATAAAAATTGGCATAACACTTGCTACATTTTTATACATAACAATCATTGCTCTATTTGTTTTCTTTTACAAAATGACATTATTTTAAATACTGAACATTAGGAAAGGATATATTAACTTACATAACTTACATGGCTAGTCTATGGAAAAAAACGGATTTAATGCGTATAGTCCAGTGCTTCTCAAACTGTGGGGCGCGCCTCCCTAGGGGGCGTGAAAACTCTATGAGGGGGTCGTGAGTCTGTTGAAAAGTCGAAAACAAAAGACTATTTAAAAAATTGTTAATGGATTTAAGGTAAACAAAATACTTTCTAATGTAATAAAATGCAAAATACGCTTTTACACTGATGTAATACACTTATAAATGTATCAGTACTATACAATATATATTATAATTAATTTAACAATACAAAGTTAAGAACAAGTTTGATAGTTATCAGTGACCCCCATTGGCTCGAATTAACACTTATCTTGATAATTTGTACGGTTTATAGCTAATACATTAACTGCTGATTAAACGTTATACGATTCGCTTCCCAATGCCACCATTTTCCACGCAGATGTGCGTATTTCGATGTTTTTTGGGGGGACGACGGGGAGGTGAAAAGGAATAAATAAGCCAATCCTCTGAATTAATAAAATGCTTCGCAAGCACTGCCCCATGGTCCTTTTATTGCATTCCAAAGCCTTAAGAATAATTTTATGGATAGCAGTGCACAGAAAAGATCGTACTTCGGAAAGATGTATATATACGCCCAGGAAATTAATTTTTTTGCTGAGAGAGACACTTTATGTCGGTGGCATGTAAGAGGTTAAAGTCGAATTGTAGCTTTAGTGTCAAAGCATAGTATTATTGAATTCAAATCATGTTATTGTATGGCGAGGGGGGCGATGAAAATGATGATTAAATATTGGGTCACGAATATTGAAAGTTTGAGAAGCACTGGTGTATTTTAATCAAAATTTCAAGTTAAGATCAAATTGTGGGTAGGACTATTAAACGAAAAATATTTGGACTGTTTGATTAAACTCAAAAGTTTAAATTGAGCCAAATACTTGAATTTCCTTCGAAAAAATTTATCAGACCTGCAGGAAAATGTGCCATTCAAAATCTACACACACAGAAACATGTGGTTCCAATAAGGATGGCAAGTGAGTTATGCGCGTTCTGTACAGGGGAATTTGGACATGGAATATCTCGGAATGTGGACTGGGCTTCATCGTTTAATTTCCTGGCCAGCTCATTCACCATATTTGAATCCCGTCGGTTCCTTTTAAAGCAGATGTCTAAGACAAAACTTTATTTTAAACCGATTCAAAAAAGGACCGAATCGAGACAAATGATTGTTGATACAATGGAGGAAATAAACTTAACTAATTACAGTTACTCCCTACTCACCAAGTGGTCTCTTTTAAAATGGTATATAGCCTGAATTCGTGTAGAAGGTAACCAAAAATTTACTTCATCAATGTGTTAAATTTTTTTTTTCTACTTTTTATTTTTAAATTTAGTACTTAATATGAGTTACATACTTAATACTCAGTTTTCTAATATAAAATCATTTTATAAAAGAACAAAAAAGACAATGATTGTTATGGATAGAAATGTAGCAAAATTTTGTACCATTTTGGACTTTTTACTAAATGGGTAATATTTTGAGATAACTTGCTTAGCGTAGTATGTAACATTTTTCTTTATAAGAAGTGGCAAAGTTGGGTGACATCGTTTTCTCAAATCGGCTTAAACTACAATGATTTTAACTAAACCAGTAAATGGTTTGCTACATTAATCAATGTGTTTAATAGCACGACTATGATAGTTCACGTTATAGCAAAAATCACAGTGACATTGTGGAATTTTCAATCACATTACTTAATGATGTAATAGAAGGTATCAACAGAGGTGTTTTTAAAATGAAAATGTTTTGCAAATAAAAAGATTCTCTGTGATTGTTATGCACAAAAAAAGAGCAAGTGTTGTATCTTTTTGGAATCTTAACTGAATTGGCCAACTGTTGGGGAACTTGCCTAAAATAGTTTGTTATAGGGTTTGTTTTTTTTTAATTGAGAGTCAAAGTTAGGACAGCATATCTTCAAAACTCACACAAGTTACGTTAATTTTAACTAAACCAACAAATGTTTTTGTCCGACTTGTGACTGTGACTAATAGTACAACAATCTTAAGTGACGTTAAGAAAAAAGTTACTGCAAAATTAGAAAATGTGTGGTCACAGAAGCTAATGATGTGATGGACGGTGTCATTTTCATCATTTTGGAAATTGTGCTTGTCCTCACTTTACCAAGTACAGGGTAATTTTTTTTTCAAATATTTTTCTCAAAACTGATATAACCCCACCTTTCACCTCACGTCCGATTACCATTAAGTTTCGTGACACCCTCTATAATAAGTAAAATTTTCTTATTTGACTCCCTTCCTTGTGTTGTAGATTTATTGGCCAGCAGCTTATAAAATTCAAATTCATATTTAATCATATTGAATATTAAAGATTCTTTTCATCCATATAACTGAGTATTTTTAAATATAATGAAGGCTCTAGTTTGTGTGTGCATTTTGTGTTACACATCTCATGCATCTCTAAAGAAGTTCATTTAAAGCTAATCTTTCATAGAATGATATAATTTTGGCTAAATGAGCTTCCATCAAAAGTGTGTTCACAAGCCTTACATGAACATAAAATAGTTTATTGTCGTACAATTTAATTAGAAACCCAGAGAAGTGGGTGAATAACGTCTAGTATATATTATTATTACTATTATTATTACTTTTTTTTAGAAGATTATTTTATTATTTGGAAAAAAAAATGGAACAAAAATGTAAAAGCATTGATGTTTTGTGGAAATTTAAAGGGGGTTACCAATACAGTGGGATAGCTTATATAAAAAATCTGGTAAATAAGTCGAAGTATTTTGTCTAGAAATAATCCTCATAGATATTGTTAGAGTAGTTCAATGATTTTGTTTTTCATTGAATATGTAATTATAGTGAGTCTCATTTGAAAAGCAATTTTTAACTCGATCTGTATAAAATAATTAATACATTTTCTTTTAAAAAGACGATAATTAAATTAGTACTTTGAAGCAAGAAAATTGTGTTATTTCGGTGTTTTGAACAATCTTAGTGTCAAAATTTCATTAATCGCTTTATCTGTTTAGTGGCAAAGACCTGATTAAAATCTTTTTAATATTGAATTTTTTTTTCCCTTCCGAAAAGTGGTTGAATTAGATCTCGATCGTCTTTACCTTTGTTTTATTTTTTTCAATCATATATAATTTTTTAATAGAAATTTATTTATTTATTTTTATTTTTTTATTTATTTATTTTTAATTTTTATTTGTTTATTTATTTATTTTTATTTTTTATTTGTTTATTTATTTATTTTTGTTGAATTTTCTGTCTTAGGGCAAACAAAAGTAAACTTCTAACATTTTAAATATAATCAGTTTTTTTCTCTTTATAAAAATACAAAATAAGTCAATATTCAACAACATTCAAGTAACAAGTACAATATTTACAAAACTTCATTTTTCATTATTTCCATTTTCCATAAATGAGCTCTATGTAATAATTTTCAGCCTTAAGAAATTCAATGGGAATCGATCCTATCAAAGGAGAAATCAAGACCACGTCTTAGAATTTTTAAGTAGGATCAGGACTTCAACACATGACTCACATGACAATACCTTTCTGGAGCTCGCATCCTATTTGGCTTTAAAGTCTTTTTTTTTTCCTTATGAATGTGGCACAGATTCTTTGTTTTCAAAAATTGCGTTTTGTATTTATGTTTTCCTAAATTTTGCTTGGCTTTTCATTTTATATAACTAGAACTACACAATAAAATGTGTCTTAAAATGATTTTCTAATTTAACAATGACTAAATAGATGAAGAAAAGGTAATTAGTTTATCTCATTTTATACCATTTATTACATAATAACTGCCTTTCGAATATCAGGTGTTTGATAGGAAGTATTCCTCTCAAGTACTCTCTAGTTTTTTGTTTTTGAATACATAACCCAGTATTGCAAAAATGACATAATTTTATATAATTTGTTACGATTATTTTTGTCTCAAAATAAGCAATTACTCCCAATTTTAGAAAATATTTTACAGAGTGAAATATTCCAATGACATTTTCCTTACATATTTTCAATAATATACATTCAAGATTTTCTATTTTCAATAATTATACTTCCTACCCTGTTCCCCCTGATCGTAACTAACCAGTAACGAAAAGTTAATTAGTTGAGAAATTGGAAACTTTTCACGTAAGAAAAGATAAACGAAGAATGTCTAAATAATGTGTCCCTAAGAAATATAAACACTTAAAGGAGATATGCACCAGACATTTCTCTGTCAAGAACATGTAAACATTTATTGTAAAAATCTTGTTTATTATAAAAAAAAGTGGCATTAAAATTAATTAACCTTTTAATAAAACTTGTAACTATAACGTTTGGAATATTTCACATATTTCTCAACATTTTAAAAATATTTAGATAACCAAGAAAATGTGGTAATAGAAGGGGATAAAATTATAAGAAAAAGATGAGAGAAAATATGTCTGTTGCGTAAAAAAAAAAACTCGCATTATGAAAAAAGAACTATGCATGAAGTATTTTTTTATGTTATATAGTAATTTTGAGGGGCTTTGTTGACTGGTCCGTAAAAATGTACTTTAATAAATGTAACTATGCCTATACATTTTACACACCATGCTGGACCTTTAACAGTGTATGCACCTAATACATGCTCTTAAAGCATAGTATACTAAAAAATGGAAATTCATAATTATTGTGATAACATTACAGCTAATTTATTAAACTGAATATATTATTCAGTTACCTGAGAAACATTTAGTATAGAACAATACAAACAACAGTGACAACAAAATGCGTTAGTACCAACCGACGGATTGGAATGATCTCATGGGAATATACCCTGTCCATATACGAAAATTTAAATTCCTAATTCGATATCTGTAAGTAATTAATCGTGCTTAGGTTAGCTTACGATCATTGATTTAGAATCCATAATTTTTATTACTTCGTCTAATAATCTCGTTAGCTTCCTCAACATATATAATTCATATTACTGATATGTAATGAATGCCCTTAGTTATATCTGGATGTAATGGTTATATAATACCTTTAATAAAATTCTTGAAACACGTAAACTAATAGTTCGAAGAGGTAAGTATATGTCTTACAAATAATCGCATTATTTCATACGTGCTGGTGTAAGATTATTTGTTTTTCCTTTATATATGCTATCAAATGTTAAACATATCTTAATATTACATTGAAAGAGATGTTTTCTTTTTACCTGGATCTTTTTATTAAATAGGAGAAGTTATATAAAAATAGGACCTATAAGATATTCATTGCAACACATTTTATTTTGTAATATTTGATACACAGATTGTACAAATCGAAACAAAATATTTTTAAATTTAAAAATAAATTTCCATTATGCTTTACAACAAGTACTAATTTTTATCATATTCTGTATGAGAATACTGCTATTTCATGAAATCTCAAAATATGTCAAAAATAATTTTTAGAATAACCATTGATAAATTTAAAAAAAAAAAAACTATTACACACTTAATCTAAATACGGTGCATTAATAGTCGCTATGTTTTTAATTCATATTTTCAAAGCTTTTGTTTATCTAAAAACTTAAAACTTTTATTGAAAATGAGAGTTACAAAAGCGAATAAAGGTTGATTCCTTGCCTGACCTACAAACTTGCAGGATGTGTAGGGGGTACATAGATAACTCGAAATCACATAGGAATGTAGAGTCACAAATTCCGTAGTTGCAAGCTATGGAACATAGATGTAGAGAAAAAAAGAAACAGCAATATATTAATCAAGCCCATGTATGGGATTTGGCGAACACTCATCGTAGTCAACCACGTGGAACTCAACAGCATTTCTCGGCCAATGTTTGGGCCGGCACTCTTCGAGACTACCTCATTCGACCATACCTTTTGTCCAGTCGTTTGGACAGAAGGGCATATCTGACACCTTCATGCAACAAGTCTGGCCCAAACTTCTTGACACATAACATCTTCCCTCGTCTTTGGGTCGTTCCATGTGATGTGAGCATGAAAAGGCTCTTCTACATTACGTAATTCATGACCGCGAAAAACTGTGATGCATGGATCGTGGTGGCCCAGCTCATTGCTCTCTCTCTATGCCGGATTCCTGAATCTATCATGCATCGATTTCATCTTCTGGGGTCACATAAAACGTTAGGTGTAAGAAACACACTTTTCTTCAGTTGAAACCTCATCACTAGAATATCTGTAGCTGCTGGCAGGATATGTAACATACCAGGAATTTTCTAGAATGCAAGTAATTCCATGCGGTGTTCCTATCAGACCTATCAGATGACACCTGGTCGTAAATTCGAGCTCCTGTTGTAGTAAAAACTTTCAATAAAATGCTTTCTCTCCCGTTAATGAGCTGATATTTCTGCTCCTTTTCTCTGCTTCTTTGCATCAAGGTTTGTAACTCCGACATTTGCAACCCTACACCCCTGTATGATTCCTAGGATTCTGTAGCTCCTACACACCCTACAAACCTGTTGCAGCGAATCACCCTGTAATAAGGAATAAATAATGAATGTACTTAACAATGAGTAATACTAACTATTTTTAGGTTACTTCAAATGCTTATGCATTTAACAATGGCACATATTATTTTCTGTTTTCTCTTCTAATAAAAACTTCAGTGAAACAAACCCTTTTGCATTGAGTTGAACTTTAAAAATTTGATCAGGGCTGCAACAAATGAAAATAAATGTGTGATGAAATGTCTATCACACATTCATTTTACCCCGAAAGTCACAATATTCAAGCCATGGGTTTGAGCTCTAGTGCCACTGAAGACAAATCGAGAAGTGAGACTGATACACATCAAATCTGTCGAGGCTCAAAGTCTTTCCGTTGGCATCTTAAGCTAGGAAAGGGTGCGCCAGCACAGGTGTCGCATTCTTCAATTGCTTGAAGCTCGAATTACACTCTGTAAAAATATATCAGACTCTAAAATTTTGTGTAAATTTATAGTTAGTTAAATTTTCTTCTATTAAATTAATATTATTAGTTCTTCTTTTTTAATAGTGCTCCCTCGTAATAAAAATGAAAAATTAGTGACTATTAGTTTCATTGTCAAAAATGAAATTTATACATAACTATTTTTAGGTTGTAAAAACAAGTTGGACATTGATGATAATATGGTATAGTGTTAATATTCCCAACACGCGATATATAAGATAAATTGCTGCTATTGTGATATTTTCTTTCGTGATATATTTAGGTATAATTTTTGGCATTATAACCTGTTAAGTAATTGAACATTAAACAGAAATTAATTAAGCATTTAAAACAACAGTGTAATTTTTCTCGTTCCATTCGTTTATTATTCTTTTGTAAACTAAAAAAAAAAGCTGTTGCCACTCACAACAACACAGTTTTCATCAGAATAAGAATTAATATTTATTATCAGAAATAAATGAAACATGTAAGATGACGTCACTGTTTGGGGATAACTTCAGATTTGTGGATTTCAAGCGTGCAACATATCCTTTGTTTCATGCAGAAAACCTTGAAGAATACTGTTGAATGACTTTCAAAAAGGGAAGATTAAGCCTACAAAAATGTGGTTACACGTGTAAGAGGGATTTCCCTACAAAAAGTCGGTTTCACAATGTAATTTCGGACATTTTACAATACTCAGACAGCTATAAGCCAAAAAAATAAAGACAGAGCCACCCAAACAATCGTATCCTCGTGTTGAAAGAAAAGCATTGCTACAGCTTAGAAAAAAAGGTGCAGCCATTTCAAAGGTCAAAATACGAGTGGTACTAACACATGTATACAGACCAAATGTGTACATCACCGTAAGGGAATTCTAAAATATGCCTGTTCAAGAAGAGAAAACATCGTCCAAAGTAATCACAAGCACTCATATAAAGGTGATTGAATTGGTCAAATATCACATATCATGAACCATTTATCGGAATCCGACAGTATTCTCAGACAAGAAAAGAAACTTAATTTAAATTGTCCTGATGGCTATTCATACCACTGGCTTTATTTTAAGGAGAGGATGGGAATTTTTACTCAATTAGCCAAACGGGAGGAGGAAGTTTGATTATGCGGTTAGCTGCTGGCTCTGGAGTTGGAACAAATATAGTAATCTTAAATAGTAGAAAAAGCCAACATGATTTTTATAATTGTTGTAATCTGGGCTTCTTTATGCATCACAATTAAGTTAGAAGGACTGGTGCATCTATTTCCATAAAAAATTCAGTGAAAAACTGATTATATTACAAACATATTTGAGTTTTACTATGACCAGCTAAAACCCCAAATGGAAATCATGTAGAAAATATCCAGGCAATGCACGTTCAACACATATACGGTAAAGGAAAACGGTACGATTTCATTTTTGAGTTTAAGAATGCACTCAATCATATTTAGGATAATTTTATATTCAAACTGAAATCCAATCACTTCTTGATTCGAAGCCAAATAGTGTTTTTGAGCTGTTCAAAGTAAATTGAAAGTAAATTTTAACTAAAATATTGTTTTTTGTCTATATAAAAATTACCTACTCTTTTTATCACCTTTTACGTACAAAAAGTAAAGATAACTTTAAAAATTTTGTTAAATGTTACAAATTTTCTCAATTCAATTTTTATTATCTTCATTTCAAAACATTATGTTCATAAAATAGTTTTTGTACGAGAACAGAAACCTTGCATTTTTCTTTAAGGTATCCGACTACGTTCGGAACCGTGATTTTGCAAAAGCGCATAAATGGATAATTTTCATGATATTTAGTGTCACTTAGATTAGAATACATGTATATAATTGTTTTAAGGACATTTTATCAAAAAAGTTATTTAAATACGATATTTTGGCAAAAACTTCACAGAATAATCTTTTTTCAAAATGTTCTCCTTTTGTGAAAAATGCTTTTATCCATATTTTACGACAACAGAGGGGAGCAATTTTAAGAAAAAAAACGCCAATAATTGTTTCAATTGTTTGTAACTCTGAAAATAATGAGAATTTTTCAAATATTCTAGTTGAGCCTCGGTAGAGAGGTTTGAGCTATATACAGGCAAAATATCATTATAATAGAAGCATTTTCCACAAAAAGAGAACATTTTGAAAAAAGATTATTCTAAGTTAAATTTTTGCCAAGATATTGTATTTAAGTATTTTTGTTTTCAAAATGTCCTTAAAATAATTTTGTGCATGTATTCTAATCTGAGTGACAATAAATATCATGAAAATTATCCATTTATGCGCTTTTTTAAAATCACGGTTCCGAACGTGGTCGGACACCTTAAAAACTGAAACATCCTACATTTTTCTAAGGAAGTTCTAATGTTGTTTCTCAATGCGACATAAATGAAAATTAAATCAAATTCACAGAAGTTATTTTAGTAAAAGTTTAACTGAGTCAAGTACAAATAAGAAAGTACAAAAACTATGTATAGAAATAATTATAAATTTATAATAATTCTAACATTATTATAATTTTTTAATGCTAGAAAAATAAGAAGAATATCATCTATTTTATAACTCAGAGTGATTTCTTGATGATTGATTTATGATGCAAGAAAATATTAGTTGGAAAAACTTATTTACAAAGAAAGTATACTTCAGGGTCATTTTAGAATCTTTCAATTCAAATATCTGTCAATTTTAAACATATTCCTAATAAAAAATATTCTGCCCATATGTATCTATAATATAGCAACAGCAATTACAAGTAAATTCTTCCAAACCTTTTGTTGAGGTTTTCAATGTTTGTAGTATATGCACGTCGCTGGGTTATTATAAAATGTCCACCTCTTTGAGATTCAGACATGGTTTGAATAAATAGCGTAAGGCTCCTGAAATCTAATTTAACGAAAACTGACACCATGTCTATCATTCAATGATCAAATTTGTTAAAAAGTAATCATTGCTTAATGCATGTTCACCTTAAGAAAACGTATTGAAAAATTTAGAATAGAAAAATGTAATTCAAAAATACCTAGCATTAGTTTTGATAAATCTATAGATAGTATAACCTTTGCAATTTGCTTTAGAACATAGGTTTCAATAATTAAAAACAGTTAGTATTTTTTTAAAGTTTTTTTTTTTAAATCAGAATTGAAGAATCCTTGGACAAAACAAAAGTATTCCTGTACTATGTCTTTTAAATAAAATTAAAAAAAAAATACTATAAAATACAGTGGTTAACTTTTTAAAGGATCGGGAATGTTTTCAAACAGTCTTACCAAAGCAAAGTGAAAAAGTGCAGGAAAAGTAACCAAAAATAAATATGTTATAAAGTGAAAAAATAAGATTTTCTTGCCTAGAGGGCACTAGCTACTATTCAAGTGTACATTTGTACGTCTTGTCTCCTTCCAAATCGTGACTGACAAGCAATAAGGAAGTTTGGAACAGGCTCCTTTTTTCCTAAAGGTCAACAGCTCGAAAAGAAACACCACATGTATGTGGTAAGACGAAGCTCTATTTTATTTACTCCATCCTAGTAGCCAGAAGCAGTTTATAAAGAACTGGAAATACTTTTAGCTTTTATGATGGTTCGTTATTGTTAGATGTCATATAATTGAAGAATATAATTTAAAATTAAATTTAAATTGATATGTTAAATAGTACAATGAGAAATTTTTTTTTGTCTGAAGTTAATGACAGTAGGAGTTACAGTAAGACCTACCTCCATTATACTAATGCAACATCTATTTTAATTTTATTACTATTAATTTTTTTGTACATTACAAAAATTTAACTTTGAAAGTGTGTAAAATAAATTATTATGATAGGAAATGTATTAATATTTTGTGTGTGTGTGAATACATCTCTTTCTTCAGCAAGTTAAATATAATTTCAGAAATACAACTAAATAATATGGCAGATTTGAACATTTGAACTAAAAATTGAGATATTACAATATCTTCCAATGAAATATAATTTAAATCAAATGTTCTTTTCTAGCAGAAAAAATAAATAAATCTTTGAAGTATTACTATTTTTTAATATTTCAAAGTACTTTTGATTAGTCTAAATTAAATTTGTCATCATAAAAAGGTTACATTCTTCATAGCATTTCTGTAACTGAATGTATATTTTTAGGTTGTTCCTATAAACGAAATATACTTTTAAAATATTCTAAAATTCTTTTTTTTTCAAAAGCGGAAAGAAATGTCTACAATGATTTTCAACAGAACGAATTATTATTATTATTTCTTTTAAGTAGTTTTTATCGCATTGAAAAACACAGAAATATGAGAAAACGGTGATTGATTCGAAGAGTAAACTTAATGTTGTTTTTTTTTTTTTTATTTGTACAATTATTTATTAGATATTTCATTTTTCTTATGTGTGGTATTAGTACATTAGAGAAAACTTTTAAGTTAAAGTTTACTTTTTAAATATTCAATGGAGTATTAAAATATATATTGACTAAATATAAGTAAATAATTTCTCTCTCTTTCTTTTCTTTTTCTTTTCTTTTTTTTTTGAAGAAATTCATGACATTCTTAACTTGCAATTATATATTTCATACATGGAAAAATTATATCTTCTTTCTTGTCTCAGTTATGAAATTTCAGAAAATTTTCAAACCAAAAATATATTTATGGTTTTGATAATTTGTAAATTATAAGTCTGCAACCAATTTAAAACAAACACAGAGTATAGAATTATTCTATTCAGATTAGTTACATAACTTGTGAAACAAATACCGTGCGATTTTCTCCAGTATTTTATTTTTCTATTCGCTTTAATTTTAAAGAGTAAATAAAAACGTTAAAAGTTTACTCTAGAGAGATAACGATTGCTTAAAATTTATATTGAGTCTATACATCAGACTGCAACGATTAATATATGAAAATCTATTTCAGGAAATATTGAAAATTACGACACAACTCCCGATTAATAAACATTTTATAAAAGTTGTAAGATATATGTCATTTAAATGTATTAAGTACTAGGCTCTTTAACAAAAAGGAAAACAAATTCTTATCATAATTATTTATATAAAATGAATCAAATTGCTGAATCATTTTTAGTAATTTTTTGTAAAAAAAAATTAAGTTTTAGCATTTATAAAACGATTTAAGCTATTACTTTTAAATTGCATTCCAATTACAAGATAATTGGAATTATTTATTATCATGTAATATGAAGGTTTGCCCAAATAAGGAATTTTGTACAAACAAGTGTACAGAGAAGCATATATTTTTCATACTATGAATTTTCAAGTGATACATTTGTGCATTGTTTTTCAGTAAAAGAAACATCCTAGGAAACTTTTGAGATTTCAAATAAACATTTAATTTAAAAATAAAAAAATTGGAATTTTTAATTAGTAATATCAAAGGATTTTATTTAAGAAAAATCGTTACTGGTTATTTGTGAGATCTGAATGGGTTTGAGGACAAATAAGGTATTCGAGTTTTCCAATAATTGTATTCAAGAAACCAGGTATGTTTCTTTTATTTATAAGGAAGTATAAGTTTAACTAATGTGACTAACAAGTTCCAATTTTATGAAATTCTGCGGAATATTTTAACATTATTGGGACTTCAAAGTGTTAAAAGTATTTTAGTGGCATGTTAATGCAACTTTAAAAAACATTTACTTCAAATATAAGTTATTTTTATACAAACACTTTTAACACTTAATTTACTATATTTATCTTTCTCGGTTTTCAAAGAAATTTAAAAAGCATATAAAAGCATACACAAAACCAATTATTTTTATGTGCTGATAATTATTTTTTGTTAGGGATAAATAAATATTTAATACATGATGAGAAATGTTAATTTTTTTCTTAAATGTATGATCTTTTCGAAAAAGTAATTTGATCAATTAAGTGGTCATTAATAATAATTTTTACATCACACGAGTTTTTTGAAACTTCTGTAAATGTAGACAAAATAAGTGTATACATCATTAATTATTTTATTTTTATCTCATTTCAACATCTATTGTTTAGAAAAGGGAAAAATATATTGCACAATAACCTACCTTATTACGTTTGCTACTCCTTGTAATGGTTCAAGGTTTTAGTTATCATTGTAAAATGTTCATTAAATAAGTGCAACATGATAAAAGAAATTCTAGAAATAATTCTAAGCAGAAATTTTATTTGAAGTAAAAATACTATTATTAAGCTAATCTTTAATTTAGATTTGTTTCTGAAACCAGATTAGTGAAATTATATTAAGTGTGTGGGTGCACTATGCTGTGAATATAACAAATTTAAGTCAACAGTATATTCCAGTATAACTTCAAGATAATTAATAATAGCTTTTTAACTATTCTTTCTAAATGTTCCGTTATTTTGTTGACTATTGAAGTATCCATATTATCTATAAAGTACTTAGAATGCATTATTTAATGACAACACGTGAAAAGCGAATAAATTAAAATCATCGAATAACAATATAATGATATCATCACATCCATTAGTGCATCTACTAAAAAACATCTGTTTACAAACTACTAATTATTATTCAAACAAAAAAATGATTAAAAAAAAGAAAGAATTTGTGTGATAATCTGAATTTTTTTGTGATACATTTCTTGCACGCACGTGTAAAAACGAACCTTTAAATAACTACCCTATCTCTGCACGTACATAATAGAATTCCAGGTCATTATGCCACGTTTACGAACAGTACGGGGCTCAACAATGGGCGAACAAAAACTCATACACAATCATTTTAAATCAAATAGTTGATTTCTATCGAATTGTAAGAGTACCAAATATCGTTTACCAAGTACATAACGTATTAAGTGTCCCGATATCAATTACGACCAATATCTGTCGAATAATCATCACGTATTCATAAAGAAGTCCATTTTTGGGCAAACCACATCGATGCTTCGGTTTTAAATTTTGATGGTGTTTGGGTAGACCTTCGAGCAGATAGAGATGCATTTAATATATTCTTTGTAAGAGGTCATATTTCTTTTTCAGCAATGGCAGCAGTCACTGGATACGAGTCTGGGTTCAAAGAGGTAGTGACTCTGATCCAGGCACATCTGTGAAACAAAGTAGCTTCAAGGTATAGAGTGAAATTACTTATAATAGCATGTCACCAGTAATTAGTATTGGAGACAATAACTATCCATTGAGAGGCATATGATTTACTAACGTCCTTCATGCGCATAAAAATCCCCTCGTGCTCCCGATATGTATCAGCCAATAAACCCTGCAAGATGCTCCAATGCTTCCATGGCTCTCGTCTCTCTCTCTCTCTCTAGCAGTGTTTCTTTATCATTCAACTTCTAGAACTGAATTTATCATTATTTTTGAGGGTTGATACATCTATCCTTGACGAATAGACCATTGGAAAAGATTGAAAGTAAGTAATAATTTACTCCTCCGGCCACAATTCGTTTTGTATAAGTCACTCTGACGCTAACTTTATAGCTGTTCTCGAACTTCGTAAGTACCAGGTAATGTCGCCTGTGGTATTATTAAACTGTAAAGAAATATTAAAAAAAAAAATTTGGTGTTCTTTCGGACTTCGATTTACCCTATTTCTTACACCCAGTTAGTGGTGAAACAATTGTCTTTTTTAAAAGAATGGATGACTTTTCAATGATGTATTTGAAATAACGAACTATCAAATAATTCGTGTAAATAATATTTTATATTCTAAGAGATGGAACGGTGATATACAAATGTTACCAGAATTCACTACGAAAATATAGATTCTGGTGAAACTATTTCTTTAAAAATTAATTTCATTAGTTCAGTTAATATTTAAATTACAAACGCTTAGCTATATATGATTTCTAGAAACTCTACTGTATTTTTTGATTATTTTTATTTTTCATTTGGATATTATCAGCATTTGCTACAGGTAAATAGCTTTTACAAATTTTTACTCAACCTAAGACAATATAATATCAATAACAAAATTCTAGACATTTTCCGATCTCTGTAAAATGAATGAAGCACATGAAAGTAAAATCTTCCATTTTAATATAATTACACTCATTTAGAATATATGTAATTGGTCAGAGTTCATAAAAATGTTTATCAGAGTTTTCAACATAAAACATTAAAAAGATAATTGTATTGTTAAGGAAATATAAAGTAAAATTCATATAGATTTTGCCTTTTCTTATTTACTTACTTTTATAATAAGTATTCTTATATTGCAGCTAGTGATAACTAGCTCAAGGTAATTTATGCGAAATATATTCCAAAAGGAGATTTCCACATGGAAGTTATTATTCACGCATTCATAAACCTCAAAATTCCTTCCAAAATTGAGGAAATATTTGTGTAATTCATTGAAAATAAATTATTGTATTGTTACCTTATAAGAGAATCTGCACATTATGTTGAATTTTTGAAAAACTAATGGACAAATTTTAATGAGATTTCGTATTACTATTCATTTATAAAGGGGAAAAAGATGCATTACTTAAATGTAATTTTAAGTAAACATAGTTATCCGTAAATTATAGTTAAAAAAATGTTTAAGACCATAAGAGATCATGGTTAATACGCTCTTTTGTGTGCTGCAGTGAGCAAGATACAAACAATTGGTCTTGTGGAATTCAACCTTTTCTTATGAAGTATTCGGTAAATTGTAGAAAATGAAAATTACAGTTTCTACACACATAAGATCTGTGAAGTGGCTGTAGTATTGTGTCACCACAATAAAAGAGTTAAATAAAAGCACTCGTTCGTCGTTGCAGATATTGTTCGACTTTGTCCAGTTTTCAATAGTTTGGACCACAATCTGTGTAATAAATCAATTTTAAAAACAACAAATAAATCCTAAATATTTATTTTAGCGAATACCAACTCTTTCTGTGTATAAATATTACTACTTAATTCTGCAGAGCATATTTTACTGTCATTTACTCTTATTGTAATTCAAAAAAATTATAATCAAATTCAAGAATTTCATAAGGTTTATTTAAGTAATTTGTTTAATAAATATATATATCATTTTACAATAAGGTCCTCTCTACTTTTATACCTTGGTACGATACTACGTAGGCTCAGGACATCAATAGTAATAGATACAACCTTTTAAAAGCTATCCAGCTAAAGTATATGTTACACCTGAAATTTGAAATATAACTTTTGTGTTTTATTTATAGATTTTATTTTTAAGCCTCCAGCATTCCCCTTTCCTCTACGAAAGAAAAACTAAATATTATCTTCAATAATATTATGGAATTATCAAGTTTTAAAAGAGAGAAGAGTAAATAACATATTCAATATTTCTTCAATTAAATATTGTTTAGAAAGTTTTCTCCTGAATCCTTATGTATAAATAAATCTTTATATTATACCATTATAAAGATTTATTTATACATAAGGATTCAGGAGAAAACTTTCTAAACAATATTTAATTGAAGAAATATTGCTTTATAGTATACCATTATAAAGCAAGTAAGATAATGTATTTGTATTTGGCTAAGACGATAAAGTAATGGGGGAATTCTGTCATAAAATAACTGTTAAAGTTTCCATAAACATAATTTAAAAAAATATCCCCAAAATGAAATTATAATAATTATATATATATATATATATATTTAAGGAGTTTTCGGTTAAGGTGTTGTAGAACCAGGTTTATTTGATTAGTTTTTCTTAACACGATAATGCAATAAGTAACTTTAAGCAAACATTTTAAATTAAACCTCTATGTGCAAATTAGTAGGTATTTGAATATGAAACATGATGAATACTCCAATAGCTTATAATTGTTACTGTAAAAGAATGTTCATTGGGGTTCTCTTCAAACAACACGTCATTCTTTCTTCAGTTTATTAGCATCATAATAGAACCAACATGTTGTCTTTTTGATGATGAATCTTATTACTGTGGAAAACATAAAATGGAAGAGAATATACATTATTTTCTTTTAAAATTGTGCATTTACAAGCAACATTTTATGGCTATCATATTTTAATTTAATTAAAATTATTTGTTACCAATAATTAATATTATCATAAGTTACCTAACGACATGTATTTAATCAAATTATAAGGTATTTTATTTTTAAAAGACCAAACGACATACAGACAGTAAAAAAGTATGATTTCACAAAAAAGAAACATTGATGAGAGAAAATGGACAAATGTAATTTATTGGATGTATCATGAAACATTTCAGTTTGACCGGAGTGGATGTTTATAGAGCGTATGCTATTTCAGGTATGAGCCTAACTCAACGTTTCTCAAACTTTGGGGCGCTACCCTTAGGAGGGCGCGAGCATATCGAAAAGTCGAAAACAAAAGATTTTTAAAAAAAATTTCTTTCACTGTGAAAGAAAGCAAAAAAAAAAAAAAAAATACATTTTGAAATAATAAAAATAAAATACATATTCACACTGATATAAGATACTTATAAATGTGTTAGTATGGCAAAAATTATCTGATAATTAGTTAAACAATACTAAGTTAAAACCAAATTTAATAATTACATATGACACTATAGGCTTGTTATATATAAATTATATACAACATTTAATACTCATCTTGATAAGTGTATGATTATAACTAAAATCTCTTGTAGCTTTATATAATTTATATTATAACTGATTTCAATGCATTATTAATACTTGGATGGGGACGCGATGCAATTTATGATTGAAAATTGGGTCGAAAATATTGAAAGTTTATGAAGCACTGTCCTAATTACTTGGTCGTGGTTCACACCTATGAGGTTTGTCGCCAATAGTCATGTTGCTTTAGAGTGGGCCGAACATAAAAATCAAATCACCATAATCATTATATAGTATGTGATTAATTGCTTCACTCCAAGATATATATTCAGTCTCAGATATTTTATTTTATCACCCAATTTGAAAATAATTAAAAGTTGAAATTTTTTCCTACGTTATTTATTTTTTCTATCACCATTCCCTTAACTTAAACTGGTTCTGAATTTAATGTTTTCAACTAGATAATAAAACACATAACCAGACGTATTTAGAAGGTACACATTTACCAAATGTTATCCTTTCTTTATATACAAGGAACAAAGGAGAATGCATCATCACCAGCTGCTGGTATTAAAATGACCGTCTCAGAATACTCCCACTAGATAGGAATTTTCTCCAGTTTTCAATTCGACAGTTCTAATTAATGAACCCTGATTTAGCCAAGTCTACGAGCGGATACTCAGGACAACTTTTCTTCTACCTCTACTAATAATCTACCATTAATAGCATCTACCGCGCCAAAGGTTGTGTAGACTGCCTCGATGATTAAAGTTCAAGGAGGCTCAAGCATCTGAGATTAGATGTGATGGATTTATGAACTCATTAAATAAAGGTCACTTCTAAGTATTTAATATACCCTATGTGAATGATCTTTTCTATATGTCCCTTAACAGATTTCATGTTATCCTGTATATCACATTCTAATATTGTAGTGGATTTAAGAATATATTTAATTTGAATGGGAAAAAAAATGCAAAATGTTTATTTAATAAGTATTTGTTAATTGTATTCTTACCATAATATACTCTTGCAAATGTATTGTTAAATCCTCAGTAACTATACCTTTAACAATTTACAAATGGATTAATTCTAGAAGAAATGTGCTCATCTTTCTATTTCTTCAATAAGAAATGTGATATTTTTTTATACTGTTAACATTTATTTAACCGACTAAAAACTACATTATTTTACCTTGATTAAATTAAAGCATCTGAATAATTGAATTTATAAATCATCGTTCTGTTCCAGACAAATATTAAGTTATTATTAATAAATAAACTATTATAATTTTTTACAGCATCCGATGCAATTATTTTAAACTCTTGAAATTTTAAACTATTCTAATGACCATCAAGAAAATATTTATTTGTCAGGCATTTTACTCAATGCTTGTTGAATGAAATTTAATAAACATGTTTGTTATGGCCAAGTATCAAGTTTGTTTTAACTATTTTATGTTTCAAAATCCAAGCACTCTTATGTATATATGAATAATAATTCCTGTTTTAGTTGTTACTTATGCGAGCTGATTGATATTAACATCAGATCAAGGCCCGCGAAAATCATCGCGGCAAAGAACTATATTTACGCCTATAGTTAGACGTAGCTTTTGAGCACCATACAGGTGACAGTACGATTTGGTTCGATTCCACAGCAACTGTGAGGGAGAACACCCTGGAGGTGGACAGGGGCCTCCTACATTTCTTCCCTCCCCAACAACCTCACGAAAGCAGTAGCGGCCTGACGGCTATTTAGAGTCCTCCATGCCACCAAGACATTACACTTAAAACATCCATGTTTTTTCCAGGATTCAAAGCCAAGCCCAACGGTCAGCATCAGAAACCATTATACCGGATGGGTGGCATGATTATTTCTTTGATTATCTTTCGCAATATCTCTATCTATTAGGGCTGTTTTTGTCTGTCGAATGAAATATGATTCAGTTACATTAAATAATTCATAAGTAATATAATCGACAGAGATTTTACAATATTTCCAATCAAATCTCTCTCTCTCTCTCACTCTTTATTACTTTAATTTCATAAAAGCTAGAACTGATTATTTCTTTATTCACTGTATTAGAATTTCACATATTTCAATTGTAATGAATACATTAATTCATGCATTTTACGTGATATTAAATTATCTCAATATCTCATAAATTCCCTTAATATTTGCGGGTTTATTTATATAGCTCAGTGTTTCAATCCTTGAGTTCGGGAAGGTTGACTCAGCCTTTCTTCCCTTAAGTGTGTCGATAAATGAATACCAGGTTTGCTTGGGAATTGTACACTAAGGGTTTACCTTCCTGCTGACCATGCAACCGGAACATCTGTTCATGCACTTCAGGTCATTCCAAGGTCATGAAAGCTGAGCTAAGCACAGTAAATCTTGGCCCTTATAAGCTGTTAAAAAGCCGAGTTTAGTTTAAAATTTTTAAAAAAATGCACAAACGGGTTACTTCAAGTGATTTTTGTAATTAAAGATGTAAACTACCTCTTCTTAAAATGATTATTATTATTATAGTATTATATATTTTACATGATATATTTAGTAATCAAATATAAATTTATCGCAAGAAACAGAAAATGAAAAAAAAAAGTTTATTGTAAAAGCACAATGAAGAAATTATTCTAAAAATATTTAATGGAAGGCAAACAACATCAACATACCTTTCGCTTACACATGTGAAAGTGAAACATAATCTGCTAGAGAAAGGTAATTACATTTAATGTTTACCTATCCTACAATAGAATAAAAACCAGAAATATTGTTTACACAAATGAGTAAAATAAAATTAAACATGTTTGCTTTATTCTTCAAAGTGTAACATTTAACTTCAAATTTGATTATTGTTTTAAAACATACACTCCTATTATTTTGTTTACTTAGGTAAAAAAAACAAAAACAATAGTTTAATAATTTTTCTTTTTAACCTTGTCAGGTTTTTAAATAAAGAGTAATACAAATATAATAAAGAATAAACATTTAAAAAAAAAATGCTTGGAAAAATAAAATAGAAACCCGAAAATTGCCATCTGATAAAGATTAATCCAAATGATCAAAGTTTTGTTCCATTCAGACATTTTCATAATTTTACGTATATTGTATAAATTTGTCATTAGCATACTAAATAAAACTTTTATAAAAGAATTACAACTTTTATTATATATTTCTTCTTTTCTTTCAAAATTGTACATACACATATTTAAACATAAAAAAAAAAATCTTTAAAAAAAAAATTATCGAATTACTATTAATTATACCTTTGTGACACACACTCCTGAGTTTAAACAATACACATCTATAAACAATAAAGCACGATTTTTTTTTTCACATCAGTTCGTTATAGTTTTTGAAATATTCTTTTTTCACGAATAAATTATTTCATTTCTTCATTATATATATATATATCATAATCTAAAATACTCATATATTTTTTTCTATTCCCAAAGATATGTAATGAAATAGAATGAAACAAAATTTTTTATGCACTTCTGGTAAGTAAAAAAAGCATTTTTAATTTTAAAAAAAATGTAGAAAAACTGTGCGTATTTTATGTATCAGATTTTTAAAAAAAAGAGAAAAAAAAGAATGTATCTCATTTTAAAAATTTAATTTTTAGTAATTGGATAAAAAATCAATATTTGAAATATTACATTAATTAAGAAAATAAATATTTAAAAAAAGTGCATGTTTCCGAATGAAAATACAATTTGTTTGAAAGTTATATCCCATTGCTTATTAACGTGGCGTCTTACTATTTTTAATTTTTTATATCAAGTTATATTTGCAACATAAAAATAAGGGGTTTTTTTCTCTTAGTACTTTTCTTTTTTAAATGAAATAATGATTTAAATTTACCTTCATTTTATTTCGATGTGTTGTAAAATCTGTTCTAAAAAGAATTTATGTAAGGAGATGCGACATAAAAATGAACAAAATAATTTTATTTTTGAGTGCATTAAAAACTGCTCATTTCTTTATTTAAAATTTTAAGAATTGTTCAGGTAAATATATTTTTAAGAAATAATACTTCTTTTCCGTTCGCTTTTTGTATTGTTAATTAATTGTTTTTACCGTTTAATATTTCTCTTTCATTTTTTTACCTTCTGAATAATTAGAACTCGGAATATTTTAAAATGTAATACCAAAGAATAACTAAACATTGTATGTATTGCTAACTTTGGTAAAGTAAGTGAAATTTAGGAAAGGGGACTTACGGCATATTTTTCTTGCAATCTGTCTTTATTCTTAGTCAAGAAAATTAATTTATTCGTTATATAAGCGTATACTATATATTATATATTGTATATTGTATTATCTTTATATTGTATACTATAGAGGGTCTCACGTATATTTTCTTTTTAAATATCATTTTGGGTATCCCAATGACGCAGTTTGATTTGAGAGCCTGGAGTTTAGAAGGAAATGTAATGCGCCCACAAATATTTGACAAACATATTAGAGTTTTTTTTTACAGCTGAACAAATTGCCGAGAAGAGTTCATATGAAATTGCAAAAGCCATTGAGATGGTCACTTAAATTCGTCGTAGAACTATAAGTGAATTATTGTGATTAGGATTAATATTGTTTATATTACTTCTACACTATACTCACTTTATAGCTATGTTGTATTGAGGCTTTATATGTACTTTTGTAAACAAGATTAACATAGCAGATCACATGTGTTTGATGTGTGACAGATAAAGAATACTGTTAGGCTAATTCAACCGTCCAACTTGGAAGATATGGAAGAATTGCTTAGCATATTGAACTAATTGTGGTTTCACATTATATTTCAGAAAATGGGATGCAGGCAAGGCCTTAAGAATACAAGGTAATGGTTTCAAAACTTTAGGGATTCATTGATAATTTTTGAGTGTACGAGTAATGTCTATCAAGATGTGCATAAGTAAAACACTTTCTGGGCTCCAAACCAAAACATAAAAGACCGGTATGGAGATAAATAACATAAAAGTAACGCTATTTTTTGCTGCATACAACCACCATACACGCATATGAACGTTGTGAGGCTGTAGATAGATTATGGTGTATTATAAAACACTATGTCATTATTTTGTTAAGAGTTACACTCATTATATTGTAGTTACATAATGCACACACACACACAGTGTGGCATAGAGTTAAATTTAATCGTAACACTGAGTGTCTTTCTTAATCCCCCTTGCTAATAGAAGGTGAGGAACTCTGCAAACTGTCCCAAATTGTACAAGGGCATCTATTCTTGAGCTAAAATTTTCGAATCTGTATTGCGATCAGTTAGTGCAGAAGTACTCAACCTTTTTTACTGCTGGGCCGCATACATATGTTAGCTATTTAACGCGGGCCGCAACATGAGGATAAATGGGGGGGGGGGGTTGATTGATTGATTGATTGAATATGAACGTTGCACTGTTCAGCTACACGAGAGCATTTGGCTACGGACCACGTAATTTTGAACCATGGTCAAGTGACGTGGATGACACCTGAGCTGACACCCCCCTCTCCTAACCAGCACACTACACCAACCAAGATAACATTGGAAATTAATCAAAATATTATAACTCCTGTTTTGCTTTTTTTAATTATTTTTTATATTTTTTATTTTTATCACCAACACTAAATTAGAAGCATTTAAGAAGTACTTCTTCACAATTTCTGCATCTCTCAATAAATGGTTTCATATGATTACCAATAATATAACAAGCTTCATAGGATTTCTTTGTTACCACTGTGATATTATGACTGACTGTTGATGATGCAAAGATTATTCAAGAAAGCCTATTTATCACTTTTTGCAGCAGATCTTTGTGGACAGTGTCATTGAATGATTTATGTTTATTGGTATTTTTTAAATACAGCACTTTCGCTAATCAAACATTTACTTAGCATTGTTTGTTTTTCACTACAGAATAGTAATCCTTCCAATCGTCTTGAAAAAATATACTTTTTCGAATATTTTTCGCTTGCAAGATATGGAAGTTTGTTAAAAATTAGCTCCATCCATAACACTGTCACTACTTCGATGCTGTCAGTTTTGTCGCTGTCTGTTATCACTAACATTAAACGTTTCAAATAGGAAAATAATATCAATTCGTTCCCGTACGACACCGACAATATAATTGATGTATTTGATTTCTTGACAAAGAATTTCCCACCAAATTTGTAATACAATTTTCTTAAATAATTGAATTTCTCAGAGATGGGCCATGACCGGGCCACTTAAAAAGGCTGGGTGAGCCGCAGGTTGAGTATCGCTAAATTAGTGTCATGTAGGCAACAAACCTTCTACACTTCAGGCAGTGTAACAAACCTAACACATACTTTCTCATCAGTCTATTCTTCCTATCTGTATAATTAATTCCGTATAATCATATTTTTACTTTGAAATTTCCCTTAACATTGAAAGATTAATCCAAAATTTCTTCAAGACAGGTTTAAAAAAATATTCAACGTTTTTATACAGTATGATCTCGCAAGAACTAGACTATATTCTGTTGAAACCAATTGTATAAGCATATCAATACGCAACGAACGTAATGATGAAATTGCTGAGATCAGTGACACAGAGGATAAGTGTTGCCCGTTTTATCTTAATTAGTAAAGTTCTTAAAAACTATATTAGTCCACAGATACTCATCCTGTAAGACCACACTTAGTAAAACAACAGTTTACTCTAACTGTGTTTTGTAAGTTAACATGCTAAATAATTTCGTTAATGATCCAGGAAACTTTTTTGGGGGGTGTGGTATGTTAAGAATTAAAAAAAAAAAACCGGCGATGTTTAATTTTTTTTTTAGTTAAAAAGTGCTATGAACTTTATTTTGGCTTTGAAGTAAGAGCTCAAGATAAGAACTAGCATGTATGTAATATCTGTATTTAAGCATAAGTGTCTGACTGATTGGGTTTGGGTTTCAACCCCATGCGCTTTGTCATAGCCATGGTGTGATGTAAACCTAAAGGTCATTTATTGGACTCTTATGTGTGAATCCCCAAGGTAAAAAAAAAAAAAACTAAGTAGTAAATTCAAACATACAATAAAAACCACTTAATTTTTTCATGTGATATGCGTCCAGTTGCCCACAGTAAATACTTTCTTTTACCACAAATCGTTCAACATATTTAAGAAAAGGAAGATGAATTTGAAAATGAGGGAAATACTAATGTCCAAGAGAACGAATTAAATGATCCTGTTTTTGAAGTAATAATCTTTTAACTCGAAGCAATTTAAGTGGCCTATTTCGTGACTTAAAACGTGACTTTTAAACAAAATTCCAACAGAACTTTTAAATTTCAGCCTAAAAGGCTGGAATCTTCGAAAGAAAAACGCTGAAATGTGTTTTGATCGTAACCGTTTGTCGTTTCTAGAGCTATATTCTCTGTAGAAAATTATTTAATGTATTGCAGCAACATTTGTGATTTGATACAAGCAGTTTAACTTGAACATACGACAGCTGAATAGAGATAATTCATAGGCTTTTTGAATTCTACCCTTTATGAAAAAGAAGATAAATTCACTTGTGTATCGTAAGGGAGAAACTATTAAAGATAACATGAAGGAAACGCAACAACATATCAAAATTCCTATGATAAAAAATCCAATAACCTAATTTCATAGGAAAAAATAGTGCCAATTAAAAGTTGTTCATCGGGGTTCTACAGCTTGTCTATATTAATTTTTGCTTACTGTGCGATTGGTATTGTAGGGACAAGAAAATGTCTTACATTATAAAAAGGGATGTCCAAATCCAGAAGCATATACATCTGGAAAGAAAAATGATTTGCATCCATCATTGATAAATTTTTGAGATAATTTTCTGACCTCCCCTTCATAGAAATTCGAAGCTTTTTAGAAAAATTATTAAAGATATGTATAAAAAATGGTATTGAGTTTCGTGATTTGTAGGAAATATTTTCTTTATCTGAGTGATTCTAAATTTCAGGAAAGAAATTGTGTGAGTATCCAAAACAGATTTTAAGCAGGCAGTAAGAAATTTGATGATTCTCTAACCAAATTTAAAAAAAAATAGCGTGGAGATCTGTGAAAAGTGTTGTACAATTTTTCGTAGGGAATAATATACACCTAACTATTATGAACTCTTAAGGGAGCAGTTACAATATAAAGGTATGGGGAGTAGTGTGTTCCTAAATTTGCATTTCTGGGAGTCCCGAAATCGAATAGTATCGTGTGTGTTTGGCGTGCGTGTGGGTGGATGTGGTGCGTGCGTATGGGTGGGTGTGTAAATATAAAATGTCTCATTCATGTATGTCACATAAGAACTGTATCTAATGGAGGAAAATTACTTATACATTTGAAATCACATTAACCCGCGATCACTCGCGCGGGGTGTTCTGTACACCCCAGCAACAAGAAAATCCTCCCAGGATTCTTAAAAGAATGTGCAGAACCATGAATTTTTCTGTAGCTGTCCATTTTAGGTCATTAAACCTTCAGGCTTAATGCATTCACTTTTTCTCGAACGATTGGAATGTAATGACCTTCAAAAATTTATCTGGAGGGCTGAGAACTCCAGCGAGAAGTTGAGCATATGTATACAGTCTGCTCTGAATGCTTGGAAAATGATTAAAATATTATTTTTCTACTTTCTACTATCATTATCTCATTATTTTTAAAGTATATTTATTACTGGTATAGACGTTTTACTGGTTTATGAAAAAATATGAAATTATGTGTTTTAAAATGAAAATTTTGTATGTTTATTTAAATTAATGTTAGTCTCATTTGTATGCAATAAATTTAATAATTTTATTTGTATAATACAAAAAACATCTCGTACTTTATAAACATGTATCATAATGACTTAATTTTATTTTCATAATTAAATACACGTGTTAAAATTTGGGGTGTTCTCTACACCCCGCGAGTAACGACGGTAGAATAACCGGCGCGAGTGACCGCGGGTTAAAAACTCTATTTAAACCACATTTTTCTTTTTTTGGGGGGAGAGTCAAAACATTTAAATAGTTAATAAGAGTTTTGATGCATGCAATATGTATTAAGGCAATCGCGGTATTTGTAAAACTCTTAAGATAAGCTTTAGTGAAAATTAATGGATCTGAACAGGAAAATTTTAGACATAGTGTAATGAATGATTAAGAAAAACGAAAAATCCCTTGCAAAACATGAAACATGAATCATTGAATGAAAACATAAGAGTAATCTCATGCTGCAAATTGCAATAGTTTTTAATCAAGGATTGTCTCAAGAGGTCTCTGAGTGAAGTGTTCTCCATAACAAGAATTGTATCATCCACGGAAACTCAAAGACAATACAAGCACCATCAATGTCTGTATCTAAAGATAACTTCTAAAGTACTTCAAGCACATATGAACTGAACAATGGATAATTGGAAAAAGTAAAGTGTTTTAACGAATCTTGTTTAAAGTTACATTATGGAGAAATGCGAGTTAGAGATTGACGCTTGTATAATAAAAGATTTTGCTCAAATACAACATGGTTTAAAAGCATCTTAATTTGTGGTATGGTGCTTAAATTATTCTGAGTAAAGCTTTGAATCACTGGTTTGGAAAAATAACTTCTGACAAACTTTGTATGAATAAAGACAAATCTAAAAAAAAAAATCTAGAGGAATTTTAAAAACGAAAAAAATAATGCATATTGAAATATGCATTATTTAAAGACATATTATCTTAAGATGAATGTAAAATAATATCTTATGTGTTCCAAGCACAGACATTTATGAGTTAAGATCTTTCATGTACCAGGTGGGCAAAAAGTGAGCAAAAAGTTTACAAATTTATGAAACCCGGAAAATTAACCAAAATTAAAAACGGCTTACAGGTTTAGTAAAAATTTCAAAGAATGAATATAATTAGAATTGAATTACTATTATATATTACATCTAAAATTAGCTAAAACATTATATCTGGATACTTACAATTGGTCATTGCATTTCGAAAACAAATAGATTAAATTTGATGTACTTATAAAGGATAGTGTGGTTTTAACATTTCAGTAGTACACTTTCCTTAAATTTATATAAAATATCTTTGGTTTCGGTTTAGTTAAGACATCCATTAAACTATATTTACTGTAAACATGTTACAAATTAAAACTGATCTTAGCAAACAAATATGTATTAAAATAAAATCACACATCAATAAGATTTTCCGGGAATTTTCAATGAAAGAATTTGAAAAAGCTAAATGATGTGTCTAATTATCATTCATTCAAGTTATCTGAAACAGTGTTGTATGGAAAATTTTCATCTCTCCACATTGCATGATAGCGTTGTGTAACTGTACTAGAGTCTTGAATGTCTTTGTAATACTGAGAATCTCGGATCCCCTGACGATAAAGTGATACATATTTGTTGGCAGTTTTTTATGAAACCGGTGATCTTTCAACTAAAACTTTGAATCCACCAATTGAGAATGTCGACGATTCTTATTGGCTGCATAGACAGCATTACATTAGAAACGGATATCAAGCGATTCCATGTGGGTGAGGTCATGTTTATGATTATTTGTAACATGTACGTAACCGAAAAGCTTTAATAGTCTTGTTCAATGTTTAGTGCCAGGATCGCTCTGAAATTGGGAAAAAAGGATTTACAGTACGTGAATTATCAGGTCATGTACTAGCAGCTAACTAAGACTAGAATCTAATCACGCTCGATAAGTGTATTATATCTCTTGTATTTCTGTATCTGTTGATGGACTTTGAGATTCTGAGTATACTATACTTGGCTATTGGCTATGATGATATTGGAGGATGAAATTGAAAAGAAGAAAACTTTTCTAAATTTCTTCTATGTATCGAGTTTGGCTAATATATAGAAATTTTGTCATTATTATCTGAAAATTGGACACAAAGTAGAGTTTTAGTTTTTCCTACAGCTTTAAGATTAAATTTGCTTCCTAAAATTTCTATGGTCTTTCATACCAGGGATTCGGAATTTCCTAAAATTGCGATATCATAAACGTAAAGTAGTAATACTATGTTAGATTGATACACACACAAAGCGCCATTAGGCCATTTAAGCTTTGGGAAAGTTAGCTCTTCTAAGACCCTTGTAATTTCATGAAACCATTCACATCCGCTCTATGTAAGGCCATAATAAATAACTTTAATTTTATAAAAAAATGAAAATGTGATAGAGATGCTTCAAATTTTCATTACTCTTTGGTTGTTGCATGAAAACCTGTGATACAAACTAACTAGTGAGGTAAAAATTAATCAAACAAAAGACAAAAAAATTGTTATGACTGGAGTTAAATATTCATCATAATTACTTCCTTTCATTTGGTTAAACCCTTGTGCGCTTAAACAAGCTTTATGTCATACTATAGTATCTGTTTCAACCGTTTTATTGGTGTACATACATTGACATCCAATGACTTTAACTGTTTCTGTTCTTGGTATTAGGCTCCAAACTTCCTTTTCTTTATGGTGCTGATTTACATGTCGATGCCTCCTTCTACGATCTGGAGTCGAGAAAATTCATTTTTCCTGAAAAGGACGATAAATTAATTTCTTTGCTAGTCAGGCCTAATGAGCTTCAAATTGCGTGTTTTTTGTGGGCTTTACTACTCCAGAATATTTATATCTGCCTGAAAAATTAAAAAATTCTTTTTTTATAATCAAGATCATAATTTTCACAAAATTCTTCGATTTCTTCTTTTGATCGGAAACGAGCTTTCTGGACAGAAAATGAATAACACATATCTGTTCCATTTTCGTCTTTACGTGGAATGGGTTTTTTGATCCAGTTTAGTACTGAATAGTTAATATTGACATCTTCTGAACCACCGTGAGTTTCTTCTGCTCGGTCAAAGTAGGACTCTTCAGATTTTTGACCAGTTGTAGTTGGTTCTCGTTTAATCTTTTCAATTTATGCGTCTGATCTTGAAGAGTTTTTATTACAAAAATTAAAGTAATTTCTATAAGATGTTGTACTTTGATCTGAATTTTAGATTTTTGATTTCTCCAAAAATTTTGTGATCGCGTACATTTAGCAGGTGGGTCAGTAAAGGAAGGGTCCAGATTGATTAAAATGCTTTTCACATTTTCACCTCTCTCCTGCAATTATAAAACTTTATATCCCCAATAGAAACGTTAATGGTCTCTATGGCCTTTTTCTATTTGAAGGAAGATAGATTCTATAACATTTTGTTCTCATCACGTAACCTACCATGATTCCCTTTTTAGCACGCATTTGTAGCTTTGATCGCGGATCATTTGGAACGCCAACGTAGATAATTGTTTCAAATGGCTTTGCATGAGACATAGATGGCTTGTAACCTCCAAAAATCTCAAATGGATAATTTCTTTTTCTTATTGTGAATCAAGCGGGATTCCAGCAATATGTAAAATCTTACAAAACTTAAATAAAAATGTGCCTGAAAGATTACTGATTGTTAATAATACTATTATACCACATTCAGCTGTATAATTAAATCTTTCAGCAACTCCATTCATTTCAAGTGAATAGGTGTTAATAAACTCAACTTAAAAATCCATTTGTTTTAATTGTTCGTCGAGGTCCAAATAATTAGAACATCGATTATCGCATCTTACTGCAATAATTTTATTCCCAGCTGCACGTACCTGTAACTTCTGCAATACGACAACACCTTCATCTCTCTCTCATTTCGGTATAAAAGAAAACAAACAAATTTATACGACATATTATCAATAAAGGCTCTAGAATACCTGTAACATTCCTAGATTTATTTTTGAAATTTACCACTGATATCATTATGGATCAATTGAAGTGGTCTGGTGGATCTAATTTTTCAGATCTATTTAAACGATCTTCTGTTCATCTTTGCTTGCTGGCAAGACTCACAATCTAATTGATTTGCATTGAATTTCGGTAATCCACTAACAACATCAAACGAGTCTGAGATATACTGAAAACTTATGTGTCCCATCTTCTCAGGCCACGTTTTGGAATCTCCCTTCTTTGTAGTGGTTTCCATATCCTTTGGGTCCGTTCCTCTTATGATGTTCTTTGGATATCATCTGTAGAGTCCATTATATAACTCGTCGATCACTATGTTATAATTGTTATCGTCAAAGATGCTAATGTCCCTTTTTTTTTCAATGAAAATTCATTTACCGTTGTCTAATTTCGGGCCATCCTTTAATAAAACGTTGTAAGATTCAAAGCTCAGGCGTACAGTTTTTATACCCTCAATTGGACTTGTTGCAGTGTTTTCCAAAGAAATATTGTTGTTTTTAGCAGACATATGAAAGTTTCAAACATTTCACGTTTTTCGCAAAAGTGTGATGAGACTTCTTTCTCAATTATCCAACAATTCGGTATCGAACCCTTTTCACTTATACAGTTTTCTACTATAAGCGTATTTGATTGTTTTGGATGTTTCTTCTTTGAATGTTTTCCTTTAGACTAACAATTAATTCTAGTGGCCGATCATTCCACATTTGTGGCTTTTGACAGGATTTATATTTTCTTTTTATTAACTTGATTACTTTGTTACTTTCCGAACTGTACTATTCATTGCAAAGAGAGAGAGAGATCGCTGTCCCTAATTCATTGTAATATAATCGCGCTTCTTCCTGCGATAAGTTCTACTAATACTTGATCGAAAGTAAATTTTGAATCCTCTCATCTGTACAGCGGTTGAACGATTGGCTGAAATTTAAAAGGTAAATAACTTTTCTGTTGGAAAGCTTTATATTTTTCTGAAATTTTCCCGTTGCAATCAAGAAAATCGTTAAATGTTTTACGAAGTCTGCTCCATAAAGTGCAATCATTTTTCTTTGAATTCCACGCGAGGAAAAAGTATTTAACAAACCAATTAGTCTAATTTTACTATCAGGATAGACAATTTTGAATGGGATATCCCATACTTCTTTTTCATCAGTCGTATTAGATATTACGGACCTTAAATCTTTAGTAATATTCAAATAAATGGTGGAAAATGCATATTTATTGCTGGTTCTGAAATTCCACTTTTTCTTATAAGAGGAATCTTTTGACGGTGGCTGTTCTGTACCTTTTACTTATAATACCCCTGCAGTCATGATCCATTTAGTTTGTAGTTATATCCTGCTTCAATCTATGGTAATTATTAGAAGTCAGTGCGTCAATACTACCATACTGCATCGTTCCCATCGTATTGCACTCCAATCCCTACTCATAAATCCTTTTATAACAGAAATAGTTTATAAGTCATATATTTCTTCACTTAATACTAATTTAAAAAATGTTTCTGGAGAAATTTGAGTCCCATAACCTCTGATCCTGATAATAATGATATTAAAAGGTGATCATTTATGCCGTGAGACTGAAAAACTTTAGACATTAAATTTATTAACATTGAAACAAACATTTCAATTTCTAAATCTAAACGTATTAACATATTCAAGCATGCTAACATCTTAAGAAACATCATAATAATAATTTCTCAATCTCACGAATAAGCAAACACATGCATTTATACATTAAGAGAAGAACTGATGCTATATGAAAAAAAAAAGATTTATACAACGTTTTATGTTAATTAAATGCGGTCTGTTCCATAGCAGTATGATTAAATAGTATCACGATCGGCTTACATTTCAATTAGCAGAAATTCTTGGTGAGATATAAAATTGAGGTATAATCAAGTAGAAGGTTTATATTTCCAACACACTTGATAGGTATTGAGAAAAATAAATAATGTGTTACATATTGACACATCATGGATTTATTATATTTGTTCATGTGAAGTTTTTTACGCCCAATTTAGTTTTTAAAAGTCTTTACTACATCATACATAAAAATATTAGTATTTTATAAAAAAATAATACGTGCTTAAACAAGTATTTGTACAGTTATTCCATTATAAGATAAATAAAAATAATGGCTGTAATTTCCGTTTATATTAAAAAAAAATTAAAATAAAAAATTTTTAAAAAAATTTTTTTTTTTTTTTTTTTTTTTGTTTTTGTTTTTTTTTTTCTTCATATATTTACTCCCATAAAGTATACTCCGATTTATTAAGCAAATTAATTATATAGAGTAAACATTAATTTTAATTATTATTTAGATAAAAAAAACTTGCAAAATTTATTACAAATATTTTTTTTTATTTCTTTTGTAATCCACCGTATAAAATAAAATAAATATTAATATATGCTGTACTAAAGCGGATTTATGCTTTGAATTTGGTTACTATTATAAAGCTATTCCACATATCGTACAAAGTATTTTTTTCTAGATATCTGCTACAATAACTTATTTGATTTTCTACCTTGCAAGGCTCAATATTGCAGATAGATTCACGAACATTTTTATGAGGAAAAAATGTCTTAGGAAAAAAAAAAAAATTAGATAACCATTTTTGTTTTTGAAAATAATTATAAATTCTATCAATATCAGCAGTTTTAAAATATGTTTGCATTGCATTTCTTATCAATGGTACGTTTTAAAAGAATATTATACATTAATTTTTCTTTTAGACAATATCTACACGTGTCATACTACAGGATGTGCAAAGTAAAGTGTAAGACTTTTAAAATATTGTTTTTAAATTTTTAGAAGAAAAAAAACCATTTAAATTAAATGTCAAGATTTATATCACTTAATACAACAAAGATTTTTAGCTTAGTATTTGGAATAAAGTAAATTATTTTTAATATGTTATTGTTAAACTATTATTAAGTAAATGTATGTGCTGTCTATCATTCATGACACCCCATATAGAATTCTTATACATTACAAGAGTTCAATATCTATTTCGTTAGATGATGGAATGTTTTCTATGCTTCAACTCTATGTGTCACAACAACAAACACAAGGATTAAAAATCATCCTCAATATTTTTTAAATTTTTGTTTCCCCTGAATGTGTGTTTAATACTTACTTCTGTAAGCCCCGTGTGATACTTTGTGGTGCACGGGGATTTTATAATAGTTTTCAATATATATATATATAATATGGCGGACTAACATCAAATCTGATTCCATAGATACTACGAATAGCTCTCTCTATTTAGTTTTTAATATTCTAGAAAAAACACTTTGAGTCATAAGCCTTTAAGAGCCAACCCGCACGATCACTCGGGTTAGATAGTCTTATACGGTTTTGCTTCTGGAATCTTCTTCCCAAATTCAACGATTGAGCATGTTTTCAGAAAGTGTAAAGTGCCACTTATTATCAAAATACAGTGGTTGTTGTGTGTTGTGTAGTGTCCATGTTTTACTTTCAGCTGGCGAATCTAGCTTTGTTTTCAAACACAACGAAAACATGTCTTCTATTTATCTGTCGTAGAAAGGTAATTATCAATATATTTCTAATTACTTATATACAGATTTTTGTATTAATATTTAAATAACTGTAAATAGAAAAAATATATATTAATTATACTCTATTAATGTTGCTTATAGGACTCGGGATTTCTTTATCCGCATGTTCATGCGGGGGTTGGGTCTTACTTGAGTCACTGCAGCTATAAAGGCAAGTCCTTGTCATGTGAGGTTGCTTTTTCTGTTTTACTAATATAGATAGGATTAATAAAAATGAAATATATTATATATAATTAAAAACATATGTTCTTAAGGTTGCCATGGACGAGTCCCTTTTCTCTTTCTCTGGATCTTTGTTGCAATTCACTTTCTCTTTTACACAATTAATGAGGAGTATGGAATTTCATGCTTTACTCAAATATCCCCAGCCATATCTCTTCCCCCCCCCTCCCGAAAAAAAATCTAGGCTTTCCGGTGGGAGTTGGTAAGGTGTGGTATAAATAATTATTCCTTTTAAATAATAAAATTTTCTAACACATTTTGCTATTTTTCATGGAATACTGTGCTAACTTTTAAGCAAAAATTTTTTTCAGGTGTCTAAAAAAAGGAGAGAGAATTCTCACATAAGAAGAAATTTTGCAGTTGATGAATGAATCAGATTGATTTTAGATCAAAACTTAAGGATTTCTCGGATGATGACAATACTACGATCAAAACATGAACCACGTATACTGAAAGGAGATGAAAGCGAGGAAGAAAATCTTGGGAATATTTCAAATATAAAGACAATCTTGGATCTTTCTTTACCGTCAAAGTCTCTTGAACCTATTCATTTCCTTGTTTCAGCTGTTGCAAATTCGTGGTTTCTGTACAAGCAAGATGCAATATCAAATAAAATTCCTCCAAAAATCAAAATATATAGCTTAAAATTAAAGTTAGATATAGTTTGTGTGTGAAGCACGTTATATTTGCCTCTCCACCTACTAACAAAAGCATTTTAAATGATGAAGATAACAGTGGTGTGATTCCACTCGCAAAAAGATCGGAGTGTTAAGATCCACCCTGCTATACATATCACGCCTATTTATCCTGGAATAGCCAGAATAAAGAGGCTTGACACGTATAATCATTTTTGATGTTTTGATGACATTTCTTGGTCTTGCAAGGGAAGATTTGAAAGCTACGAAAGCAGTTCGAAAACATGTTGTGAAAATCACAATGAATAGTTATGCTTATCAAAAACAAAAACATGTTAGAAAGATTTCCACAGAAATAAATAATGAATCAACAAAAAATTAATGTTACGTCAATAATTTCCTTATTTGGAACAGTTGTAGTTGAATTACGTGTATTTTCCATCAACTTAGAACAAAAAAAAGGTAAAATTTCACAGAAAACGTCCATCATGCATGATCTTGAGGGTACCATCCACGTTCCGGGGTGGGGAGATTTTTTTATTATGTTTCCCAGTGTCATTGGGGCCAGTATAGTTTTAATAACCAGAAGAATTTAATATTTAAATATAAAAATAATTCGGTTTTTAAAGGAATAATGCCTAACAGATATGTAGCTACATCCTGTATTAAACATTTACGTCGAATGAAAATGTCTCAGAAAATAATATCCACCCTTATAAACGATACCTTCATATAAACTCCTACGATAAAGTTAAATCACCCAGGTTCCTTCCATGTTAAGCATCATGTGGAATATCCACACTATAAATGATGATTAAATGCTAAATAGAAGCGTAGCATTTGACGTATTTTCAACGATGATTCATTCAAATTGCTTGCCTGCAACATTACATGTGGATATGTGTATTCAACTTATTTAGATAAGCATTACCTCATGAGAAACGAACATAGAAATGTAAACAATTTTTCTTGATTTGAGGATGAGTATTTCAAATATTAAATTAAATTATTTGGGGTATATGACTATAATTTTGACTTCGTAGACATCCAGATATATAAAGGGTTCAATGCAACTCAGCATGATTTAGAATTGCACAGTGAACATAAATAAGGATTTTATTTCAGTTGGTTATGAAGGAGAGAGAACTTCAGCTGTACTTCCCTACAATCATACTTCTTCAAAAATTTCTGCATGTCCGTATAAAATAGCAGTTTAATATCAGTAACTCTCTCAAGAACCATTTAAAACATTTGGTAAACTCTATTTATATATAATTCTTTGTGGTGTTGCAAGACAACGATATGAACTACACACTCTTAATTCCTGTGTTGCTTGAATTTCAAATGAACTCGAGTGTATATTAATAAGATTCTGAACTAGAAATATGCGTAACAATTATATATATCATAATATTTCATGCGACTCTTTAAAGTTGCATGTACTCATAACACAATTCTAGTATTATTATTTTTATTCAGGCGCATATAAATTAAAGACAGCAGAATCTTACTATGACAGCGTAAAATATAAATAAAGGCCCCCCTCAAACACCTTAGTTTTGTTAACTGGAGATAACTTTTTATGAACGCATGTGTTTCAGTGGTTTTAAATAAAATCTCAAATAAGCATAATTTCGTAGATTCATACAAACGTGAAAAGAGAACACCCTTAAAACAAATACTTTTTGTAATATCTTTTTCTAAACATTATTCAGCTCTAAAGTAACATTCAGATGAAGTAAATTTCATATAAAATATAACAGTTCTAAAATAAAAATTTCATCACTAAGGCGTAATTGAAATATATGAATTAAAGAGCAATGTAAAGCGAAATGAAAAACCTCTCTCCAGCTGTAAAATTTTCTAATCAAAAAGATCATCTCAAGTTTCACAATTTTAATTACTGCTTATAAAGTGTAACTCCTCATCTGAAGTAATCTATTTTTTTTGATATAAAGAGGAGTTTAATTAACGTTACAAATATATATTTTTATTTTACTAAAAATTGTGTAATTTATTTTAAATTGAAGTTGAAATTATCACGCACGCACACACGGATATCTCATATACACTCGTGTCCAAAATTAAGGTCAGAAATATAAAATCTGTGAAAATTGGTGAACTATTTACAATGTTGCCACGAAATTTTGCGCAGACATATGACAATGCCATGAAGAATATAGCAACATAACAATACGGAAAACATTTTAATTGTGAGTTAAGATAGAAGTATTATCAAAAAGTGTGAAATAGTGAACCAGGTAGAAATGATTTACCTCTGGAAAACTCTTTCTAATATGAAGTGTATCCACCATGAATTGCTAAACAAGCCTTACAACGAGGTACCATAGTGTTTATGCCACGCATCATGGCCCACAAAAATGTATAGCGGTCCATAAGCACTCAGAAAAATCACATATAGCAGTGTTTCTTAAACTGTGGCACACGACCCCTAGGGGGGAGGAGAGTGATAACTTTGTGAGGGGGGCGTGAGCATATTGAAAAATCGAAAACAAGAGATCATTTAAAAAAAAATATATAAATTTACTGAAAGTAAACAAACAAAATACATTATGACATAATAAGAAATAAATACACATTTACACTAATAAAATACACTCATAAATGTATCAGTACTGCAAAATGTATTTTATATTTAATTTAGCAATACTAAGTTAAGAACAAGTCTAATAATTTCCATTAACCCCAAAACATGTCGTGAATAAAAAAATTGTATACAAAAATTAACATTTAACTTCATAATTTACATGGTTTATAATTAATTCCTTAATTGCCGATTAAAAGATACGTGATTCTTTCCACAATGCCGCCATTTTCACGAAAGCGTGTGCATGTGATGTATTGAGGGGGGGGGGGAATTTAAGCAAATCCTCTGAAATTAGTAAATTTTTACAAACATTGTCAAGGTCATTTTATTGCATTCCAAAGCCTTCGAAATAATTTTATGAATAGCAGTGCATAGAAAAGATCATACTTCGGAAAGACTTATGTATTCTATACTCTATAACTATATTTTCTTCTCCCTCGTCAACACCAACCCTTTTCGCTGAGTGAGGCATTTATATACGCCAATGGCACTTAAGAGGTTAAAGCAGTGCTTCTCAAACTGTGGGGCGCGCCCCCCTAGGGGGCGTGATAACCCTACAAGGGGGGCGCGAGTATATTGAAAAGTAGAAAACAAAAGATTATTTTTAAAGAAATTAATAATTTACTGAAAGGAGGCAACACTAAATACATTCTGACATCATAAAATACAGATTTACACTGATATAATACACTTGTAAATGTATCAGTACTGCACAATATGTTTCATAATTAATTGAACAGTGTTAAGTTAAAAATAAATTTTTTAATTACCAGTCACCCTATGGGAATGTCATAAAATTATATGCAAAATTTAATACTTATCTTGATAATTTGTACGGTTTATAATTAAAGTCGTATTGTAGCTTTACGTCAAAGTATATTATTGTTAAATTCAATTAATCGTTATTGTATGGAGGGGGGGGCACTATGAAAATTATGATTGAAAATTGGGTCGCAAGTATAGAAAGTTTGAGAAGCGCTAGGTTAAATTCGTATTGTATATTTAGCATCAAAATATAGTATGATTTAATTCAATACGTCGTTATTGTATAAATTGTATTCAGAGAGAGGGGGCAGGATGAAAATTATAACTGAATATTGGGTTCGAAATACTGAAGGTCTGAGAAGCAAGGACATATAGGCTTCCAGGATTTCATCCCTATAGCGTTGTGAGTTACTAGTACTCGCATCAAAAGTATACATTGGTTGGTGTACGACTGCCCAACAATACATCACTACACACAGGAATTCCAATGCCACCAAATATGTCGATTTTTGTTGTGTAGGAGGTATAAAAGGGAGCTCTATTTTCTCTCAAGGTGAAGACTTGACAAGAATCACTTTGTCTGGTTCATTTCGACTCATCATTGAAAATAACACACCTATATTCTTGTGGTGTCCCCTACTGATGCTTTTAGCATCGCAACATCCAGGCTTTCTTGGTGGATGCATTCAAAGGGATGCATCAGACAGGACTCCGGGGTAAAAGCTAGTACCTATAAGATGGTTGTAGAGAGTTAGCATGAAATCTATTCCACCAAACACAGCATTGAGGTTAAGAACAAGCTAAGGACCTATTGTCTATTTACGTCATCATGTGCTTAATGCAAAGTAGCGATCCTGTTGAATCTCTTTGGCGACCTTGGCCGAACTACCTGGTGAAAGTACCACTTGTTTGAAACCGATTCCTCAATCAGGAGACCACTTTTTTTCACTTTCGGGCCACTTTTAACTAATGAGCCATCCCCGCTTAAAATTACCAGCCTCAAGTCTACAGACGGCTCTCTATCTCAAGGAATCACATAAACGATTATGAGAAGTGATTTTCACTGCAAACAGTATAACTTTTTTGTTTTAATGCAATATTTACAAATCTGGAGTCAAAATTCCAATATGCTTGAACAGTCTTAATCCAGTAGTTCTGAAAAAACATGGTCGCTAAACAACATTTTTTCCAAACCTGAAGGTTCATATTGTACTAACCATTCTTCAAAATATATAAAATACCAATTCTGTCAGTTTTTCTGGAGTCATTTTAAAATTATGACGAAAAACTTGTTTGTAACCTTAATTTCGGACATGAGTATAAATATATATAAATACTACTGTGACAAATAAATAAACGGACTAGTCTTAAAAATTAGTCGTTTTTGAAAACAATGTACAAATACCTTTTAACATACTTCTCTTTTTACTAAGAATGCATAGCTACACATGAGTTTTTCACCGTCAAGAGCAGTGTGACGGCTCATTTAGTGTTACAATATTCAGTAAGTCTGCCGTTTTTGCCTTCATCTCTTTTACAGACTGAAAATGTGTTCCCTGTAATGTATTTTTCTCACTAATGAACTGGTAGAAGTCGCATTGTGTGAGGTCTGGTGTGTACGATGGATGTTTGAGCACAATAATGCGGATGTCCACCAATAACCATTTAGAGAGAACCGATGTTCAAAATATGGACTACGTATGTATTGCATCTGGATATTTTATTGTTTTGTAAATATTATGTTTTTATTTGATAAGTAAATGTGTGGAAGGGATTGGTATTATTAGTAATAAACTACGTGACATTAAAATTGCAAAGCCAAGAAAGAGCAAAGAGAAGGATATCAACATTTCATATTAAGTTTAAATTCACTTAATAATGTGTAAACGAGTAAAATGCTACTTTCCGGAAACTTTGGGTAGGATTATAAGTTGTTTTTGTTTCTAATTCTAACTGTGTCTAGAAAAGTCAGATCGAGGCAAACGAAATTTATCATCGCAAGTGACTAGATGTACGCCTGTCGTTAGCCTTATAATTGAGTTCCATACAGGTGACAGTACGTTTGATCTCGGTTCCACCTCAATTTTCAGGGAGAATACCTTGGGAGAGAGTCAGGGACGTCTTACCACTCATTTTTAATCAGCTCGAAGGCTGTTTAAAGTACCCCCAATGCCGCGAAGGCACTATACGTTTATAAACATCCATGTCTTCACCGGGATTCGAACCCAAACCCTACGGCACAGTAGTCAGCGTCACTAACTACTATACCGAATGGGCGATAGGATTATACTTAAAGGATCTCTGTGAATATGTGGAAAATGCCAATATCGTATGGTATTTTCTGCAAAAAGAGTATTTTTTGGAATGTTTTTGTCTGTAAGACACATGTAAAATATTAGTGAGTGAGTGCCATGTTTCTGTCAATGAAGGCAGTTTCAGGAGACGAATGATTTTAAGAGTCCTATATGATTAGATTCAGAATGGCAGGTTGGTCTACATATCAAATCTACCTAGCTATGAAATCTATGAACATCGAATTAAATGTGTACACGTGCAGTGGGTACTTAAAAATAGACAGGGCGATAGAAATATGGCACGCCTAAAGAGTACCTGTGTAGCCAGATTGATAAAAATACTCGTAGATTGAAGGATTTATATAACTGCCAACAGATGCATTTCATCAAATCACTCTTCTGCCCTTTTACACAAAGAAACTTTTAAAAACTGTTAGAAACTTTTAGCACTTTTTTAAAGACTAGAACCGGATAGCCGTCTGCAGTCAGTCCGTGTTTTAGGAAGACTAGCATATACCTCATAGAGCCCTGACAATTCCGACTGAAATGACTCCATATTAGACAGACGTATACGTCAGAATGTGACGTATTCGAAAATGAGTTACTCTTTTGTGAACTCAACTATAGCTGCCAAGTTTGAATTTGACATCGACACATCGAGAGATTAAGTCCAGCCACATGTGTGAATTGACTCACCATGCGACAATGAAACATCACGTTTAGGGGAGCCATTTCACCCGATGTCAAGTAAATTTTTATTTGTATTCAAGACAATATGATAGCCATAAGATGATAACTGGATGATTTGCTGCGTACGACGGCACTCTTTTTCCTTCAGAATAATCTAATACCCTTTATTTGTAGTCTAACATATTACTGCCTACTGCACGCATGAGCTAACGTACACCACAGATTCTTTCCTAGCTGATACTATCTCTTAATCTCTTCAATAATTGAACTCATTTTGAATGTGTGATTAAATGATGCTTTCTTACCAGTCACCATCGACTTCAGAAGTCAAATTTTAGCATATGTTAGTTGTGGTTAGACAAGTTATGGAGTGACATCGCTTAGATTGCTATCCGTTTCCCCAGTGTTTTTGTATCTAGACACGTTACTAAGTGCACAATGAACTAGCTTTGTATTGTGAGTAGTTTTTCAAATATAAATGTTTTATTGTTTCTTGCTATTGTTTTCTCCTTTTTTTTTACTTTCCATCCGCTACTGTATTGTGTTTCATTTTAAATATTCCTTAATACGTTTGTAAACTACCTGTTGACAGTGTTGTATATTTTTTACAGTAATTGATTGAAACTATTTAGTACCCTTACTTCTTCAGTTTTAGTCTATGCAATTTTCATTTGTTTGGCAATATGTAAAAGTTCATACTTAAAAAACTTTATAAATATATCCTTGTTTAAAATTAAATAAATAAGTATAGGATGTTACATGTTATATGCAGATAGACGCGATATCTTAAAGTGTCATTTTAATAAAGGTTAACCGAAAAAAAGAAAACTTTATATAATGGAAAAATGTTGTTTAATATCAGGATGAACATGCAATTTTTAAATGAATCTCATTCAGTACAGTACTGAATCCAATAGATGCATTAATATTTCATAAATTTCTATTTACACTGCGTTATTATTATGAATAATTCATAAAATGATGTTAGTAAATCGTATGGAATTTCCAAAATCGAAAAAATACGCATGATAAATTATTTTTGATAAATAAGCATATACTGACATATATGATAACAGCATATATTGCGGGACAAAATTTAAAAAAAAATAGCAACACAAATACAGATATAACAGAGAAAAAATCCATAAACAGATAAAAATTGCAATGCTTTAGAAATATTTCTACACATTTTTATCAAAATCGAAGGGAAAAAAGGAGTATGAGAAGAACCGAAAATAAGTGTTTTATAAAGTAAGCAAAAAAATTGATTTTCTTGCCTTACGGGCACTAGCGGCTATTCAGTTGTACTCGTATATGTGTACATCTTGTCTCCCAAAGCGTGAGTGACAAGCAATAAGGAAGTGTGAAACAAGCTCTTTTTTTTTGGTAAATGTCAACAGCTCGAAAAGAAATGTGACATCTAGGCTGTAGGACTTAAATCTACTTTACTTATTTCATCCTAGTTGCTGGAAGCAGTTTACAAACGAATATGTAGGTTTTTTGTCCTACATGTAGTTCGAAGTTTGTAAGGCGTAGCACATACCGAACAAATTGGTAAAGTATAATATTTCGTTCTCGATGTAATTTATTGCTCCAAATTGCAAAAGCTCTAGAGCCGAAAAATATTCTCGAAAATAAATATTGATATTCAATGAAGAAATATTCATATTATTTAGTTCTTAAAATAAATCGAATACAAATATTCTATTTTTTTTTAGAATGTATTTTATGGAGACATCAAGTACTTTTTAGACATCATTATTGAATAAAAAAAAAGAGTTGTTTATTTTGATTACATTTGTTGAGTAGTTTATTACATTTAAAGATAAATTATTTTCCTAGATTTCCAAGTACACTTACAGATCTATACAATCTACTGGTAAAAATGCATTACATCACTATTCACAGTAAAATGTGCCTTTTCTGAATGCTCAAAGTATATTTAATGCTATATCCTAATAAACTTCGTTATATTTATTTATGATGTGAATACATTTCTCTTAAGTAGGAATTCCACTCAATTTGTATCTAAATTATTTAAATGCTATTTATCCATTAGAAAATCATTTTTTGTTTGTTTTTAAATGTTAAATATTGAAAATATCATACAGTAGAAAGTTATCTGCAAAACTTTGAAGATATAATACTTAATCGCTTTCAATCATTTTCAAAATGAACAAGATTCTAGCATCTTGTAATTTTCGAAAACTTTTTATCTGACAGTTAAATTAAGTTTTGTTGTTTAAAAGCTGAGCAAAGATATATGTAACGAGTATATATATAATTCACATTAATCTCATCTTAAAAACCTTTTTAATTTGTAATGGTCCTGAGACCCTCCAGAACTTCTATATATACAATTAAATATTATCTTACCCACGTAACGGGATGTAATCGCAACTTTATCTCTTAGAAATTAAAACATCAGGGTATTTTAATTATCCTTTATGAAATCACCTCGTACGATATCTTTCCACCAATCACAAAATCCGTTCACGGAAGTCATGTGAATTTTAGATATTCCGGTCTATCTTTCATGTAAAAGTCAAGATTATTCACGCCGCACTTTGTATTTGCATTTGTCAACATGTTTTGGTAATGTTTCCTGCTTCTTTGTCTCTTCTACTTTGTGTTTCGTGTAAGTGTCTACATGTAAATAAAAAAGGATTACCTCTCTACAACAATTCTTCATCTGTTAGAATGTGACACAAAAATTCTAATCATGATCAACTAAGTAAATTATCGTCAAGTTGTTTCAGATTTATTCTTCAAATGTGTTATTTTTCATTATTGAAGGAATATTTTATAAATAAATATAAAAGTTGCTTTCATTAGAAAATATTAAATCCGAATTTCTGCATTAATTGCATATGTTAAAATTAATATTTTATCATTAGGACTTTTATTAGTCCTCATTCATTTCTTCAATCTGAAATATTTTCTTTACTATAAGTAATTGCATTAATTGAAAACATTGATTGTTCAAATCATAAACATTATAATATTTAGTTAATCTAGATAAGTGATTGTTGAAAATACGTTAATTTTAAAAAATGAGAAGGAAGATTACTTTTTTAATAAGATATACGAAATAAACAGCAGCAAAGATAGAGAATACTTTGGCATACTTAATGAAAGAGCTATTATATACTTGGAGAATAGTTATAAAAAATAAGTTAAATTACTTTTTTGATTTAGTCATAGAAAATAAAAAATAAAAAAATCTTTGCAAATGCAAGAAAATTTTAAAAAATAAGTGATAAATTTGATTAGTAAAAACATTTAATCATAACCTCCTGCAATTCAAACATGGAAGTATTATGTCATGTTACGAATGGATTCTCTATCAATCACGGTGACCAATTCAGCTTCTTCGGAAGCAAATTGAGTTTAACCTTTAGCAAATTCCAAGGGTAAAAGCTGATGAACTGAATCCTTTCTCAAAAGCAAACCCTAAGCTGCCATAATCGAATACATGTCTGGGAAATTTGTTAACCATTTCATGCACACTTAATATCCTAATTTCGAAGCATATCTCTCAGAGCCGAGAACGGTATAGCGACATGCAATTTTTATGAATACAAACTATGGACTCCAAAATCTCAGAAAAATCCTGGAACCTCACACGTACCCTGTTTTATGTAATAATATAAATCGATAATGTCATATAATTATCGATAATGCGATGTAATATCGATAATGTGAGCATCCAAGTGCCTGTGATGTTATGAAGGTAGTAATGTGTCGTAAGCTGTCTTAAGATTACTCGTGACGAGAATCACTCTCTAAACTGGATTGTAAAACATTGGAGATAACATGATATTTTCCAATTGCCCGGTTCCAAACTTCTCAGGACTAAAGCAAAATGGACTGTACTTTTTCTGTATATTTATGACATAAAACCACATGGTATTCAGCCTACTAATTATGAGTCTTTCCTTGAAATCAGTATTTCTTTGATTGTAGCACAATTAAGAAGATTGTCTGGAACATATCATACAGTTACGTAGCCCTTTACAGATAGTAATATTCCTTGTCCATTTGTTGTTACACCTGCTGCAAATACTTTTTCGATGTTTTTAATGGTTTGGTATTACTTCTGTAATTTAAAAAAAAATATACTCATCGTATCATTTAGGGCAATACCCAGTTCCATTTGTGATCGTCTACTTTCTAACATTCCGAAGATTCGACCATTAACAAACTACTCGACTGGCCTATGTCTTATTCAACATTTTCGTATCAGTTGAAATATTAGAGAACTCACTAATTAGACAAACAAAACCTGGGAAGCACAGTTACATTGCTTTATTTTCTTTATGTCCAATAGCCTTTATCATCCCTCTTAAAGCATTACATCATTAAACACATTTTAAAGTTTAAAGGTTAAATCGTTGGTTAACGTTAATATATCATGTATATACAATGTAAGGCTTTTTGAGGCTTCGTGTCACTTTTACTTCTGATTTTCTAATTTTATGTGAAGTTTCGTCAAGAGTTCACTTCCCATATATTACTGAATATCAATTATACACTCACAATACTAAATGTATTTTGGTTCAAATAAACTATCAATGAAATATTTCTTAATATCAGAACACTTATTATTAAAATTGCATAAGTTATGTCTCCTTAAAATGACCCATAATGATGGAGTAAAGAAATTAGTAACAATACATTTAATGTAATTTAAAAATGTTCCATAACTATGTATCTATTAAATGAACTCTTGTTTAAAGTATTGTTTTGTAAATTATTTTAAGGTATCCGACTACGTTCGGAGCCGTGATTTTAAAAAGGAGCATGAATGGATATATTTCATGATATTTAGTGTCACTCAGATTATAATACATGTATAAAATTGTTTTAAGGGTATTTTGACAAAAAGAATTATTTAAATACAATATTTCGGCAAAAAATGAACTTAGAGTAACTTTTTTTTCAAAATGTTCTCCTTTTGTAAAAAATGCTTCTATTACAATAATATTTTGCCTGTATATATCTCAGACCTCTGTACAGAGGCTCAACTATGAGTTTTGAAAATTCACATTATTTTCAGAGTCACAACCATTTGAAATAATTATTGGCATTTTCTTCTTAAAATTTCTCCCCTCTGTTGTCGTAAAACATGGATAAACCCACTTCTAAGTTATATGTTTCAAAAATTCTAGTTGAGCCTCTGTACAGAGGCCTGAGCCATAGACAGGCAAAATATTATTATAATAGAAGCATTTTTCGCAAAAGGAGAACATTTTGAGAAAAGGTTATTCTAAGTTAATTTTTTGCCGAAATGTTGTATTTAAATATTTCTTTTTTGTCAAAATGTCCTTAAAACAATTTTATACATATATCCTATTCTAAGTGACACTAAATATCATGGAAATTATCCATTTATGCACCTTTTTAAAATCACGGTTCCGAACGTGGTCAGATACCTTAAGAATATTTCTGGTATTCTAAGCTTAAACTAGTCTAAAATTGGTAGAAACTAACATACAACACATATATTCAGCATACATTTATATAATTAAAAAATTTAATGTTACAATAACATGCTGAGAACATTTCATGGGCTATAAATATGTATTTTCCAAATTATTATATCAAGCTTTTGAAGAAATCTGAAGTAAAAATAATTATATAAATTAAACTAAATAACTTTTTGACGGAGGTTATTATAGCTTTTTATACACAATGCAGATCAAGTTAATTTTAATATTTTTACCATTATCACATTAATATAATTAAATTGATGTAATCTATTCTTCTAGGAAAATTCAAATAAACATTACAAGTACTCTTCAAGAATAAAAAAAAATGACTGCAAACTTTAAAATTCCGATATTTTTTTAAAATTTAGTATACACTATCGTATTTGTAACTGTAGCCTCTTAACTATATCGGACACTTTATCTCTTAAAGATTTACTTTCTTAAGATAAGTAAGGGAATCATAACCACGAGGTAGCTTCATCTTTTTTCCCTATGAACTTTGCAGTGTTCTGTAAATACATAAATATATTGTACCTACTATATTCTTGAGCAATTCCTTTGTATTTTTTAATCCTCACTAATCAAATTTTGTTTCTTTATAAATTCTCGTTCTAACATCGTGATTGTATATACACATAAGAGTAAAATATTTATATGGCGTACTTAACTTTTACTGTGTGACTGTTTATTATATACGTCTATAATAAAATTTAACTGCAGTTTATTTTTTTTAGTTATGGTAAACTTAATCTACAGACAATGTACATACACATAGGGCTGCCACACGCCTCCGCATAAAATCAAAGATGCTTTGAATGTATCCTTGGTGTACAGCAATCCATGCGGATTCCATATATTGTAAAAGTTGATCTGTTGCAGCAGAGGGTGGTGTATCCTGGGATATTCATTGCACACGTTTTCGATTGATCAGGAAAACAAGCAGGCCAAAGAAGCACTTCAACCAAATGGGTAAAAAAGAACTCTTGAACATTGCGTGCTACGTTTGGTAGGGCATTATCCTGTTGGAATATGGCTCATTACAGAGGCTGAATGTATTGAAGAACCACGGGCTTCAACACCTCAGAGATGTAGTGCAGGCTATACAATGTACCGGAGATGCGCACTATAGGGGTGACAGTTAAATCCAATACCACCCAAAACTATGATACTGGTGGCAGAACCAGTGTGAAGATGCATAACGCAACAGTTAGGCAGCTTCTCATCACGGTGTTTCCGATTTTGAATCCTACCATCATCATGTTGCAGTCAGAAGCAAAACTTGTCAATAAACACGATGTCATTTTACTCCGTTGTGCATGTTCACCGCTTATTGCACCATTAGAGGCGCAAACACCCGTGGTTTTTACTCAAAGGTAAAAGGAGCAATGGTTGCCTCGATGACATTCTGCTGAGCTGCAAACGGCATCATGTGGTATGAGCATCATGTGGCATGATGTGTGCTTAGTGAATCTGTTGCGCTGTAGTTCGTGTTGTGGCCGCGTGATCCATCACTGTCATGCACTCAATCCGTCCGTTTTCCGTTTGCATGCGATCGGCCCATTATTTCCTCCTGCATCTAGAGATGACAGATCCGCCGCACAGTTATTTGATTTTTGTCCAACACGTTAACCTATTTCTCTGAAGAATATTCCGCAATCCCTAAGGGCTACTACTTCCTCGGCCGAATTCTGAAACTTGAACAAAAGAAACTAGATGTCTTCACCAAAACAAAGATACCCACCGTTTACCCCCCCACACCAAAAAAAAAATAATAATAATAATAAAACTTAAGAAAAAACAATTACCATACTTCAAATAGCCGACCTGCTCTCCCCTTATACAACTTTTACTTGCCCGTGGCGTGCGTCTGTGCTATAATGTTAAAAATTTGCATATTTAATCGCCATCAACTCATGATGAAATTTCATGTGGTTTGTGTGTACCTTTTTTCAGTTTGTTACATTTCATGTGGCCAGCAGGGTATATATATATATATATATATACATGAATTATTGCATCTACTGAAAGGTGAAAGGTACGAAAACTTCAGTGAGTGAAAAAAAATTAGTGAATTAATCAAGCAATATTTTTAAATATTGAACTTTATCACTTTTTTAACATTTTAAACTTATTAATTTAATCCTTAAAATTTAACATGAAATTAATTAGGTGTCATTTTACAATTATTAATCTATTCATAAGAACCCTAATTACATCTTTTATTGGTATTTATATTAAGAATAATGAGCAAGATTGTACTAATGCTATTCGAAAACGTATTTTTAACAGTGTCTAAAATATAACATTATTCTCAAATTTTCTTTGATATGCTTCAGGCTTTTATTAAATAAAATTATAAAAAAAAATAACTCACTCATTTTTTTTTTTTTATTCATTTCAAATTAATATCTCAAATGCCAAACAAATTTCAAAGTTTAATTAGGAATTAACGCAAGTACATAATGAATTCATTAAGAATAATTAGATTTTTTATTTTCTTTTAATCATATTAATTATTCAAAGCGCAGCTAAGAATTAATTATATTACTCAATTTACTGAAAGTAATTGCACTTATAATTGGATAGTTATTTCTTAACCTATTTTTGCTTAATCAAAGATTATCTATAGAAATTACTGACGTTTATTAATATTTCTATCAAAAATTAATTAAGTGTTAATATTCCTTGAAATTTAATTTATGGCTAACTATTAATTAAGAATGGAATATATGATTTTAAGTAGTTGCTTAATAATCCTCTTTTTAATTCTTTTTTTTTCAGTCTTTTAAAAATATTTTACTGTAACTTGTTTGATGTCGAAAACATGATTTTTCAAATATTTTAACGGAAATTTTGTATTAATAATTTGAACAAAATTCACCCTATTTTTATTTGAAGTTATATACATTTATATAAACATATAATATTTTAATACGTATTGGCTGAAGAATTATGAGAAATATTGATCCGATTGATCTTACTTTTATTTGCTTAGATATCCTGGTAGTAATCATTATCATTTGTAACTTACAAAGTATTTCAAATTCAAATATAAAACAGAATTAATTTAAAAAAAAAATTCAAATATAAAACAAAATTAATTTTAAAAAAAAATTCAAATATAAAACATAAATAAATCAAATTCAAATATAAAACAAAAGTAATTCAAATATACATTATTGTCATATTGTTTGAGACAAATGAAGTGCTTTACTTTATAAAGACAGTAACTAATACTCAAGAAACTCTTTAAATTCTGAGTTTTTAGAAATAAAAAAAAATAAAATAAAACTCTCTCCTTATAATACATTAAGACACGCCAAATTCAACTCAAACATCCAAATAAATTATAATAGTTTTATTAACCTCATGAGGAAATCAAGCGTTTTGAGATGAAATGCAAAAATACAAATTAGTGTAGTGTTGTTGTCTTGTCCAAGTAGTGCAAAGAAATCAAATGGCGCCGAAGGCAGGTGTCTGTAACTGCCCTTGCTGTGTTGAAGATAATTTTTATAATACAAAGGATTTTGATATTCTATCCGTACTTTCAATTTTATCAGGGTTATTATTTTAACGAAATTTAGAATATAATGCATGCATTATATTCTAATAGAATAGAAGAATATTATTCTTGACGGCAAATGTTTTGGAGCCAAAAAATTTGGTGATAAAGTTTACAATATGGCAATCCTGTCAAATTGTCCAGTTTTAGGCTAAGTAAAATGGTAACCTTAAAACCGGTCGAGCACAAAATCATCCCTTCGGACAGTGGTCATTTTCACTCCTGACCTTGCTTGTTTCTGCACTTGGAACGACCACCGATTTCATTTTACCACGTTTTTCTTTTTTGAAGCTCAACGAATGGATTGTTTACCTTTTGAATGAAAGTGGTAAGAAATAAATGATTGCTTTATGAATGAGTGAACGATTGAAAATATTTCAGTACAATTGTCCGAAATATGAAAATAAATTGTTTGAGAGAAATGGAGATCGTTATTTCATCAACCTAAAGCATTCACATCGGATTACCCACTGTTGCGTTTTAGAAGCGAAGATTTTTGAGTTTTTCTTGTAGAATCGGTTTTAGAAATCGCGTTTTCTTCGTAAAAACATGGCTAATGGATTTTCTTCTGATTAGAAGGTAAAAAAATAATGATTGTTTTTTGTATGAATGAAGAATTGATAGAATCTTGATATGAATGTCCGAAATTCGGAAAGAATTTGCATTTTATTTTTTTACTTGATGTTTTCTTTGTTGTCCATTTTCCACCGGGTTTTTTCGACTTTTTTCGTCTCTTGACACCGTTTTGAAAGACCACGTTTTTCTCTCTTGTTTGTGTCTCTGACGCCATTTTGAAAAACGTGGTTTCTTCCTTGGTGCCATTTGGCGAAACACGTTTGTCGCCAAAACCAGCAGTGTGCTGTTCAAGGATTTTACCTGCATTACTTTTTACGCTAAAGTAGGTGATGTAATAATTTGCTAAGTGTCATAAGGCTTCATACACTGTAATTCGTACAGAAAATAGTAGTAGTATTTTCAAAATGTAGACATTAGATTATTGTTTTCTTATACTGTAGACAATAAATTCTTACATTTCCTTTAGGCTACATTATTTTAGGACATCCATGAGTTATTTTGTTAAGCTGGTAGATACATGTAGAAAAAAAGCTGAGGGAAAAATAAATTAAGTTGTTTTGCTTGCTACACAAAAAAAAATATTTTTAAAAAGTGAAAATACTTTGATTTAACATGAAGACCATATCTGAAAACTGAAAGTTACAATATATACGTATATACTAAAGTAGATTAAATTAGGAAAATGTTTTCATATTTTATTTAATAAACATAAAAACATGAATAATGAAATAATTTATGAAGAATCTAACCCATTTGGCTTCGCAATTATTTTAAGATTTGATATCTGCCCTTTTCATACAGCTTCTAATCATTAAATTAGATGAGTGCTTCTCAAATTTTCAATGTTTGAGACCCAATTTTTAATCATAATTTTCATCCCGCCCCTCTTCACACTGTAACAATGTAAATTGAATGCAATAATAATGCTACAATACGATTTTAATCATAAACTGTACAAACTATCAAAATACGTATTAAATTTTGTATATGACAAGCCTATCCGGATCACTAGTAGTTCTTAAATTTTTCTTAACTTAGTATTGAAAGATTAATTATCATATTCATTATGCACTCCTGATACATTTATAAGTATATTATATAAGAGTAAATGTGTATCTTATTTCTTATTATGTCTGAATGTATATTTTGTTTCACTTCCTTTCAGTAAATTTGTAATTTTTTAAATATTTTATTTTTGACTTTTGGATATGCTCGTGCTCGTAAGGTTTTCATGCCACCTTAGGGGGTGCACCACACAGTTTGGGGAACTCTGAATTACATCATTGACATCTTGAGAGGATAGTAATTACTGTTCATTATACACACGGCACTCTAGCCGGTTGAGGAAATGAGTCACATTTGCAAAATGATGAGTTTTATTTGTCGGGATACAAGCTTGTAGTGTATCAAGGAGAAATGTAAAAAAAAAAAAAAAAATAGAAAATGGAGCTTCAGAAACATATCCTTGCACTTTAAGAGTTTTATAGATGACTAAGAAACTGCTTCAACCATTTATTCAAAAGGAAATAACATGTTATACAAAGTCAAATTTTTCATGTTGTATAGTGAGAAATGAAGTGGTTATAATTATAAGAGATATCTTAGTACTTCAGTTAACATGTTTCTGCTGACTATCAGATTCAATTTGAAGATTCTTTTCATCTTAACTTTAAACAATAGAGTCGATTACTTAAGTAAGTACTTTTTCTTAGATATTATAAATGTTAACTATAGTTGCAATTTAAGGAAGGATGAAAATAATTGGTAGGTGACAAGTCATTTTTGGCCAATATATTAGTTACGAATCTTGTTACATTTTTAGATACATAGATGACCTAATTACTTTTAGTAATATAGTAGATTTTGTTCCTAGCTTTAATTATTATCCCAAATATTTGAAATCATGATAAAAAAGACTGTTATGATTCCAGCATCATGAAAATACCATTCTAGTGTAGTAACCTACACCTATCAATATTTAAAATATTATTTTAAAATTTAGAAAATGAAACAATTACTTAGTTACTGATAATGTGTTGAAACATACATTAAAAATAAATTATAAAAAAATCTGTAATAATTGCTTGGAATACAACTATTCAAGCAAATTCACTTTTAAATATATTTCTAGGTTATATTAACTGTTTTTTAAAATATCGTATGTGTGCGCTTAGTTTAATAGCAAAATAACTATCTAGGTGGTGCCACTGTTTTTTTTTCTTTTTTTTTTGCTTCAAAGAGTTAACACTTCTATTTTAACACGTAATTCGGCGCGAGTTTTTTTTTCATACGTTGCATGTTTGCATACTTTTTTGGGTTTCATTTATACATGTAAGTTTTTATCCTAATTTTTTCTATAGAATTTTTTCTTAATATTCCTCTCTATGAGAGAAACATTATTGTTCTCTTTTACAAATTTCATTTTACTTTACTGTCTGGTTTATCATCCACATGTGTTAGTAATAAGCAACAAACTTTTGGCCCTGTTTTTTCCCCCAAATTACGTCAAAAAATTTCTCAAAGGAAGGGGGTTTGGATACAAAAAATTTTCAATTTAAATCACGGGCCCAAAACCGGTTTAAAAAAAACCCATTCGGTTCTTTTTTAACCCAAAAAACCTTCTTGTATCTACTTTTGTTATATCTCTTGAACTCCAATTTCTTTTCTTCTTTGGCAAGGTTTACAATTTTTTTCATTTGGGTATTTTTTTATTTTTTTAAAAATAAACATATAATATATACTAGATGTATTTATTTACATATAATTAGGTTCATTTTGGCAGGTGCTATTTTTTTCGTAACATTTTATGCTAATTTTTTTAAATCTTATTTCTTTCTTTCTTTGTTTTAAATTTCTGAAAATTGGTTGGATTTGGCTTTGGGTTAAAAAACCCCGCTTTTTGGGTTTGGGGAAAATTAATTCTGGAGAATGACCATCAAGGATTGGTCGGGCCTTAAATGCCAACCGTTTGAATTTCCCAGTCGCTTAGGGAATCAATATCAAAATTGACGTACATTTAACGTAAGAAAAATTGACGTATTTGCTACGGCTATATGAAAGCATCTGCAATTAAAAAAAATTTAGAATATCAAACCCAGAAAAGAAAAAAAGGACATATAAAACCCATATTTAAAAAGGAAAAGACAAAAGTTTTATCATCTACTTGACATAGACGCAAGTAAGCGATAAAACGCGTTTAGAGGAAATTGAAGTGGATTGTGGGAAAAAAAGGAAAAGAGGGATTGAAAACTCTACAAAATTAAAAATTTTTAAATTTAAACTGGGGTCAATGCCCTTTTCCCCGGGGGGGAACAGAAAATAATTTAAATTTTTTTGGGAACGTAAAACCGACCTACGAAAATTATTTGTCACCTTTTTATCAGAACAATTGTTACGCTTGGACTAAAAAATACATACTCTCGGACGTAGAGATGTCGAAAAAAGTTACATGGACCGATGAGAGCCATTTTACATTTTATACAAATGAGGACAGACAAAAATATCATCAAAAACAACAAGGAGGTCTTCGTCCAGATTGCATCCAAAGAGTTGTGAAGATTGTAGGTAAATGATTAATGATTTGCAGAGCATTTGGTTGGAATGGGATTGTTCCCCTTATCACTATAAATGAAAACAGAACTAAAAATAAGTACTTATCTCATTTATAAAATATTGAAAACCATTAAGGGAAAAGATTGGTATAAGATTCAGTTTTAAATGTTGTTTAACCCAAGAAAACCCCCTTTTAAACCCCTAACCATGATGTATTTCATATTTTAAATAACCATCAAAAAGTTCAGATATTCGTGTAATTGGAAATCTGTGTTATGGATTTACATTTAATAGAGTTCAATATTCTTTCAACAAATCAAAAGGGGGTAGAAATAAAAATGAACCGAATCCATTTTAGAGGAAAAATGCCAAAAAATTTTTTCGTCAAATTTTGACTATTTAATGCTCTAACAAAAAAATCAAAAACAACAAACTTTAGATAAAATTTTCAAACCATCAACCAAAATGTTTTTTGCATTTGTTGGGCATTTTTTACCGGATTTTTTTTTGTTTAAGAAATTTAACCAAAAACCAATGCCTTAAATCTTTCTTCCCCAGGGGCGGGCACCCGATCCCATAAAATAAAAACGACCCGTTTAAAATATGAATCATCCTTTTTTAAAATTTTCATTTTCAGTGGAAGTTTTCAAACACCCCGCTGAAAAATAATTATAACTAAATATTTTAGCAAAAATTAAGCCGATTCTTCCTCTTTTTTTTTGTTCTGTTTTTGAAAATTTCATTTTGGCCCAAAAAATGGGTTTTTTTTTTATTGCCGTTTTTTTTACTTTTTTTACTTTTTTAGACAGAAATGTAGCAAAAACCTTTAAAAAACAAAACCCCTTTGAAATCCTTAAATTTTTTTTGGGTATACAATTAAATTACAATATTTAACCAAAATCACGCCTGACGTTCTAATTAGATAAAGAAACCAATGAAATTTTATTTAAAGTACTTGTATTATTTATCAACTTTTTCGGTTTCAAAATAAAAAACAACCGTAAAAAACGGGGATGGGCCCCCTTTTTTTAACGAGAAGAGTCTTTGTGTCAAAGGGAGAGCTGCATAGGGAAACCAAAAGACTATGGCATGTTTACAAAAAAACTTTTTCAGGCTTGGGCCCCCCAAACCCTTTTCCAAAAAAATATTAGAATAAAAATTAAAAAAATAAAAAATGAACTATCTTTTTTAAAAAACATTATTCCATAAAATAAAATTTGTATTCGGGGAAAAAACCCTTTTACACTGAAAACTACGCTAAAACATGTAAGTGTAAATTTTATCCCCTTTATCCCAATGTCCTATTTTAAAAAACGGGGCAGGGTTTCTTTATAAAAATATATAAATTTTTTTTTCAAACTTTGCCTATATTTAATTTTTTAGGTTTTAAATTTAAATTCAAAAAAATATGATTCTTTTCCCAAAATTTTAACAAAAAATAAATAAATTGGGATAACACGTGTTAACTACACCCTTTGAGAGGTGGAAAAGGGTTATCAGGTGACCTTATAAACTAAAACTTTGCATTTCATATTTATTGGAAAAAGCTTTCTCGATTTCTCTAATACAATATTTGTTAAATGTAACCTTCCGTTTGCATTTAAACATGACTTGTATTTGTTATTGTGTATATGATGCATGTAAGACAGTCCTTCTCAAACTTTCAATATTGGTGACCCAAAATTCAAACATAATTTTCATCGCGGCCCCCCCTTCAAAACAAATATATTGAAAAAAATACTTTAACGCTAAAGCTACAATACGATTTTAAACTATTTAGTGCCCCAAATGTATATAAACGTCTCGCATACCCAAAGCAATAATTGCGCCAGACGTACATATACGTCTTATCAGAGTACGATCTTTTCTATGCATTGCTATCCCATTTCAAAGAAGGTTTTGGGTTACCTAAAAAGGGCCGGGGCATTTTGTAAAATATTTACTTTTTTTAGAGAGGATTTTCGCTTATTTATACCTTTTCCCCTTCCCTCAAAACGATGGCATTGGGGAGCGAATCGAGTAACTTTTTATCAGCATTTAAGGGATTAATTATAAACCATACAGATTATCAAGGTAATTGTTGATTTTTGTACATAATTTTATGTATGACAATCCCAAGGGGTCACTAAGTAATTATTAAACTTGTTTTTATAGTATTGTTTAATTAATTATAAATACATTGTGCAGTACTGATATATTTATGAGTTTTTTTTATATCAGTGCAAATGTGTGTATTTTATTATGTCAGAATGTATTTTGTTGGTATAATTTCAGTAAATTAATAATTTAAAAAATAATCTTTGTTTACGATTTTCAATATGCTAGCACCCCGTGGAGTTATCACGCCTCCCTCGAGGGGCGCGCGCCACAGTTTGAGAAACACTGATGTAAGATATCATGCACAACAGCAAATGAGAAATATAAATATAAATTTTTTTTACTTTAACTAAATTTTTCATCATACCATATATTTTTATTTACAAATACCAATTTTAAAGAAAAACACAATTTAATGTAGTTTTTAACTTATAATGCAAATTTGGTTTGAATAAGTACAAATTTAGGATTAGCACAAGTATCATCATTAAAGGATCATTTTAATATGATGAAGACATAAAACATACTAGAAACTTAATTTCTAAAATAAACCTACTTCAAATTTAAATTATATTCGAAATGAAGTGTGGCTGTAAGCTACTGAACTTGCTCATCTGGTAAATTAATGAATGATTAAGAAGTAGTTATCATTTGTAGTTAACAACCCCCTGATTAGTTTGGACGACTCCCCTTCTTTTATTAACATATCCTTTGGGTTTTTTTTGGGGCCAAATTAATAACTATTTTCCTTAAAACCAAAAGTAAACGGGAATAAGAATTCAAATTAAAGCTTTTAAATATAAAAGTTAGAGAAAGGGAGGTGGCAATTTGGGGAATGTTATGTGAGCGGGATACAATTGTGAAGTAAAGCCAAAGAAGTTATTCGAAGAGCCATTAGGTAAAGGTGCATACCTTGCACTCCAGTAGTACGCAATTTTCATTAAGTTGGGCGGATCAAAGGGGTTTAGGATTGATATTTAATATTGGGATCTGAGATATTGAAATTGAGTTTAGGGTGTTAGTTTTTTTAAGTGGTGGGGTTGTTATTTCGGTATATCTATTGTGGTTTTGTTTTAGATTTTCTCACATATATTTTTTTTTAATTGTTAGATTTGTTTAAGTTTAAAAAAGCCATTTTTTAAAACATAGAAATTTTAGTTCTTTATTTTTCCTAAACCCTAGCCATGATAATCAAAGAGGAAAAGACCCAGGGGCGACTTCACAACTTCACCAAAAATACATTTTTGCTATTTATGTTTCTCTTTCTAAGAAAATTTTTATGCAACATACGAATAAATAAATAATAAAATCTAACGGCATATTTTGTCATTTTTAAATGAAACATTAAGAAATGATTATCGATTTTGAACTTATTGAACAATTAAAAGGGGCTTTTGTCACACTAAATAGGATATATACATATTAAAAAAGAGGGAAAAAAAAAAAAATAACAAAAATTTTGGGGCTTTAAAAATTACTACCACATGAATATATTTTTTTAAGAATTGTTAGTGTTCGTAATAGTTAGAAATAACTATTTTATGAAATACTTTTTTTTGCCGTCAGGTATTGACTGTGTTTTTCAAATATATATAAATAACTCTTACCTCTTTCCAAACCATACCTGACAAGCAATAAGGAGGTTTGAAGCAGGTTCTGTTTCCTTAGAAGTAAACACTTTGAAAAGAAATGTCAAATATAATCGTAAAAATCAACTGTACTTTATTTACACATCCTAGGGGTTGAAAGCAGTTCACAGAATAATGAAATTTGTTCTCAATACGTAGATATTGTTATTTCCGATACAGTAACATAAGAATAGTATATCAGAATATTCATGCAACCACGAATGTAATTCGCAATTTTTGAGAAATACCACATTGAAGATTGATATATATCTTCCAAAAATTATCCTAGATATATGGATAAATGCATTGCTTAGGAAAATATTTTAATGGCAAACAAGTAAAATATTTATATGTGAATGGAGCCATATGTATTGAAACGAAATGCATAAAAACTATATGCGCATGGAATAAAATAAAAATTGGGGGATTTATATATATTGGTTTTTTGTGCACGTTGGGGAGGAGCATATGATTGATACAAAAAACGAATGTGCTGTATTATGCGTCTAAATATGATAGTTTTAAAGTATTTTTCAAATTCTTGATTAAAAAATACATTTTGATAAAAATTGTATGCTTTTGTACTTGCTTGAGTAATTTTCTAACATAAAGAACAAATCAATTACATAATTTAAAATAATATAGTGTATTGATAAAAGAGATTAAATTTTTGAATCATTTTAAAATTTATTTACCGTAATTTGTAAATTATTTTAGAGGAATAACATTATTTTCGATTAATAAGGTGCTTATTCTGTAACTTAAAGTGAGCTATTTTCGACTAAATCTAAACATATGCATGCTATTTTGTTATAAGGTGCATTCTTACCATCCTCTTCAATTTCTTTTTCAGTTGAATTTCCATACTTAAACTATAGTCTTAGGAATTCTTTTGATAAAAAATAACATATTATGTGTGTTTACAGTCACAATTATTGAAATTATTTTGCTAATAATCTTTTAATACAAATAAAGTATATCGAACGTACATGGTTTTTATCTCAGCTTGATACTTGTTACTTTCAGAATTATTTCACTTACCTTTCTCGTATAGTTTCTAGGGATATAAATCAACGCGAACCAAAATTTGGAAAAAATTGGTATAAATAATAAGATAAACCTGCCTGCGATATTTTTTAATGTTCATTACCACGATAATTTTCATTGAATTCAAAATTAAATTTCTCACATTTTTATCAAAATTTATAATTTGTAACTTACACTTTTATTACAAGATTATCACCTTTAAAACAAATTACAAGAGTTCATTACAATTTTTGGACTTTTTGAAGAAAAAAAATGTTTATACATGAACCGGAATAAAGTGTTAAGTTAAAATATTTATTTTTCTTTATACTAGAGAAATTGCAAGTTTCATCTGCGTTGCGATATTGAATTTCAAAATTTGTATTTTCTAAATGCCTTTTTAAATTAAAATACTGAAAATATGTTTTGTAAAGCAAATGCTAAGAAAGTTATTATTTAGATCAAAGACCAATCGTGCGTTTGAATAATTTTACTGTAATTAGCTATACACATTTTTTCAATCAATTACATAATATAGCTCAGTGCTCTTTTTAAAAGAATTCATTTTTAAAATATAAATACTAAAGCTTACTTCAGATACATATTGAAAACTAACTACGTAGAGTGCATGATATCATTAACGAATGTTATATATATTTAAAGCCCTTAAAGTTAGGAAAATATAAAAATAACTATTGAGAAATGTAACATATGAAAAGACAATAATACTCGGTGCGATTCTGGATATTTGTAAAATTAAAATGCAAATGTTTTCTCTTCAAAAGTAAAACTCTCTTTGATGTTTTAAATTCTG
>BMAV01000285.1:0-12064 GCA_019973955.1 Trichonephila inaurata madagascariensis
TGTGGGGTTACTTTTGGGAAAAGGGCACTAACGATGACATATTTAAAAGGGTTTCAAAATTTGGCAAAATGCCGCTTAGCCCCCTTTAAAAAAAGTTAAAGTTTGGCACGATTGGGAGCTCAGGGGGCCCCTTTTGTTTCTGCCAGATTGGCGGAATATCTTTAAAATTTTTCCCTGGATTACGTCTGATAACATATTTTTTTTTGGTCTGATTCGCAAATTATACTCCACTGGATCGGGGGTGATCCTTTACGATGGAAGAGTTCGTGAAAATCGTGTTCGAAATCAAGAAAAAGTGACCCAAACCATTGGAACAAACCGGGGAAAGATTAACCCCTGCAGACAAGTTAACTCGAGGACTCCCCCTTTTTAAAAATTTAGTCAAAGACAAAGTGTGGTGGGGGGACCCAGACGGGTTCTAGTTCGAATCTACGGGGGTGATACTTCACCCCCAAGGGGAAATTAATTCCGTTGAATTAACTAATGAACAAAGGAAAAACTATTTTCCCAAAAATAATTCATTATTAACTGTAAATGAAAACAATTGTAATGACTTCTTAAAAATTTGAGGGGTTATTGTGCCCCAAAAACAATATTTTTATACCTAAATATGGTATTAAAATTTGGGGTAAAATTAAATTGGGTTTTACCTTCTTTAAAAATAAAGGATTTTTTTTCTTTTTTTTTTTTCGTTCGGGGGGCTTTAAAAATCACAAGGGAATCAAATGAAGAGCCCTAATCTTGACATACACTCATCTATTTTTAATAAAAAGCAAAAAACCGTTAGTTACAAAATGACTACACGACAAAACAAAAAGAACATAACCATCCCCACCTTTGAGTTTCAAACCGGAAACTCAAACCCCTAACTATCTGTTTTATTAATCGTCCATATCGGGATCGTTTTCTGGGAACAGCCCTCGGGAAAAAAAAGTCATTAACAGCCCTTTTTGGACTTTCCAAAAAAAGGGGGAAAGGGAGTCTCGAAGAAACTCTTTACCAGCCCAGTTGGACAGTCGGTTCATTCGTGGGAAAAAATTCCCCGGTCTACTGGGGGGGTTTACCGAGATAAATTTTTTGAGTCCTTAAAAAGGGGGTTTTAATCTTTTTGGGGCGTAGAAATTCTCCATTTTTTCATTTTATTTTTTACCAGCCCTGATACTTCCATCTTTGGACGGATGGGGTTTCCATAACTTTAGCTAGAGGCCATTCAATCCTTTTGGTATTTAACAAGAAACTAATACAATATCCCCAAATTTTGGGAAAGGGTTTCTGTTTTTTATCAAATTTCGACGACTGACGTAAGTAAATTTTATTCTGTGCGAAATCTTTTTCGAAAGGGTTTTTCTTCACTCTTTTGCTGTAAGCATCCCTTTTTTATTTAACGATGATGAATCAAAAAATTCCCAAGATCTGGAATTCCTTCTTGTTTAAGGACATGCAAGAACTTTGGAAGGGTAAAGTGGAGTCAAGTCATTCACGTCATCTGAAACATAGGTCAAAGGCCGCTGGTTAATTATTATTTTCTGTTCAAAATAATGGTGTTCATTTTCTTCTAAATTAAGGGGAATTTTTCCAAAGCCTTTCGAAAAATTCCTTTTATAATTCCGATAAAACTTTTCCCCCCATCCACCCCACCATGGTCCCAGATGGAGGATTAAATTTCCAAATAATTTTTTTGAGATCCACTGTATTGAAAATAACGTTCCAATCGATTTTCTTCAGTAAATTTTTCAGCGCCGGAAAAAATTAAAGAGCCATTGCCCGGTATATTATAAAAGGTCGCCCCCGGGGCCCCCAAAAAAATCTTCTAAGAGTCTGAAAAAATTTTTTCTGAAAAAGATAAAGATGTAGCTAACTCTAAATGGATAGCTCTGTAAATGGCGCATGTAAATAAAAAACCAATCAAAGCTTTCTTACTACCCCTTAAAATCAATGGACCCCCTTAACCCTATTCCTACGACTTCGAAAACTGCAGCCCCCAACCTCTTCGGGAAAAAGGGGTGCTTCGACGATGGTTTAGGTCCCCAAAATTAAATCTTTACATCGCACACAGGTTATAATTACATTTTTTTACATTTTTTCCATTTTAAGAATCCAAATTCTTCTCTTAAATAGCAACTCAAATTTTAATTTCCCAGCATGGTTTAATTTTGTTTCTGGTTCGAAAAATTTTTTTCTACAACTGGATGCCTCAAAAGGAATATTGTCGGATATAGAAAATCTCTTGTCCCTTTTTCCTCATTAAAATTCGAGTCTTTATTTTCCCAGAATACCGTTTGGATCAAGGGTAACACTGAATTGCCTTTAAACGTTTATCATCAGTTCCGAAAAGGATTTTTTCTTAAAATTTTTTCAATACGGCGATTTCTCCCCTATTCATCTCTTCCAGTGTCAAAACCCCAATAATTCGGTTACTCTTTTCAATTTTACAGTTAGAAAAAAATCGATACACCCATGCAGAAATCTTAGAAGTCTGTCGTACGAGGAAAATCTTTTATAATTTTTTTTCCTCAGGGGCCCCCTCATGGTTAGCAGCGCTGATGACAGTCTTCCTTTTTCAAATTTATAATATAAAAACCCAGGGTTACGTTAGACTTGGGCCCAAATTCTTCTGGAGGTCTTTTTAACCAATCCATACCTTCCCACCATCTTTGACATCGCTAGGTTTAAATTTTTTTGCCCCCGGAAGGAAGGTCGGCTGCATTCAATGGTCCCAAAACGTGGTACCAGTCTTCAGTGTTTGTCAACGGGCAATTTCTTTGACTCTTTTTTATAAACGGGGGGACCCCGGGTTTTCCTTTCCCTTTTGAATCTTATGGACAAAAATTTTTGGACGGTTGAAAAAATTTTTCCTTTTTGTCACAGGTGTACCCGTCTTCAACACAATCTCGTAAATCTATCGAAAAGGGGGAAATCAGTCTTTAAATGCCACCTAAGCCCCAGAACTGAAATTTTTTTCCTTCTGGTGGTAAAGGTCGTAGTTTCCCGGGTCCTGTAACTGTGCTCCCCCCCTCAAAAGTTAAAATTTGGCGGGTTTTAAGGTTTTTTTGGTTTCCCTCGACAAATTTCTAAAGGGTTCTTCATGGCCCGTCCACACTGGTAACACAGTTATCTACGTAAAAAGGGTTCTAACAACAGAGTTGCTGTTTTTTTAAAATTGTGAACGTTCTGCAGATGAAATCCAATTTTTGCTCCCCCAAAAGATAAAGAACAAAAAAAAGCCCCCAAAACCCCCTCCCCTGCTGAAAAACTTTAGGTTTTTGCTGGATCCCCTTCCTCCCACCATAAAAAAAAATTTTTTTAAAAAGGTCATCCCAAATTCCCTCCGGGCCCAAACTGCAAAAATGCTCTACAATGTTTTGCAACAACGCCCCCCTTTTTTTTTTAAAACGAAATCTATTCATGATGGCCGGAATGAGTTCGACAGTGTTTAGTCCCTTTTCTAAACAATCGTTGGGAAAAAGGCGAATTCCTTTTTTCCCAGCTGATCCGTCAAAAACAGGTCGTTTTCTCTTGTGGGGGAATTTTCCCTTTAAATTTCTGCCCTATGGGTAAGTAATGGTCACTTTTATCGTTGCAGTAGTTCTTTTTACTTCTTCTATGACTCCTTCCCTTTGGGAAACCATTCACTGAAAACTCCTTCGTAAAAGCTTCTAAGTTTCCCGGGCTTCTTCAAAAGGGGAAATTTAAAACAATTTTTTAACCTTCTTTCCAAACTAGATTTCTGCACGTGGGTAAAGGGGGGATGGCCTTGTATCCATGGGGACTAACAACATATCTTCCATCAGAATCCATTTTCACACTTCTGTTAAATGTTCCTCTGCGGCCTTCTCAAGTTCTTGCCTAGTTCCTTTCTCTCCTGGGTCCAAAAATTCCCAGTGTATCTAGTCGCCATAAGTCCGGGGAAATTTTTTGCGTCGTTTACATGAAGAACATTTACCTATTCGTGCTGTCTGTAGATTCTCCTGCGTCTGTTTTTTTCCCCTTAATGTCCCCCCAAAATCCGGTTTCCACCCAAAAATAGGTCAGACTTTAATTGTTTTATGTTTCCTGTAAAAAATTTACCTAAAACATCAGCCCCAATTAATCCCCTGAATTTCATCAGGAGAAAATTGATACAAAGTCTACTTGGGTTAATTTAAAAACAGACAGAAAAAAATTTTTTGTTTCTTAATTTCCTTAATAAAATTTCCCCGTGGTATTCTCAAAATTCCCCGAACAAATTATTTCTTGATTCAACACTTCGAAAAACAACGGTATTTATCAGAAAAGTCATTAAAAGGGAAAACAAATATCTTTTTTTTGGGTTTTCTGCGTCTCTTTCCCCGGGAAAAAACTTTTTTTCAAATTCTCTTCAACTCATTCATATCTCAAAATTTTTTTAATGGCGAAATTAGTCCTTTTGATTTCTACTCCCGAATCAATTGGAAAACCCCTTTTATATTTCATTTTATTTTTTTACCTTTAGACGAACAACGAGTGTTTTTCAAAAGAACTTTTTCGAATGGGTGTTGCGTTGGAAGGGGGTCGGATTTTCTTCCATTTTTTGTTTTTTACTTTTTTTTTTCCTGGCGTAGGGGTTTTTTGAATTTTCATTAAAACATATTTCAAAGGGCACATCACCTTATAATGAGATTTACCACAAAATTCGCAAAGGGGGCTTTTCGCTCTACAAAAAAAAAAACGTGTTTTTACTCAAAAAATCGAAAACAAGCGGCCCTTTTTTATCAATATCCCTTTTTTTTTCATCATACGATAAATTTATGAGCATATCTGCAATGGTTCTTTTAAAAGTAATTTACCCCCAAAAATTAAAAGATTCTTTTTTATTTTCAAAAAGAGTTATAAAACTCTGCAGCTGTCCGGGAAATTTTTTCCCCTTGATGACGCGGAAGTACATTTGTTTATATTATCTGGGTTTAAAGGGGTTTAAAACCCCCTTCGAGCTAACCGCACCTTTTCTTCACTTTCTATTTCCTGCCTCAAAAAATTTTAAAGGGGGGTCTAATTTTTTTTTATTTTCTTCATTCGGATTAGATGTCAAAAAAAATTTTTTAGGGGAAAAAATTTTTTTCCCCGACTCTTAAATATTTTCGACCGGTAAAGGGAAAAATTCAATTAAAGGATATTTTAAAAAAAGAAGAATAATTTGCACTAGAAACGCCCAACATATTTAAAAAATTTTCAAAAAAAAGTTTCTATTTTTTTCATACAACTTAAAAACGGTATTTTGGGGAACCTTTTTCATTGCATTATTCATCATTGGGGAAGGGAAATTCTCAAAATAAAACTTCGATTAACATGTCAGTCCGGCCCCAAACGTGCCTTTAAACATTCATTTACGTTTTCATAACTATCCCAGTGGCAGGATAGGATTCAACAATTTTTGGGCCCCTTTAACCTTTTTTAAAGTCGCCTGCAATAAATAATTTTATCTTCATTCGCATTTCTTCGTCTTGTGTATTTTTTTAAACTGAGCCCAAAAGGCCAACCATTCTTTAATATCTTCCCCCAAAAAATTTAAATTTATTTTTAGGTAGCTTAAATTTCCGTTTTAACGGACTTTCGATAGTTAAGGGAAATTTTTTTTCCCTTTTGAAAATTCTTCAAAAATTTTTTTTTAACTTTAGGTTTTTAATTTTTAAAAAAATTCCCCTTCTTTCCCAAAATAAAGCTTTCGTATTCTTTTTTCGAAATTTTGCGAAACACTTCTCATCATTCAAAGAATATTTTGAAATTCCTTTTCCTTTACACTAAGTTCGTTCCATTTTCCCTCCAACTGCGCAAATAAAATTTCGATTTCATCAATATTTTTATCTTCGTTCAAGTTGTTCTCAAGCAAGTTAGCGATCCCGGCAAGCAGATCCCGGCAGGGATGCCAAATAATATTGTGTCCCAAAGCAATATTATTATACCTAATATAGGTATTCATTTGAGGTAAGTAAATTGGGCTTACCTTCTTTAAAAAATCCGGGATCTTTTTATCTTCTTTTTTCGTTCGGGAGGCATAATAAATCACAATGAATCAAATGAAGAGTCCTAATCTTGACATACACTCATCTATTTTTAATATTAAGCATAAATACGTTAGTTACACAATGACTACACGACAAAACGAAAGAACACATAACGCGCGAACAGCAAAACAGTTAACAGTTAACAGAGAGAAAAAAAAACATGACATCATTTCACTTCATTTCATTCCGTGCGGGCTTGCGCAAAACGGAAATACAGATGGGAGTTTCGCATTTCGCAACAATGGTGTCACAAATGATTACAGTAAATTTATTCGTATTATTTCATATATTTCTAGATTTATACACAACTGTAGGGTTCCCCAGTCAAAGAGAACTGGGCCGATTTTTGCTGATGAACGAAATTTAGCGGAAATTACAATAATCCGCATGGTTCAGCAAGGTAAGTTTAAAGAAGAAATCAAGGAATTAAAAATGGTAAGGGTGTGTCTAATAAAAGTAGATTGTCTTCCTTAAATGTTTTTATAGACGAAAATGATGTCTTAAGGGTTGGAGGAAGACTGAAAAATTCAAATTTAAATACATATTCAAAACATCCGATTGTGTTACCTAGTAATCATATCTTAACAACCAATATTTTAGTGTTTTATCATAAAAGGTATATGCACTTGGGTGCACAAGCCTTGTTGTTTCAGGTGCAAAAATTTTGGCCTATTAATGGCAAGAATAATTGTAAGAAGGTTGTTTATAATTGTATTACTTGTGCAAAAAACAAACCTGTTTTGACATCCCAAATAATGGGAGATTTGCCTGCTGATCGTGTTACACCTAATCATGTATTTAACATCACTGGTATCGATTTTGCCGGACCATTTCTATTAAAATTCAAAAATCAAAGAAAAGGTATTTTTAACAAAGTACATGTTGTAATTTATGTTTGTTTATGTACAAAGGCTATACATCTTGATTTTGTTACCGATCAAACTTCTGATTGTTTTATAGCTAGTCTCAAAAGGTTCTTTGGCAGAAGAGGCAAATGTGCAAAAATTTTCACTGATAATTCTAAAACCTTTGTTGGTGCTGATAAAGAAATTAAGAAATTGTATAATCTCGTTAATTCTCCTGATCAATGTTTAAGTGAGTATTTAATATCAGAATCTATAGAGTGGAAATTTATCCCACCAAAATCACCGAATTTCGGAGGCATTTGGGAGGCTGGCGTAAAATCGTTCAAATTTCACTTAAAACGTGTACTTGGAAATCAAAAATTAACTCTCGAAGAATTTGTAACTATTCTGGCTGAAATTGAAGGTGTCTTAAATTCTAGGCCCCTAACCCCCCTATCTCCGGAATTCGACGATTTCCAAACATTGTCTCCTGGACATTTTTTAATTGGTAGACCAGTAAATGGATTGGTTGAACCATTATTAACCAATATTAATGAATCAAGATTATCTAAGTGGTAGAAAATAACAAAATTCTCTCAAAGTGTTTGAAAAATGTGTTATTTAATAAAATAGGAACGTGGGGAAGCTCCACGGGTGCTATACATATCGGAGAAAGTTTAATTGGTATATCCACTGCCAATCTCTTTTGACTATTTTGAACTTCATTAACTTTTTAAAACATTCAATCGTCCTCTCGACTGAAATTCTCACTCGAACCCTTATTTCTGCGGTCCCCTCTATTAAAATTATCATTTCGATCTTTTCGAAATTGGTATCCCCTTTCGTTGAATCTCTGATCATCATTCTGAAATCTATTCCTACTCTCGAACCACCTATTACTTTGACGGCTATTCTCATAAGTACCACTAGAATCATTTTTGCCATTATTTGGTCTACGCCCAACCTCAGAATTTCTCCAGTTTCTGCGATTAACATCAAAATTAGGCATCCTCTGCGCGTTTTGACCCCGTCTTTCCACATTATCACTATTCTGCAAACCCCTTTTTATTTGTTAGAATACCTCTCTTCAAATTTAGCTAATATTTCTAAAAGTTGTACCGTGTTCTGCGGATTCCGAACTTCCACATAGTCCTGGACTTGTGGTTCGAGTCTAACAAAAATGTGATCAACCAATTCTGTCTGCGACATCCCTAGTTGCAAATCTTTATGCAGTTTAAGTAAATCGTAAACAAAATCTGTTGGTTCCTGATTACTTCCCTGTTGGAATGCAAAAAACCTCGCCTCTAACTCTTTCTTATTTTTGATTGCGGGGAAAGCTTTCGCCAATTCTGCCTTATCTGCGCGAAATCCGTGGCTGTATCTTGCACTAGCACCGATCCAAATATTGAGTACCAATCTTGAGCCCTTCCCCTGAGATGACTTTTCAAATAAGCACATGACAAGTTACTCGGGATTTCAAGTAACTGTATTTGATTATCTATGGCCTCGAGAAATTCGTTCACGTTCTCAGACCCGGAAAAGCACATTTCTGGTAAAATACCAAACCCTCCTGCATTACCTAACCCAGAGTTATATAAATGATTCGGGCGCCATTGCGACATAGCCATCGTTCGATAGCCATGTCGTGGGGTTTCCGCGTAAGTTAGAGGTGTGGGATTCTTGGAATGATGAGACATTCTATAATTCTTAATATGACTTTTATTAAGAATTTTACTTAAATTACTTAGATATCGAACACAAACTTATATTAAGTGAGAATAAACCAAAGTACGCAATTTTAACTAACTCAGATCACGTAATTAGATCACTTATCAATATAAATATATTATATCTGCCTAAGCACAATCTCAATTATATACTAGCGTTCAGAATATAATCTTCCTACCTTGGTTGAATACTCAACGGTTCAATCACTTTCAGGTAGGCTGTTGGGCTCTCGTGCAATAGTATGCACCTTGTAGTAATGTCTAGATATCCGTGATGCTTTGGTAGGCCGTCAAATTACACTTCTACCTTTTCCAAACAGAGCTTTCTCTAAATTGTGCCATCTTTGCTCACTAAACTTTCTATCCTTTTAAAGGTTATCTTATTTGCATCTATTCTTCGTTTTACTTCTTGGATTTGGGTTGGAAAAGTTTTGCCATTAATCGTGGCCGTCAAAGAACATAGAGGTTATGTTAGAAGAAGAACGCGAGAGATCTCACAATTGTGTCAGCTGATTTGGAAGACGGGATAGTCTCCACATTCAATATTAAAAACTAAAATATTGAATATGATAATGTTAGGTGGATTGCAGAAACACTAATTTTCCTTGTGTTTGTAACACAAATTTATAGCTTTTTCTAGCGTTTTCTCGAAATGGCCTCTAAGAAAATATTTTTTCCCCCTTGGTCTTGGGCCTTTCTTAATGATTTCACTGCTCAAGAGGCTAATACTGATTTCAGAATGTTGAATTCCTAAATTTTCTCAAAAGACTAGAGTATAAAATTTTGATTCCTTATTGCTGTCTCATTCCAAATGACACGAAAATTTGTACCGTGTTATCCAAGAGTTCATAGTAAGCTCAAATTTTTCAGATACAGAAAGTCCTCTTGGAAACATTTTAGTGTCAAGTTATTTGGTCCTATAAATGTCTAATAAGTCAGTCTGTGTCAAAAAATAAATTCTCATTTTTTTTTTCTCAAAAGCATTTTCAGTAGTTCTAAAATTTGTTTCAAAACGATATTATTATTAACCCTTACATCTCGATAGCATCAGCCGACTTGTTTTTTGCTCATTGTTTTGGCGATTAATCTGTTTAAGAAGACTTCTGAATTTGTATTTTAGTTTTCTACGTTTGTTTAGTCTTTATTCTCTGTAGATATCGTATTTCCATGAAAAAAGCAAACAATAGCCAATTGTAACAACCCTACCATCCAGTCGGAACAGTGTAAAGTAGCGGAAGGTTCCTTTCCTACGCTTCAAGTTCCGTTAATTCTTGTTGAAACATCCTGACCCCCACCTGTGCGGTATTAGTCATTGAAACATTCTGATCATGGCTAATCACAATCGACGAAGTTTCATGTTATCAAATGAAAATTTAGAAGATTTGTGCGCAAATTTTAATACCGTAAGTAATTTTTTTTTTAAACAAAACTGTTTCCATAGAAATTTTTTGTCAAAAGTATTTTTTGCAAATGGAAATATTATGAGTGTTTATTAATATTCTTTGTAAATATTTGTCTTTAAATTTCACGTCAACTGCTTTGCTAATGTTTGCTTTGAATAATCTTTTGAAATAGTATGATTTGTTTCTATCTTGTGAGTATCTTTATTTTATTACTCATTATCACTTAACTCTTATTTTCTGTCGTATTAGTCATATGAATGGTACGTCAGGGTGGGCTTGCTTTCAAATGACGTAATATTACGTTCGTTAAAATAAAAAAAAAGTTTCTTTTTCGCTTAGATATTCTCATTTATCATTATACCCTATGATATTTGTTCAAGTGAGCTGTTTTGTCCATTTAAAGCATACATGTCTTATGTTTTTGAGAAAAATACTAGAGATAAGTTTACTAAAACAAATTATGTTGCAAAACATAAATTGATTAATATTTTTTTTCCATCGTTTACTATACATTTTTGTTTGGGCTTGTAATGCATACTCCTTTGAGTTTTTTAAACAAGAGAAAAAAAAACATGCAGAATTTCTAATGTATACCGAATGCCCATGTGTAATAACTTTTTACTGAAAAGTCCACATTTTTCATAAAGTCTGCTGTACCTGAAAACAAAAACTTAAAGAGTTACGTCATATGTTGATAATAATTGTTTATTACCTTGCACTGTTTTAAAGTCTAAAATTGTAAAGATAATTTAAGGACACCTGGTATGTTAACACATTTCTATATAAAATAATATGGGCTTAAAGAGCTTGGCTTTGGAGAAGCCAATTTTTTGTAGAATCAGTCGCCAAACTATGTGTAGCGATAGGTGTTCCAAGATTAATGAAGGAGAGGGGACTCTGATGTAATGAAGAGCCAAATTCATTCTGGCATTTATGTAAGCATCACCAAATCCTAGGAGCCTCTGTTCTACACTTAAGCCCATGTTAGAGTCTTAAATTAAACAACTAATCATTTCTCAGAAAAGATATTCCAAACATAACTATTCTAACCCCAGCTCGTTAACTTTTATGATCTTTGCATGTATGCTTCCATGCTTTACTCTCCAATGAAAGCATGAACTTAAGTGATGATTTAGCAGTACTGGAAATAAGTATGTAATCCAATTAAAATTTGGGACACTTGGCATTGGTCTCTCACACGTAAAGATAATGACGATCGCTGTATGAATAAAACTGTTTTTCGAAGAGTTCTCGATGGTTATTTTGAAGTACCATATATATTAGATGTCCCTTCAGTGGATCAATAAAAGGAGAATCAAGCCTGCCTACTAAGACTAATCACTGGGGGTTTCCTGCCAGACTGACCACCTAACCAAAACATCTGCTCTTGTACCTCAGTGCCCAAGGTAAAGTATACTGATATGGCCACAGTAGGCCTTGGCCCTCATGCGTTGTTGCATCACTGAGCTTAATTTTATATATTGGATGTTATTCCTTAAAATATCCTTTTTCTTTTAAATGAATTCTTTTAAAGTTTTGCAATGAGGTTTATTATTTTTTTTTGTTGCTGCTTTATTCTATGGGTTTCTCCAAAATGTCAAATTTTTCAGCAACTTTTTCATAACCAAGTAAAATAAGGTTTTTGAAGAATTTCCTTCTCTAAAAGACAGGAGAAATACATCCCACTCTAAGTGGAAAATGAAAATTTAAAGCAGAAATTTCTCCCTAATCACCCATTGCATGAAAATGGAATAAACTGGGAAAATAAGCCTGATTTTTGGATGCTATGAAAGTTTGTAACTTGAAAAATGTTTTTAAAAATACAAAATATGCGAGAAAAATTACCTAAATATTAATCATTAATAAAACATGTGAATTAATAAAATGTTCTTTTTTAACAATTCAGAACTGTAATGAACATAAATTAAACCTTAACAATAAATTAAATATAAGGAATGCAAATATAAATTAAACATAAGCAAAAGAAAAAAAAATAGGTCTTACAGTATGCATATGATGTGTAACATCTGACATTTATCGTGTTAAATACGCATATTAATTTTTTAAAA
>BMAV01000286.1:0-10304 GCA_019973955.1 Trichonephila inaurata madagascariensis
TTCTGTAATTTGTTTAAAAATGAAACACCTTCTTTTTAAAAAACCCACCTATTTTTGGGTTGAAAACTAACTTACCGACCGATTTTAAAAAAAACCCGGGCCCAAATTTCACGAAACTTAGTGTTTCTTCCAGAAATTCAAAGTTGATCACGAATATGTATGGTGCTTTTTCCCAAATTCCATTTTTTGTTCTAAACTTATGCCCAACTTTTTTCTTTTTTAAATTGTCCCTCTTTCAATAGTCCGTTTCCCGTGACATCCCACCACTATTTTTTTTCCCTAGAAACTTACCAAAGTTAACGCATTTCACTCCAAATTTAAAATTTCCCGGAATCTAAATCTGGTCTCCCCCTTTCACAAAAATTTCCCCAACCCTTTTTTTAAAAGAAACACCTTCTTTAAAACTGACCTAATTTTGGGTTGAAAAAACAACTTACAGACCGATTTTTAAAAAAACCCGGGCCCAAATTTCACCAAACTTATGTTTTCCCTTCCAGAACCCCAAAGCTGATCACGAATATGTATGGCGCTTTCGGGAAAATTTTATTTAGTTCAAAATTTATGCCCAACTGAATTTTAAATTCGTGCCTTTTCAATAGTTCGTTTCAAATTTACATGCCCACCCCTTTTTTTTTTTACCCTAGAAAATTACCCCAAAATTACCCATTTCACTCGAAATTTGACCAGGGAAACTAAATCTGGTCTCCGTTTCACGAAATTCCCGAAAATTTTTTTAAAAAAGAAACACCTTCTTTAAAAAAATGACCTATTTTGGGGAAAAACCGACTTACCGACCGATTTTAAAAACCGGGTCCGGGAAAGGGGAGGCCTTCCCCCCAAAAACCCAAAAAACACTTAAAACATTACCCCCGCGATTATTAGAACTCGAGTTATTGAACTTTTGGGAATTTATTTCTATGAAAGTATCAGAAAAAAATCGAAAAAAAAAAATTTTTAAATTTCGGTATTTTTTCCTTTTGGAAACGGCCCCTTTTTCATATGGGGGTTTAATTTTTCCACGCATTTTTTTCCCGGGGTTTGATATTTTTGTTTCCTCCACTTTCACCAAACTTAGTGTTTCTTTTCACAGAATTCAAAAACTTTTTTTCAAATATGTTTGGGGCTTGTCAAAAATTTTATTTATTTTTAAGATTTATGCCCAACTGTTTTTTTGAAATTCATCCCCTCTTTTTAATAGGGCTGTTTCAGTGCCAAACCCCAAACACTATTATTTCTTTTTCCCTAGAAACCTTTCCAAAAATCACCCATTTCCACCCCGAAATTTGACCAGGAATCTAAATCTTTTTCCCGTTTCACGAAATTCCTGTAACTTTTTTTTAAAAAAAACACATTCTTGAAAAACCGAACTATTTGGCTTGAAAAACCAACTTACCGACCGATTTTAAAACCGGCCAACCCCCACCAAACCTTTTTTGTTTTTGCACAGAATTCAACGCTGATCACGAATATGTATGGCGCTTGTCGAAATTCCCCTTTTGTTAAAAAATTTTTGCCCAACTGTTTCTTTTGAAATTGGCCCCTTTCAATAGGCCCTTTTTATGACAGCCCCCCACTATTTTTTAACCCAGAAACTTACCCAAAATTACGCATTTCACTCCGAAATTTGACCAGGAATCTAAATTGGTCTCCGTTTCCCCAAAAAATTTCCCGTAATTTGTTTTTTTAAAAAAACACGTTCTTGAAAAACCTACCTATTTGGCTTTTTAAAGCCGACTTACCGACCGATTTGAAAAAAACCGGGGGTCATTCGGGAAAGAGAGGCCAAAAGCCCAAACCCAAAGACCTTTTTTAAAATTACCCTGCAAATTTTTAGAACTTTGAGTTATTGAACTTTGGTAATGCATTTTATGACAAAATATCAGAAAAAATCGAAAAAAAAAAAAAAAATTTTTAAATTTCGGGATTATCCTTTTTTAAACCCTTCGGCCTTTTATATGGGGCTAATTACGACGCATTTTTTTCCGGGGCGTTTGGATCATTTTTTTGTCTTCCTCCAATTCCCACCAAACTTAGTGTTTCTTGCACAGAATTCAAAGCTGATCACGAATATGTATGGCGCTTGTCAAAATTCCATTTAGTTCAAAATTTATGCGAAACTGTTTCTTTGAAATTCGTCCCCTCTTTCAATAGTCTGTTTCAGTGACATGCCCACCACCATTTTTTTTTACCCTAGAAACTTACCAAAGTTACCCATTTCACTCGAAATTTGACCAAGAACCTAAATCTGGTCTCCGTTTCACGAATTCCTGTAAATTTTTTTAAAAATGAAACACGTTCTTGAAAAACCGACCAATTTGGCTTGAAAGCCAACTTACCGACCGATTTTAAAAAACCGGCCAATTCTCTCCAAACTTAGTTTTACTTGCACAGAATTTAACGCTGATCACGAATATGTATGGTGCTTGTCGAAATTCCAATAAGTTCAAAAGTACACCCAACTGTTTCTTTGAAATTCGTGCAATTTCAGTAGTCTGTTTCAATGACATGCCCACCACTATTTTTTACTCCTAGAAACTACCAAAGTTACCACCACCAAGTACCGACCAGAATCTAAATTCGGTCTCCGTTTCACGAAATTCCTAAACTTTAAAATAAACACCTTCTGAAAAACCGACCTATTTGGCTTGAAAGCCAACTTACCGACCATTTGTTGCAAAAAAACCGGCCAATTTCCTCACCAAATCCTAGTGTTTCCTGCACAGAATTCACAATGCTGATCACGAATATGTATGGCGCTTGTCGAAATCTGGCTTAGTTCAAAAAATTTATGCCCAACTGTTAATTTGAAATTCGGTGCCCCTTCAATGAATTTGCTCTAATGATACGCCCAATTACTTATTTTTTTTACCCTGCAAAACTCTACGCGACCCATTTCACCTGAAATTTGACCAGGAATCTAAATCTGGCTTCCGTTTCACGAAATTCTGTAATTTTTTAAAAATGAAACACCTTCTTTGAAAAAAAACTGACCTATTTGAAAGCCGACTTACCGACCGATTTGAAAAACCGGGTTTCATTCGAACGAGAGGCCACCCCCAAACCCAAAAACACTTAAAACATTACCCTGCGATTATTAGAACTCGAGTTATTGAACTTTGGTAATGCATTTCCTATGACAAGGCATCAGAAAAACATCGAAAAAAAAAGTAAAAAATTTTAATTGCGGTATTATCCTTTGAAGCGTTCGTCTTTCATATGGGCTTAATTGCCACGTATTTCTTTCTTTTCTGTGCGTTGGGATCATTTTTTGTCTTCCTCCAATACCTACCAAAACTGCGCTTCGGTAATGGCACCAACGTTGATCACGAATATGTATGGCGCTTGTCGAAATTCCATTTAGTTCAAAAATTTATGCCCAACTGTTTCTTTTGAAATTGTCCCCTTTCAATAGTCTGTTTCAATGACATGCCCACCACCATTTTTTTACCCTAGAAACTACCAAAGTTACCCATTTAACTCTGTAACAGACCAGGAAATCTAAATGTGGTCTCCTTTTCACGAAATTCGTAATTTCAAAATGAAACACGTTCTTGAAAAACCTACCTATTTGGCTTGAAAAGCTGACTTACCGACCGATTTTAAAAACCGGCCAATTCTCACCAAACTTAGTGTTTTGCACAGAATTCAACGCTTTTCGATCACGAATATGTATGGCGCTTGTCGAAATTCCATTTAGTTCAAAAATTTATGCTCAACTGTTAATTTGAAATTCGTGCCCTCTTTTCAATAGTCTGCTCGCGACATGCCCACCACTATTTTTTTTTACCCTAGAAACTTACCAGTGACCCATTTCACTCGAAATTTGACCAGGGACCCAATGGCCCTTTCACGAAATTCCTGTACTTGTTTTAAAATGAAACACATTCTTGAAAAAAACCTACCTATTTGGCTTGAAAGCCGACTACCGACCGATTTGAAAACCGGGTGTCATTCCGAACGAGAGGCCACCCCCAAACCCAAAGACACTTAAAACATTACCGCGATTATTAGAACTCGAGTTATTGAACTTGCAGCATTTCTATGACAAGTATCAGAAAATTATCGAAAAATGTAAAAATTTTAATTGCGGTATTATCCTTTTGGAAGCGTTCCGTCTTTCATATGGGCTTAATTCCGACGCATTTCTTTCTTTCCGTGCGTTTGGGTCATTTTTTGTCTTCCTCCAATTCCTACCAAACTTAGTGTTTCTTTGCACAGAAATCAAATCGACCACGAATATGTATGGCGCTTGTGAAAATTCCATTTAGTTCAAAATTATGCGAACTGTTTCTTTGAAATTCGTCCCCTCTTTCAATAGTTCGTTTCAGTGACATGCCCACCACCATTTTTTTACCCTAGAAACTTACCAAAGTTACCCATTTCACTCGAAATTTGACCAGAATCTAAATCTGGTTCCGTTTCACGAAATTGATGTAACTTTTTAAAAATGGAACACCTTCTGAAAAAAACTGGACCTATTTGGCTTGAAAGCTAACTTACCGACCGATTTAAAAAACCGGCCAATTCTCACCAAACTTAGAATTTCTTACTCAAATTTCAACGTTGATCATTTAGCCATATGGTGCTTGACGAAATTCCATTTAGTTCTAAACTTATGCCTAACTGTTTCTTTGAAATTCGTCCCCTTTCAATAGTCTGTTTCAGTGACATGCCCACCACACTATTTTATCCTAAAAACTTACCAATTTTACCCATTTCATTCGAAATTTGACCAGGAATCTAAATCTGGTCTCTGTTTCACTTGAAATTCTGTAACTGTTTTAAAATGAAACACCTTCTTGAAAAAAAAAACCGACCTATTTTGCTTGAAAAGCTAACTTACCGACCGATTTTAAAAAAAACCGGCCAATTTCTCCAAACTTAGTTTTACTTGCACAGAATTCAACGCTGATCACGAATATGTATGGTGCTTGTCGAAATTCCAATAAGTTCAAAAGTACACCCAACTGTTTCTTTGAAATTCGTGCAATTTCAGTAGTCTGTTTCAATGACATGCCCACCAATATTTTTTTTTACTTCTGTGAAACTTACCAAAGTGACCCATTTCACTTGAAATTTGACCAGGAATCTAAATCTGGTCTCCGTTTCACGAAATTTTTGTAATTTGTTTAAAAATGAAACACCTTCTTGAAAAAACCGACCTATTTGGCTTGAAAGCCAACTTACCGACCATTTGTTAAAAACCGGCCAATTCTCACCAAACTTAGTGTTTCTTGCACAGAATTCAATGCTGATCACGAATATGTATGGCGCTTGTCGAAATTCCATTTAGTTCAAAATTTATGCCCAACTGTTAATTTGAAATTCGTGCCCTCTTTCAATAGTCTGTTTCAATGACATGCCCACCAATTATTTTTTTTACCCTAGAAAACTTACCAGTGACCCATTTCACCTCGAAATTTGACCAGGAATCTAAATCTGGTCTCCGTTTCAATGCAAATTCCTGTAATTTTTTAAAAATGAAACACCTTCTTTGAAAAACTGGACCTATTTGGGGTTTGAAAGCCGACTTTACCGACCGATTTGAAAAACCGTAAGCCGCTCCGAACGAGAGGCCACCCCCAAAACCCAAAGACACTAAAACATTACCCTGCGATTATTAGAACTCGAGTTATTAAACTTTGGTGGTGCATTTCTATGACAAGTATCAGAAAAACATCGAAAAAAGTAAAAAATTTTTTAATTGGTGGTATTATCCTTTTTTGAAGCGTTCGTCTTTCATATGTGGGCTTAATTGCCACGTATTTTTCTGTGCGTTTGATCATGTCTTCTCTCCAATACCTACCAAACTTAGTGTTTTCTTGCACAGAATTCAACGTTGATCACGAATATGTATGGCGCTTGTCGAAATTCCATTTAGTTCAAAATTTATGCCCAACTGTTTCTTTGAAATTCGTCCTCCTTTCAATAGTCTGTTTCAAATGACATGCCACCCACCATTTTTTTACCCTAGAAACTTACCAAAGTTACCCATTTAACTCGAAATTTGACCAGGAATCTAAATGTGGTCTCCTTTTCACGAAATTCTGTAATTTTTAAAAATGAAACACGTTCTTGAAAAACTCTTACCTATTTGGCTTTCTGAAAGCCGACTTACCGACCGATTTTAAAAACTCAGCCAATTCTCACCAAACTTAGTGTTTTTGCACAGAATTCAACGCTGATCACGAATATGTATGGCGCTGCCCAAATCTTAGTTCGTAATTTATGCCCAATCAATTTGAAATGCGCCCTTCACTAGTCTGCTCAGTGACATGCCCACCACTATTTTTTTTTACCCTAGAAACTTACCAAAGTGACCCATTTCACTCGAAATTTGACCAGAATCTAAAATGTGGTCTCCTTTCACGAAATTCCTGTAATTTGTTTTAAAATGAAACACATTCTTTTTGAAAAAACCTTACCTATTTGGCTTCTGAAAGCCGACTTACCGACCGATTTGAAAAACCGGGTGTCATTCGAACGAGAGGCCACCTCCTTCAAACCCAAAGACATCTTTAAAAACATTACCCTGCGATTATTAGAACTCGAGTTATTGAACTTTGGTAAAGCTTTTCTATGACAAGTATCAGAAAAACATCGAAAAAATGTAAAAAAATTTTAATTGCGGTATTATCCTTTTTGAAGCGTCAAGCCCTTCATATGGGCTTAATTCACGCATTTCTTTTCCGTGCGTTTGGGTCATTTTTTGTCTTCCTCCAATTCCTACCAAACTTAGTGTTTCTTGCACAGAAATCAAATCTGATCACGAATATGTATGGCGCTTGTGAAAATTCCATTTAGTTCTAAACTTATGCCCAACTGTTTCTTTTGAAATTCGTCCCCTCTTTTCAATAGTCTGTTTCAGTGACATGCCCACCACTATTTTTTATCCTAAAACTACTGGCTAATTTTACCCATTTCCTTATTCGAAATTTGGACCAGGAATTAAATCTGTGTCCTGTTTCACGAAATTCCTGTAACTGTTTTAAAATGAAACAATCTTCTTTGAAAAAAACTGACCTATTTTGCTTGAAAGTTAACTTCTTACCGACCGATTTTGAAAACCGGCCAATTCTCTCCAAACTTAGTTTTACTCTTGCACAGAATTCAACGCTGATCACTTATCATGTATGGTGCTTGTCGAAATTCCACAAGTTCAAAAAGTACACCTTAACTGTTTCTTTGAAATTCGTGCAATTTTGTAGTCTGTTTCTACGACATGCCCACCAATATTTTTTTTACCCTAGAAACTACCAAAGTGACCCATTTCACTTGAAATTTGACCAGAATCTAACTGGTCTCCGTTTCCCCACGAAATTTTTGTAATTTGTTTAAAATGAAACACCTTCTTTGAAAAAAAAACCGACCTATTTGGCTTGAAAACCAACTCACCAACCGATTTTAAAAACCGGCCAATTAATGAAATTTAGTGTTTCTTGCACAAAATTCAACGTTGATCACGAATATGTATGGTGCTTGTCGAAATTCCATTTAGTTCAAAATTTATGCCCAACTGTTTTCGAAATTCGTCCCTCTTTGAATAGTCTGTTTGCGACATGCCCAATTAATTTTTTTACTCCTAGAAACTTTACAAGCAAAAGTTACCTTACTTTCCTCACTCTCGCGAAATTTTGACCAGAAATCTAAATCTGGCCTCCGTTTCACGAAATTCTGTAACTTTTTAAAAATGAAACACCTTCTTGAAAAAACCCATTTGGCGAAAAAACAACTTACAGACCTATTTTTAAAACACCGGCCAATTCTCACCAAACTTATGTTTCTTTTGGGGAAATTTAACGCTGATCACGAATATGTATGGCGCTTGTCGAAATTCTATTTAGTTCAAAATTTTGCTAACTGTTAATTTTAAATTCGTCCCTCTTTCAATAGTCTGTTTCAGTGACATGCCCACCACTATTTTTTTTTCCCTAGAAACTTACCAAAGTGACCCATTTCACTCGAAATTGACCAGGAATCTAAATCTGGTCTCCGTTTCACAAATTTCTGTAATTTTTAAAAAAGAAACACGTTCTTGAAAAACCGACCAATTTGGATTGAAAGCAACTTAACGACCGATTTTAAAAAAAACCCGGGCCCAAATTTTCTCCAAACTTAGTTTTCTTGCACAGAATTTAACGCTGATCACGATATGTATGGTGCTTGTCGAAATTCAATAAGTTCAAAGTACACCAACTGTTTCTTTGAAATTCGTGCAATTTCAGTAGTCTGTTTCAATGACATGCCCACCACTAATTTTTTTTTCCCTAGAAACTTACCAAAGTGACCCATTTCACTGAAATTTGACCAGGAATCTAAATCTGGTCTCCGTTTCAGAAATTCCTGTAACTTTTTAAAAATAAACACCTTCTTGAAAAAACCGACCTATTTGGCTTGAAAGCCGACTTACCGACCGATTTTAAAAAACCGGGTGTCATTCGAACGAGAGGCCGCCCCCAAACCCAAAGACACTTAAAATATTACCCTGCAATTATTAGAACTCGAGTTATTGCACTTTGGTAATGCATTTCTATGACAAGTATCAGAAAAACATCGAAAAAAAAGTAAAAACAATTTAATTGCGGTATTATCCTTTTTGAAGCGTTCGTCTTTCATATGGGCTTAATTGAGACGCATTTCTCTTTTCCGTGCGTTTGGATCATTTTTTTGTCTTCCTCCAATTCCTACCAAACTTAGTGTTTCTTGCACAGAATGCAACCCTGATCACGAATATGTATGGCGCTTGTCGAAATTCCATTTAGTTCAAAATTTATGCCCAACTGTTAATTTGAAATTCGTGCCCTCTTTCAATAGTCTGTTTCAATGACATGCCCACCATATTTTTTTTTTTTACCCTAGAAACTTACCAAAGTGACCCATTTCACTCGAAATTTGACCAGGAACCTAAATCTGGTCTCCGTTTCACGAAATTCTGTAATTTTTTTAAAAATGAAACACCTTCTTGAAAACACCGACCTATTTGGCTTGAAAGCCGACTTACCGACCGATTTTAAAAAACCGGGTGTCATTCGAACGAGAGGCCACCCCCAAACCCAAAGACACTTAAAACATTACCCTGCGATTATTAGAACTTGAGTTATTGAACTTTGGTAATGCATTTCTATGACAAGTATCAGAAAAACATCGAAAAAAAAGTAAAAATTTTAATTGCGGTATTATCCTTTTGAAGCGTTCGTCTTTCAATTTGGGCTTAATTGACGCATTTCTTTTCCGTGCGTTTGGATATTTTTTGTCTTCCTCCACCTACCAAACTTAGGGGTTTTCTTGCACAGAATTCAACGCGATCATGAATATGTATGACGCTTGTCGAAATTCCATTTAGTTCAAAAAATTTTTGCCAACTGTTAATTTGAAATTGTCCCCTCTTTTTTCAATAGTTGTTTCCCGTGAATGCCACCACTATTTTTTGTTACCCCAGAAACTTACCAAAGTTACCCATTTCAATTGAAATTTGACTAGAATCTAAATCTGGTCTCCGTTTCATGAAATTCTTTTAATTTTTTAAAATTAAACACCTTCTTGAAAACACCGACCTATTTGGCTTGAAAGCCGACTTACCGACCGATTTTAAAAAACCGGGTGTCAATCGAACGAGAGGCCACCCCCAAACCCAAAGACACTTAAAACATTACCCTGCGATTATTAGAACTTGAGTTATTGAACTTTAGTAATGCATTTCAGACAAGTACGAAAAAAACCCAAAAAAAAAAAAATTTTTAAATTTCGGAAAACCTTTTTAAGGGCTCTTTTATATGGTCTTAATTGCCACGCATTTTTCCCTTTCCGTGCTTTGGGTATTTTTTTTCTTCTCCAATTCCTACCAAACTTAGTGTTTTTTACGAATTCAACGCTGACTGAATATGTATGACGCTTGTCGAAATTCCATTTAGTTCAAAATTTTTCCCCAAATGTTAATTTGAAATTGTCCCTCTTTCAATAGTCTGTTTGTACATGCCCACCAATTTTTTCCCCAGAAAATTTCCCCAAAATGACCCATTTCACTGAAATTTGACCAGGAACCAAATTGGTCTCCGTTTCACGAAAATTATGTAATTTTTTTAAAATGAAACACCTTCTTGAAAACCCACCATTTGGTTTGCCGACTTACCGACCGATTTAAAAAAACCGGGGGTCATTCGAACGAGAGGCCACCCCCAAACCCAAAGACACTTAAAACATTACCCCCGCGATTTTGAACTCGATTTTAACTTTGGGAATGCATTTCTAGACGATCAGAAAACATGAAAAAAAAAAATTAAGGGGAACCAACGGTTTTAATTTTT
>BMAV01000287.1:0-11066 GCA_019973955.1 Trichonephila inaurata madagascariensis
GGTGGAGTTTTGAGGTTTAATAATTCAAAAAGGGTTTTTTTTCGTAAGTCCCGTTCTTAGTGAATCTCTACTTAAAAAAGAATCATGCCTGCCAAGTTTCAAGCGTATAGATTTAATAACTTTGCAGATCTCATGTTGAATGAGTGGGAGTATCCTTTCCCCTAGATACAGAGAGAAATAATAGTTAAAATGATTGGTTTCAACAAAATATTAGCTTCACAATTTTTTTAAATATATTTAAAATTTCGAGTTTATATTTAGAAACTTTATCCTTTAAATAGATTGAATACCTAATTACAATTTGGAATTTTCAAATGTCATTTCATTGTTTGTTTTACTTCTCATTTTTTTTTTTTTTTTCATTTCCAAAATTGTAATCTTTCCTCTAATTCAAACACTAATCTTTTTGTTTATTTGAACATTGTGCCACATATATATCATAAACTAGTATGAAGTTTCTTCAAAACTTTTCTTTTCTTCTTAACATTTCTTTTTACCGTTTAGCATACTGTGCCAATAAGAACCAGACATGAGAATATAACAAAAAAATGGCATCTGAACAGAAATTAAGAAAAAGTGTGTTTCTTACAAACTCCAGACATGTCTGATAGACTCAGCACCAATTTTTCGAATTTTGAATAGAGAATATTATACATCTTGATTTCTATTCATTTCCTTCGTAGATTACACAGACGGGAAGTAGGCTAAAGGAATAAGTTTACTGTATCCAATCATTATTTTGCCAAGATGATTGGATGCAAATGAATTAGGAATAAAATTACTTCCATTCAATGTATATGTAAGATTTCAATGGCTTTCTCGCGACTTGTAGAAAACATGCATATGAAAACCAAAATTGTCCTGCGGTAAACTAAATATGCTACAGACTGCAGTCATGAAGGAACTATTCTTCGTTAGAAAATTGTGAATACATGTTATCAATCTTTTATTATTGTTATTATTATTATTATTTAACATATACAATTGCATTCAAAATATTTTATATGAATCTAGTCAATAGATGAGATTCGGTCCATGAGAAAGAGCCATTTACATTTCTAAAAATAACTCTTTATTGGTTTTTTTATATAAAAAAACTCCGAAATAATCATCATTTTGGGTCCGAATTTAAGGCTGAGGGTAGATTCAGGGCTTTTTTGTGTGTGTGTGTGTGTGTGTGTGTGTGTGTGTGTGTGTGTGTGTGTGTGTGTGTGTGTGTGTGTGTGTGTGTGTGTGTGTGTGTGACAATCATGTATTGTATAGGAATGTAAGGGCACTGTGAGGCGCAAACAGGGGAAATAAAGGAAATGAGAAATAGAATTAACGGTTGGTTGCGGTGCTCTTAGATGGTAGTAGATGTCTAGCTTCCATTCAACATGATGCATCTCAGTAGGAGAAAGCGTCATTCTCAATTGTGCTGACGTCTACAATGGGAGACTTAGAATGCCGAAAATTCTGACATCAACAGTAGGGCCGAGCAAAAGGTGCGAGATGGCTACGAATGTATCACGCGCAGTTTCCTGATCGGCGATTGCTGGATCCCCGAATCTTTCAGCGATTATATCCTCAACTTCGTGAAACGGGTTCTTTTCAAGTCACCAGACATGATGTTGGTTGACGAAGAGCTGTACGTAGTCCAAGCCTTGAAGAAAGCACCTTGAATGTTGTGGCGGATAGACCCAAGACTTGTTCATCATGAAAGTGCGAGTAGCCAGACCGTTTGTAGTGTTGAACGAAAATCGCTTACACATCTTCCATTTTCAGCGATTACAAGGTTTGATTCCAGCTAACTATCTTCTCCAACTATCAGCGGATGGTACAGCAATGTAAACTACAGCTGGACTTCATACCTCATGTGCTGAACAGTTGAGGTAAACATTACACTTTTCAGTGACGCTTTCAATAAACACTTAGTCTTTCCTTTCGTCTCTTATTTTTTGTGTTTATGCCTCACAGCGTCGCTTGTGTCCATACATTTCTATGCAATAAATGACTGTTACAATGTCCTGTACCTACCCTTAAAGTTTGTACCATGAATTTGAGACCACCCTGTATATATTACAAACATTTGTAAGAATGATTATTTGTCAGTAATAATGTTTATTTTGCTGTGATGAAAAAATTTATTTAAAAAAAATAACGATAAACAATGGAGAATAATATGGAATAAGTGGTTTAAGCCAATAAAAAACTAATTAAGATTTCATAAAAATGTAGTTATTTTTAACTATAAAAGCCATATTTTAAAGAATACATGAAAGTCATTTCTGTTTTGAGTTTATTTACAAAAATCACTAGTATAATATTATTTCTCTTGCCAATACATTCAAGGTGACCCCACAGAAAGAAGCTAAAGCATTTAATTCAAATTTATCTTCGTTGAATAGTAATGAGTTGTGGAATTTTAAAGCGTATTTAATAGTACAAATTTTAAGATATCTTTAAATATATCGAAAATTCCATTAACTGTTTGTTTTATTACATTATCTAATTCTTAAAAACACAAAAAGAGAATATTCAATTTTAATTAAAAATATTTTAAGTATTTTTTAATATAATTCTTAATAAATTATGGAAGAACCTTAGTTAATTTAAGAAACGCTTTTCAATGTTAAAAATATGATAATCCTTATAAATGGAACCATATGTTAAACTTAAAACCCCTGGTAATTTTATTACAATATATAACTAAAATATTTAAGCATTTGTTTTTTTAAAACATCTTACGTTTTTCTTATCCAAAAATTCATATAAGTTTATGACGTAATTATTTTTGAAAATGTTATAAAAAGCCGACTTTTTTTAAAGTTATTCTGATAGATAAAATACTATTTTCAGGAAAAGGAATTTTCTATTGTATCATTGTGTTAGAAACCTACTAAACAATCCATTTTAAAAGTTTCTTTTGTCAAAATAAGTAGTATATTTCAATTATTTTTAAAATTTTGTATCACAGAAGAAAAAATTAATTTATTTTTTTTTATAATTTTGTTTTGAAAATCCATGTTTAAATTTTATCTTCATTAAAATGTTTCTAATTCATTATATATTTATATTACATTATACTGAAACAGTGTAATATGGTTAGCATGCATACAACAATTTTTTTCTATTAATTAACTATTTATTATATATGAAAACCTGTAAGTTATTTTTACAGTTCATACAAATTTATCAAATTCGTTTGAGTAAAGATTTAACTATTTTGCTGTAATAAACAAAATTTATTTTCATAGAAATAGATTATTCTTACAATTATGTTTACTTTAAATTATTTAAATAATTGCTTTGAAAAATACTTCAAATCAAGTCATGTACTCTTTAAAAAATACAAAAATGATACAAGTTTTCCCATAAAAAAAATTTTTTGAGGAACTGAAAATTTATTTGAAACTAAAATGACATATCATGTACATGAACTATTTTTAATCTTTTCCCGTACTTACCAAAAAAGGTAGGTAAAAAAATTACCCATGTTTTTTTAAATTTTTTTAATTTTTGATTATTTTAAAGGGATTGATTGCAAACTAAAATTATTACTTTTTAATATTTAGTGTGACTTAGAATAGAATACCGGGAAAATTTTGAAAATTTTTCAATAAAAAAATTATTTCAATAATATTTTGGGAAAAATGCTTAGAATTCCTTTTTTTCAAAAAATTCTCGTTTTATGGAAAATGATTCTCTAAAAAAGTTTTTCACATAATAATATTATATTTGAAAAAATTCAAATTGAAATAATTAAAAGGTTTTTGTTTAAAAAACCCTAAGTTGTGCCCGTATTAAAATATGGATAAATCCACTACAAAGTTATATATTTCAAAAAACCCTAGCTTGGTTTCTGTACGAAAGGTCGGATTTAAATTTTTTGGGAGAAAATGTCATTACTATAGAAGCTTTTTTCCCCCAAAAGAAATTTTTAAAAATAAAAAACTCTATGTTCCTTTTTTTGAAAATTTTTGCATTTAAATAATTTTGTTTTGGGAAAATTTTTAAAAAAAGTTTTTATACCCGTATTCAAATTCCAAATAACACTAAATATTAGAAAAAATATTCGTTTGTACGTTTTTAAAAAAATTGGGGTTTTGAACGTAGTCGGATAACCTTATTTGAAAATTTTAAACCCAAAAAAAAATTTTTATATTCAGTAAATTGCAGTTTCTTTTAAAACGGTTTTCTCTCCATTTTTCACATTTTTAAAACACAAATTTATTTTCAAAACCTAGGTAAAAAATACTAAAACACCTGTTTTGGGTTTTAATGTTTTTCCCCAAAACCAACCCCTTTCTCTTCGTTGTAAGGTTTAAAATCAGGGATTTAAATGCTGCCCCTTGGTAACCCGACATTTTCCCGGGGTACACTAAAATGTTTAAAACGGCATGCGAAGCAAAGAACCTTAAATTTTTTATTATTTTCGCATAAGCCGGGCACTAATTCAATCGGTCAAAAAAAAATGGGGTCTGGGCACTACCCAAAACAAAACGGGCGGGGGGTTTGGGGATCGCAGAATGTTTTTGGGGAAAGAGCCCCAAAAGGGGGGGAATGTCAACCCGGTTTTGGTGAGAGTGTTGGTGGATTACATTCCATTCCTCTTAAGCGATTTTTAAGCGTTTGGTTTGGTTTCGAATTGGTTGTTTTAAAACATTTTCGTTTTTTTTGCGGACTTCCCTAATTTCTTTTGAAAATACTGGTTTTGTAAACTCATTTTATGTTGAATGTTTTTTTTTTAAAAGGGGGGAAAAATATAAATATTTTCAATAGTACGTAATAAATGTCAGTAAACTTCTCTTTTTTAAATTATTAGGTATTTTCAAATTATTTAAGTTTAAAAAAAAAAAATTAAAAAAGATGAAAGGGTGAGATGAGACTATTTTTACACCGCAAACAATTTGGCATTTTTTTCATTTAAATTTTAAAAAAAATTTTTTAATATGTATAAAGTGTGTTTTTTTTACTATAAAAATTTTTTTTATATTTATTACTATTTCTATTAATATTAGCACTATGGTTAAAAAAATTTTTTACAAAAAAGGGGGGCACCCTTTAAATTTGTTTATGGTGTGGGGGTAGATGTTTGGAGAGTTGGGTTCAACAAAAAGATGTTGTTTTTCGTTATTTTTGGAGGTTCAAAAAATTAGGGGCCCGTCGCCAGTCCCCAACCCCCTTCGTTTTTTGGCCACAAAACTATTTTATTACTTACAAAAATTTTAATATATATATATTGAATGTTTTTTTATATTCCAAGTTATATTTTTGTAATATTTTTTACAAAAAAGGGAACAACTTATTCAACAAACATTTTTAGCAAAGGTAATTAAAAAGAATCTTCTTGGGCCCATTTTTTTTTAAAAGAATAAAAAAAAAAAAGAAAATATTAAAAAAATATTTAGAAACTCCAAAAGGTGTTTAAAAAATCGGAAGTGAATGTTTTAAAACCGTTTGAATAAGTTCTAAATTTTCATATTATATCCTATAACTGAATTGAAAAAAAATATTATACAAATGTACATAGGATTTATTTTCTCAAAATTTCCAAAAAGCTAGACATTTTTCAATTCAAATAAATTCTGATTCAAAATTATGTACTGTTTAATATATATGGTTTTCCTTGAACGTTAAAGCTCAATATACTACGCAAATATTAATTTGAATACTTTAAACTAGATGTCTCATAAATCTATAAATGTCAGAAATTGTTAAAAATTTCAAAGAAAATGTATGGAATAAATAATATAGTTCATGTTCTAATTATGGAGAAAGATATCTTTGAGATATCAGATACCATTGTATACGAATTAATATGCATAGAAGATGCTTAAATAGTTTATTTGATTCCATCAAAAATAATTTTACTTGTGAAGTGCCGCCCCTGAATGAATCCAGAAAAAAGTTTTATGGGAAAAAAAACTATTTATCTTTGGATCTTTAACTGAAGTCTCCTTTCTGATAAACGGGGGAAACCCACTAGTAACTCCAAGTTGATTCCCCCGGGAATCCTTTCAACCAAACCCCAAGAAAATTCTCTGAATTCTCTATTCGTTTCTTTTGGGAATGGGTTAAACTTTTTTGGCCCAAAAATCGTACACATCACATTGACATCAAAATCCATTTGTTGTTTTTGGGAGGGGGGACCTACTTTCCCTTTTTAAAAAGGGCGCTTTTAAACATCATTTTCCCCACAAAATGAGATTCCCATACCCAGAGAAAACCCCATAAAAGTAGCCCAATGTTTTTAAAAAAGTGTGTGGCCTTATTTGGTGGATTTGCCTAAATTTTTTTTTCCAAAATTTTCCCTTTTCTCGTTGTTTTTTTTTCCTAAAAAACCCCACAAGTTGATTTTTTTCCCTTATCCCTAACCCGGGGAATTTAAATATATATATTTTTTTTGGGGAAAATTAAAAAACCCAAACCCTCAATCGGTCCAAATTTATTGCAGGGAATTTTTTTAAAGGAAAAAAAATTTCTTCAATTTTTAAAAAAATTATCTCTATAGTTTCAGTTTCCCCGGGGATCTTATATGTCAAGATTATCATTTTTCCCAATTTATATTTTTTCATTTTTTTCTCGAAAAAAATTAAATTTTTTACATTTTATGATGGGAAAAACTTGGGGAGGATAAGCTTTTTCAACTGACTTGTTTTGAAATAAATACAGATGTTTTTTTTTTTAAATATAGTTAATTTGCATTTTTTACGTACGACAAAATAACTGTTGTCGATTGAAAATATCATACATTTGCGTTTATTTTATTTCATTTATTTTTTTTAAAGATTTTTTCCAGGTTTGAAGCTTTCAATATTTGCGACCCAATATTCAATCATATTTTTTTATCTTGTCCCTCCCTACAATAACAATGTACTGAGTTCAATAATACTATATTCTTTGATGCTAAAGTTCCCAAAACAACGTATATAAAGTCTTTTCTCATCCCAAAGCGCTATTTTTTCCCCCGACTTTCATATACGTCTTGTTGAAGTAGGATCTTTTTTGGGGGCCCTGCTATCCATAAAAATTTTTCCAAGACTTTTTTGGGAAAAAAAATAAAAATTTCATGACTGTGTTTTTAGAAAAAGGGACATATTTCAGAGGGTTTGCTTATTTTTTTCATTTTTTTTGCCCCCCTCTATACTTCACATACGTACACCCTGGAAAAAAGGTGGATTTGGGGGAAACGAAAAACGGGGAATTTTTTTAAACGGCAAATTAAGGGATTAATTATAAACCATACAGAGATTATCAAGATAAATATTAATGTGTTTGTATATAATTTTATATATGATAAGACCATGGGGGGCAAAAGGTAATTAAAAAAAACGTGTTTTTTAACTTGATTTTTAAATTTTATAAAATACATTTAAAATACTGGTGCATTTTTTTAAGTGTTTATTTTGATTGTAAATATTTTTTTTTTATTAAGCCAGAAAGTATTTTTTATTTTCTACTTTCAGTAAATTAGTAATTTTTTAAAAATAATCATTTTTTTTAGACTTTTTCAGTATCTTTATAGAGTTAAAACCCCCCCATTTTTAGTAAAAGGGGTTTTTAAATTCCCTTTATGCTGATTTATTTTTTTTAAATAAAAAAAATTACATAGGGGCATTAAATTTAACTTTTAATTTGGGGTTTAAAAAGTTTAAAAAAATCCAAAAAACCCCGGTTTCAAAATTTTTTCCTTTTAAAAAATTTCATTTTGGAGATGTGTGTAAAAAAAACTCCCAAAAAAAAAAATAAAGAAGCTTTTTTACACTCTCAAATTGTATTTTAAAATTAAAGTTAATTGTTTTAAACTCAACATTTGTTTTTTTTAGTGACGAAAATACCCTTTTTAAATTAAAAGGCGGGGGTTTTTCTGGGTTTTTGTTTTTTCATTAAGGGTTTGATTCAGGCATTTAAGATTAAAAGCCTCTCAAAAAATTTTTCAAAATTTTTAAAAATCCTTTTTCTCTCTCTCCTCTCTCAAAATTTGAAGAGTAAACACATGTAAAATTTTTTTTTGTATTAAATTCTGAGCAGAGCATAAAAACTCAACTTTTCCTTTTAAAAATTGGGCCCGAAAAAAAAACGTTCTTTTTTCCCCCCAATATGTCCAGACTTTTTTTCTTGTCCGGGGAGGCCTGTTTCTCCCTTTGTCCCCCAAAGCGTCATAAAATTTAAAAATCTTAATTCCCTTTGAAAGAAAGAATGAAAAACGCTTACAAGACTTTAATTTGTAAAGGGGAAAATTTCATCTCCGGATCTTTAAAAAATTTGGGATGCTATATTCGGGGAATGTTTTTTTTGGGCATCGGGTTTTTTTATTTTGGGCCCGAATTATCTGCATAATCTGGTTTTCATGTGAAAAGATTCCAAAAGGGAATAAAAGATTTATTTAAGAACTTCATCTAATGAAGTACTAAAATGGCTTAAAATTTGTTGATCCTTTTCTGTAATTCAAAAGACCGGCGAAAGGATAAAAAAAAGTTTCCCCCCGGCTTACACGTTCCCCCGGGGGGTACAACAAGGGGACCAGGCGGGTTTCCCTGGGTTCCATTTTCCCTTTTTAAAAATCATATAAAAAATTTTTAACCCCCTTTTAAGGGGCAAAGCTAAAAAAACACTCTTCTGTGATAAAAATACTTGATAAATGTAATGTTTCCCCTCCCTCTATAAACCAAATTTTGTCCCAAAAAAACCCGATCAAAAAATTTTTCCCCGGGGGGTAGACGTTATAAAACCACTGCACCCATTTAACTTACTTTTTAGGTTAGAGAGAGAGAGAGAGAGAAAATAATGAATCACACACACACACATATTTACAATAATTTTTTTATGAAAATTGACATTTATTAATAACTATTTCAATAACAATTAAATACAAAGTATATTTTAATTAAATAACAATAGGGAAAATTTTACAAAGTAGAATACTTACTAAGAATGTATATATATATATATATATATATATATATATTAAAATTTAAAAGGTATCTATCCCCATTTTATATTTTTTTTTAATTTTTTGTATAAAAAATTTTGGAAAAAAAAATAATATTTTTGGGGAATTTAAACGGTTTTTTTTCCCCAAAATTTTTTTTGAGCTATTTTAATTTTGGAACTTTATAATATGCAAAACGTTTTTCTCCGAGCAAAAAGAGGTACTAAAAAATTTTCGAACCCGAGAATCTTGGTTTAATATTGTAAACTGAGTTTGCTTATATTTCCGACCCCCCCAATCTTACATGATTCAAAAATTTCCTCTAGTGGAGAAAAGCCGTAAAATTTTGGTCATTTTTTTGTTTTTGGAGGCAGGGGTATAGAGCTTCTATCCACATATAATAACCCCCCAAAAAACCAAAATGGGGCATTTTTTTTAATTGCAAATTTGCTTAATTCAATCAGATGAAAAAAAAAAGTAGACTTGGCATGCCCAAAATTTTTTTTAAAAAAATCAAAAAATTTTATTTATAGTAATCAAAAATACCTTTGTAGATTTCACCGAGAAAAAATGTTTTTTTTTCCCCATCAGAGGAAAATGAAGTGCAAAAAAAATTTTTAGTGTTTCCATCTTTTATTGATTTTCATGCGTTTTAGCTTCAATTTAAAATTTTTTGGATAGACTAAATATCCATCACCCCTTGGAGAAAAATTTTTTTAAAATGGGGGGCCCCGGGGGCATTGCCCGCTAAAGGTTTAATGCCATCAAAAACGCTTAAAAATTTTCCTGAATATCATTTATAATATCTGAATATACAGTACAAAAAAATTTTTTCCCTATTTTTTTAAAAAAATTTAATTTTAAAGAAAATGTTTTATTTTATTAAATGTACACTTTCATTCTTTTCGTCATGATGATTAAAATAAAAAAACAGCCCAAAATTTAAAAAAACACATCGGCAAATCCCAAATGATAAATTTACCCCACATAAACTTGTTGTGGCTTTTGAACTGATACAAATCTTTAAATAAAATAATATATATATATATATATATATATATATATATAAAAAATTTTAATTAACCCTTTAAAAGCTTTTTAGTATCACATTATATTATGTTTTCGTTTTTATGGTTAGACGACTCGGTGGGAAAAACCAAAAAAAGGGGCCGCGCGTTTGTTCTTACTGAATTAAAAATGAATCACACAGTAAGGACAAACGATTCTTTTTTTCGTTAAAAATGAGTCATCGCGTTTTTTTTATGAATATCTGCTTTTTAAACGTTTTTGAGAATAAAAATTATTTTTGTAACATTGAACAAAATAAAAGCAAAATAAATACTGAAATTATTATGAATGTATGATGCCCGATAAACAAATAAGTTTTCATCTTAATCAAAATATAAACAGAAATCCAGAGTGCAATAAATCACGAATCTTTAAATGTCCTATTATCTCGAAAGAGTTCAACATGTGCACTCCTTTACATTCATAAATATTCCAGATCTAACTAAAAAAACTCGAAACCGATAGCGTATGTTGAAGTTCAAAGATTTGTGAAACATTATTCGAAAGAAACAGATTTAACCGCATTGTAAAAATTAATTAAAAAAAAGTTCCAAACCCAAATACACCGGTGTGCATGGGACTAGAGCAGGGGCGTGCAATCACATCTGTGATACCATGAACCCTGGAGGAAGAAACGCGTCATCACACTTGTGTAATCATGGCATTCTTCACAAAAGGAGAATATTTTGAAAATGGGTCATTCTATGTTCATTTTTTGTCAAAACATTTACTTAAATAATTTTTATTGAATACTATTTTTTAAAAAAATTTTATATACATTTTCAATCTAATGAATAAAATATCCAATATCCATTTACATGTTTTAAAATCACGGGTTTCCCAACTGTCGGATATCTTTTAAAAGGATGGCATTCCACAAAAGACATTACTTTACGTCAATGCTGAAGTAAGTTTGAATTGGTCGGGAGGGTTTTTAATGGTTATCCCATTCCCCTCTTTCATGTTATTTCAGTGTTTAAGTTTTTAAAAAAATCAAATATAGACTCACCATTTACGCATCCACCCTTTAAATAAAATTGAACCTTCCCAAATAAGTTTGATCGACGGAAACATGCTGACAAAT
>BMAV01000289.1:0-106060 GCA_019973955.1 Trichonephila inaurata madagascariensis
TTATTTTACTTAAACAAAAATTTTTATTTTTTTTTATGGAACATCCGAAAGGGAGAAAAATATTTGTTTATTTATTTTAATTAATTTTTCAAAGTGTAGTCATACTTTTCGGACACCTTATATAATATAAATGCATTGCTAAATTTATCATTTGTATTAATTCACTTAATTATTGTTCGTATATTGGATTTAAAATAACTTTAATTGACTTTTAGCTAGAAAAAGTTTATATATATATATATATATATCTATATGCAAAACTTATCGAGTATATAGTCGGTGAAAATATTAAAATCGTAGTAAAAATTAAGAAATTAATGTACCTGTGTACGGTTTGAGTCATGAATTTGTGCATAGTTAAAAAATTCGTAATGAAACAGTGATAAAAAAATCCTGGCGGTTGCAATCGCCTACTCATAGTGCCCTCTGTTCAGGCTAAACGACAGTCGTTCTTCGCTCTATTCTTGCTGTCCTTTATGCGAAGACCATTCTATTTTTCTCGTTCCCTATGGTGGGCAAACAAAACGGTTCTTTTGAAAGTCCAGATAATTGGATTACCAATCTCAGATTAAAATTTTTATTCTGGAACGCTGGGAGACTTACTCAGTATAAGTTTTCTGAATTCAAATTTACTATTTTTAAAGAAAACGCCGATGCTGTTGGTATTCTAGAGTGTGGTGTGCCTCGACAAAAAATATGGAATATTTTAGTCTTTATGGTTACCAGTTTTTTACTTTAAGGCAAATTGCCTCTGGCATTATAATTTATGTAAAGGATTCCCCATTCCCCAACAAAACAGGACTTTCCCAAAAATGAATGAAACCGACAAGCTAGAAGCACTTGAATTAAGAGTCTAGAAAGGCTCGCTGTGTTTTCACGTCGTTTTCCTTTATAACCCTTCACAAAATATGCTCATATAACTGTTTTCCCCCTTTGAGGACGCAATTTACCTTTTTTTGATAGAGTGGTTGAAATTGGTGTGTGTGTGATATAAAATCTATTTACCTATTATTCATAGACACCCTCCCTCTCTGATGCTTTCCAGACTAATCAAGTGGCCCGGTACCCAGTGGTATAGTATCGGACGTGGCTCCCCCCTAGAGTTCGATCCCCGTACCCAAAGACCCGCCTTTAGGGCGCGATGCACGTTAAATCTGTCGAGCTGAAATGTCCTGTTGGTGTGGTTGGTAGTTAGGGGGGGGTGAGTTAGGTGTGCCCCGCCCAGAATGGTTAAAATTTTTCGTTCCGCCCCAAAAAGCCCTCATGTAGCTGAAAGGGCGTTTATTCAATCAATCAATCAACCAGACTAATAAACAAAAAAGTTGTTGGAAAAACCCTTTGAGCTTATTTTTTGTAAAAGAAAATATTCACTGAAATAGAATTAAGATTTTGAGCTGCATCTTTGAAAAAACCCCCTTTCCCCGATTGGTTCTCGTGTAAATTTCCCGCTCGGTGTGTCCCCTCCTTGACCATGGTTCAAAAACGTGGGGGTTGCCAAAAGCCCTCGTGAGCAAACAGTGCGCGTTAATAATCAAAAAATTCTTAATTTATGGCTCCGGAAACCCCCTTACGGGAATCTGTGCTGCGGCTTATTCAAATTTTTTCTTAAAAAGCCCGGGGGTTCGAGATAATTTTTTGATGGATAAATTTTTTCTCTCTTTTTTGTGCCTTTCACCGGAATTAAAAAATTTCATTTGCAAGAAAAAGTTGTGATTTTGTTGATTCAAGGGCTACCATTCAGGCTTTGGTGAATAAAAAACACTCATCTACTTCCGTAAAAATTATCTGCAAAAAATTCATTGATCGCTTTATCGAAAATGGAAGATTGTTTTTCAGGGGATCCCGGGTCATTTTGGGATTCCTGGCAATGAAGAAGTGGATAAATTTGCTAAATTAATCTTAATGTTGAAACAGCACCGTTTCCCCATCCCCTTGAAAACCACAAGGCATTAATTAAGACCAAATTTAAAAGCTTCAAGATAACCCGGTATCATGATGCTGCTTCTGGAAAAAAGTTGGGAGTATCTCTTACTTGATAATAAAAAGTTGTCAGACAGGAGTTGTCTGCTTTCGAAAGTTGACAGAACGCGATTATCTGCAGCACAGCACCTCAGTAAAATCGGTGTGACAATTTCTGCTTCTTGCCCTTTGTGTGGAGATGGCCCCATGAATGGAGAGCACTTCCATATGCTCCAAATTAAAGGATATTAACAAGAAGGGTTACGTCTTTTTTTGGTCTTTCACATATATATTGGACAGCAAGACAACGGATGGCCGAGGGGCCCAGGCTGGGCATAGGATAAAAAAAAGGCATTTTACCAGTTATTGCCGGAAGATGCAGATACAAAACAAAACTTTGCTACAGGGACTTTGGTACAAATGGAACACAACTCACAATGGTTGTAGAATGTCATGTGGGTGGAGGAAGCCCATTTTTTAATGCGTAGTGACGTGAATACGCAAAACAGTTGTATCTGGACAAAAAAGTTGCATTTTGCTCGCGAGTACCTGAGCAAGCTACTGTGTTTTCCCTACATGATTGTTTGGTGTGATTTCACATCATCTTTTATTCTAACTGTTATTTTGTTAACTGACAGAAATATTGCTTTTACTTCCTCTAAATTCAAACGTTTTCTTAGAAATTATAATTTCAAACATTTATTAACAACTTCTCACCATTCACAGGCAAAGGAAAATGTGAACGTGTTAATTCCCAGGGACTGAATAGGAAAAAAAGTAAATTTAAAAACAAAATTCCTTGGACTAAACAGGATTAATAATGAGTATAATTTAACACCATTCAATCACAAAATTTTCTCCTGTATATTTGTTATTTGGACGTTTACTATATCCCTTTAAAACCGGAATTACACTGCTAACCCCTAAATGCAACACCTTAAGGAAGCGGCAAATAACAAAATTTTAAAAATGCTTGGGAGGGGAGATATGCAAAAGTTGAATTTAAGGCAGAAAACATCACCCCGCGTGTGGCGCCACCCAAAGGGTTTTAAGGCTTGGGGATTTACGACTTCAAGTTCGGCAATTGTGTTTTTCTTGTGGTTTTCAAAAAAAGACCTTTTGCCGTGAAAACGTGTCGCTTTTGATTAATCCGAGTTCGACGGGAAAGGGTAGCGGCCTACCGAGATTGTGGATTATCTTTCAGGGGAAAACGGTAGTCGTTTGGGCAAACAAACAACTGCAATGCGAAAATGTGACGTTTGGGTTTGAGGGTAAATAAGACTCTGACTGGGCGCTCGCATCTCCTCCCCTGCACCACTTCCCTGAGGACAGGCAAATTTGCGTATGGCAGTGACGGATCGCTCAGTCTCATCACGAACCATAGCACAGCACATTGAGTCTGTAACGCACCATTCAGTGTCTGCGCGTATCATTCCGGACGCCGTTTACAAAGTAGAGTGGTTCGTCCGCAAGACGTCCACATTGCTTGGTCTACCCCTTGACGCAGAACCACAGACGTCTCCACCGCCAATGGTGCGCGATGAAAAGAAGGATAAAGGGCGGCAGAATGGAATTAAGTTGTCTTTACCGACGAGTCACGCATCTGTCTGGTAACACCACACGATGGCCGGATTCGAGTCTGGAGTCACCGTGGCAGAGGATGCTGAACATTGGGTGTTATGCACGCCACACTGGTCCTGCACCGGGTATTATGGTATGGGGCGTATTGGATAACAATCTGCACTCCCTTAGTACGCATTGCCGGTACTTTGGGGCCAGCCAGCGCTACATCTCCCAGTTGCCCCCTTCCTACCTCCAGGGCTTCTGGCTAACGCCATATTTCATCAGTGGATAATGCGTTGACCACACGTGGCAATGCATTGTCCAAAGGTTCCTCGTCAATCACCAGATTGAATTGTTTCATGGGCCGCTCGCTCTCCGATCTTTTCGACGATAGAAAGCCTATAAAGTCCGCATGCCTTCAAATTATCGAATCAGATATACCCCTCGAGCTGCCATGCACCGTAGACAACCTCTGGCAACGTGAAGTCAAGCTGGCTCCTTCGAACTCAAGAACACATCCAAAAAGCCTCTTTGAATAAATGCCAAGGCGTGTGGCAGCGGTGATCTCCAACAATGGCGGCTACTCTGACTACTGATTCTGGCAGGAACCACACTTCACAGAAGTCTATAAATTTAATCATTTAATACTTGGTCAAAAAACATGTTATCTACAAAATAAATTTTGTTGTGCTATCTCTTTGTCTTCTTTCTTCGTGTTGCATTTACGGTGGCCAGCAGTGTATTTTACCTTTAAATATATTAAATTTTTCTGGTTGTTAATAATAATTATATGTACCTTAAATATTGGAAAAATAATAAAAATTCTCCCCGGAGACGGTACCCGCATGATCGAGCGGGTTGGCGTTATCTGTGAAACAGGTCACCTATGAAATTTTATGAGTTATACATTTTTAGTTCTATATATATATATATATATGTATGTTGATAGAAGAAACAATCTTCATTCAACTAAAATTGTTACAAATAAGGAAATTACTTATATATAATTAACTTTTTATTAATTCATTATTTATTTACTGTAAAATCTTTTTATTTTGTTTTTGACAAGTATAAATAACCATTGCATTTTTCACAACATGTTTCGAACTGCTTCTTCGTAGTTTTCTGCTAAATCTGCACTTGCGGAGGCCTTGAAATGTCATCAATCAATATCAAGGAAAATATACATGTCAAACCTTTTACCGTGGAATGGTCAGATAAAAGCCATGACATGTATAGCAGGTGAAATCTCTCATGCAACGCTCGATCTTTTTATGAGAGGGATTACATTATTGTTATCTTCATCATCATCAGTTAAAATACTTTGTTAGTAGGTGAGTTGATACTGAGATGCAACGCTCAACTATCTCTAAATTCAAATTAAGTGGGGTTTAATCTATCTTTTGATTTTAGAGGAATTTTTTATTTAATATTGCATCTTTAGTTTGCACAGAAACTTCAAGAATTTTCAACAGCTAAATCAATGTAATGAATGTGTTCAAGAGACCTTTTTGGTAAAGAATGATCCAAAATTCACCTTTCCATTTCAAATATTCTTACATATTTTTCTCTCATCGCCCCATTTGAACTCTTGATTCTCCCTTCCAGTATACGCGATTCATGCGTTTTGTTCGCTGTAGTATTGTCATCATCCGAGAGATCACTCAAGTTCTGACCTAAGTCTCAATCTGGATTTTATTTATCAATTGCAAAATTTCTTCTTCGTGAGAATTTCACAGTGACAATTCCGAAAAAAGTTTTGGGTTAAAAGTTAACACACTATTCCATGAAAAATAGTAAAATGTATCAGAAAATTTTATTATTTAAAAAAATACACATATATTTAAACCACACCATACTAACTCCCACCGGAAATCCCAGATTTCTTTTTTGGGGAAGAGATATGGATGCAGATATTCGTGGATAGGATATAAAAATGACATACCTCAACAAATGTATGAAAAAGAAAATTAATGCAAAAGAGACAGAGAAAGAAAGTATGGACTCATCCATTATGATCCCCAAGAAAATTTGGTATTAATTATATAACTATATATATATATTTCATTTTATGTAGACTTTCATCGAAAGCATATTATTGAAACAGAAAAAGAAAAATTCGTATAGTAACTACTTACCTTATAGCTGCAGTGACTGGGTGGATGCCCAACCCGCACGATCATGCGGGTAACGAAATCCGGAACCACATTAATAGAGTATAATCAATATTTTTTCTATTTTACAATTATTTAAACATTAATACAAAAATATTTATCGAATCAATTAGAAATATATTGATAATTACCTTTTTACGACAGATAAAAAGACGTGTTTTCGTTGTATTTGAAAACAAAGCTAGATTTGCCAGCTGAAAGTAAAACATGGACCACAACCATTGTCTGTTGATAAAAAGTAACACTTTACACTTTCTGCAAACCGGTTCAATCGTTAGATTCACGATTTTCTAGCATACGACTATTCCAGAAGCAAAAACGTATAAGAATATCTAACCCGCACGATCGTGCGGGTTGGGTCTTAAAGGGATATACCACTCCCAGAATCAGTTTCACTCTCCGATTGAAGTCAGAAAATTAGCAAAAGAGAATACTATGAAATATCATGATAAAATCAGAATTAAATATAATGCTCGTTTCATTGATTTTCCTTTTAAATATGATGGCGTTATAATCTATGAGGAATTAAACAACCAAATCGTAGAAAATTATCTCCAGTTTGTTCAGGTCTCTATGAAAATAGTGTAAAAAATTTCTGATGTGAATTATAAAATAGCCAAACCAAATGCTTTAACTAAAAAATCTACTGAAATTGTTTATGTTTCAAAATTGAGAACTTATTACCCTCCCGAAGAATTAAAATTGAGTCATGAATAATAATCATTGCTTATCGTGTTCCCCAATCAGGTTGACTTCGTCTTTTCCACTCTTAAGATGCTGTTTTTCTTCCTTGATGTTGTTGTGAAATGTATCACAATAAGAAATAAAACTAGTGGTCTTACGCTTGTGAGAAATTAAGATCAACCTCCCTATGCAGTTCATTTATTTCTGTTTTATCCGAGTACTCTGTTTTCATCTTTGAAGAGGAGGATACTCTTGGATAGAAGTAGAAAGAAAATGAAATTATATCCAATTTACTTAGTTTGCCACCAAGGCCATTAAGTTTCAAGTACTAGACAAAGAAGCCAGTACAAAATTTTTTTTATGCAAAACAAACGGATACTTTTGTATGTGTGTCACTGATGGTGTTTTAAGCTAACACGATTTGAATCCTATTCGTTCATTTTCCATTTAAGGGCTCAATATTCGTATATTGACCATTTTATATAGAGATAGTGTTACCATAACATTACAGTGCATAGTTGCCTAGATAGGTCTACTCTACAGAAACTAATTTTTTTTACAAACTCATATTCTATATTTATGGCTTAATAATACATATGTTTTCATATATTCTTCGTCTCCTTGTTGGAGATCAGTATCATGTTTATATTGAAGTGAAGGGATATTCTGTGAGGTACGGATGTGTGTCAATGACCCAGGCGCACACACAAGTGTCTCGCGGAAGGGGGGGGGGAATTGTTTTAAATTAGACTTAAAATTAGAATCTTATTTATCATGTCTAAATCATAATTCCGAAATGTCTCATTTCAACTAACACCAAAGAATTGACAGATTTATTAGTAATTCTTCGTTAAAAGGATTAGACCTTGAATTTTTGACTGATTTATCACCGATTCCCAATAAAAAAGAATATCATAATAGCTTACTCATGCCTTACTAAACGGTTGAAAATTTCCCCTAAAACAGTGTGATGACATTTCTATAAATAACTTATATTTTCCTTCACGGGATTATGTTTTTTAAATTATCTTCTTCCGTGCTTGTTTAAAGGTGGAAATTGAATAATTTCCTCTCTATTTTTGTTCTGGAGCGAAGAGCGCACGTTCAAAATAACTCTTCTGGCATTAAAATTAAATAAACGATGATGTGAGCAATATCACACAAACATTTTTTTTTTTACAACCACGACTAAAATACACAAAATGAGTACTATCTCGTCGATATATTTCATACTTATATATCTGTATCTTGTCTGGTCAATCAGGTGGCATAATTAGTAAGGCAACTGTGAATACTAATACCTCTGTGCGAACAATGATGTTTTCAAAATCTGGGAAAAGATTGCTTGTTGTGGTTAAGTACGTGTTGAATGTATAATAGTATATGGATGCAATTTAATTTCTCCTAATTGCTTCTCTAATTACTAGTATCACACATTGCATTTCAGAATTGCAGACTGTGATAAAAAAAAACTATATTGTCAAAAAAAATCAGCTTTAGTCACTATTTCTGGTGGAAGTTTTGACTAAAGTTTATGTCAAAGATGAAAGAGTGTTAGTAAATTTTTTTGTATAGTTGTGGTGCATGACTTTGGGTTTTTGTTTTCCTGTATGATTTCCCCCAACCCTCGTCCAAATGGTGGTGCATTTAAATGTAAATCCAGAAATACTTTATCTAATCCTCATTCCACTTAAATAAAATATTGCTCAAAGTTTGAAATTAATAAATATTCTGTATCAAACTATTAAAGTTTGATACTGAATATTCATTATAACTTCAAAACTTTGAAAACCACAAAACAAACCATCTATATCAAACTGTTAGTTTGATATAGATGGATAATTTGGGGAAGTGAGTTTTGGATTACAAATTTAGATTGTACAGTTATGATTTCTGGTAATTTTCTGCGACTCAAATTTCTCAGATTAAAACCCGAAAATTCAAGACAATACACTTAAAAAAAAATTTCGGATATTTTCTGGACTTAAAAATTTTTTAAAGTAATTTCTGATAGATCATTTGGTGCTACTGAAAAATCCCGTTTCCTTTATGGGAAGAAGCTGTAGTAGGTTCTTACGCGTGTTTCCTCTTAACAAATATCCGGGGGTTTTCTATGACGTTGTTTAATTTGAGAACATCACTTTGCCAAAGAGCCTAATATAATATGATGAAGAGCTAGGAAAGCGATAAGTAGAAGATTTTAGTAATCTCAATAGAAATTGAAATAATTATAAGTAACACAAATGTAGCAAAAATTACACATTTTTCATTTTTTAGAACTGGATTTTTTTCCTTTATTAATTGAATATTGGAATACGAAGATATAAATACTGATATTAAATTTTATTAAATTAATTTTCTTAGGAAAGCTTCTATTCCGGTTTTTTTTAAAGTTATAAAAGATTTATAAGTATATGTAAAACAAAATGAGAGGACTAGTTTTTATCTTCTCCAGTTGTTGCTAAGATAAAGAAAAAGAAAGCCTATTATTCAATATGCATCAAATATTGCAAAGAGGAATTTTATGACAACCTACAAAAAAAAAAGTTTCTGAAAAATTCTCACATTAATAATTTCAGTATTTAATAATTTGAAGACTTATAATTTTTTTAAATCAATGTTTTTCTCATGGCAGATATATGTTTATTTGAAAAAAGTAAATATATATTTTCATAGAAGACTAAATTAATCAGTATAAGTTGGTAAAGTCCAAAACAATTATTTTTCAAAATGAATTTTATTTAAATTTTTTAATACATTATAACTGAGCTTAACAAAAATAGAAGAAACACAAACTGACAGCAATTACTGATTTTCTAAATTATAATTTTTTTAAAAAATGCTACACACTTTTACTTTAAATATTAATAATGAATACATTCTTACAAATTTCTATCAAACAACATGGGAAATATAAAGGTCATTACGTGAAACATAGACTAGTTGTAGAAAAATTACAAATGCTTAGTTGGCAAATGAACACTATAGCAACTGAGAAGTATATTAATGTGTGAGCCCTTGAAAAAAAACCTACAGATGATCACTCTGATTTTTTAAGTAACTGTTCATATGTTGCACAAGTTTTTCTACACCTAATATGAAAAAGGATGAAGTCTTATGATACAACCACTATTCTACAACACATACCACTTGATCACAGGTGAAGCACTGAAATTTCAGGAGTTTCTTCAAGTGATGAAACACATGGTAATTGTAAAATGATAGATCCAAACTGTAAAGTAGGTAAATCAACTCCTCACTGTGGAAAAAGCACAAAGTGTTGCATTTGCAGTATGTAGCTTTGTGTTACCACGAGGAAAATCAGGCATTGTGCAAATTTGCCCTGCTGCTTACTTTTAATGGTCCATCAAAGGTTCTGCAAAATATTGCAAAAGTGTTGACTGTGAACTTGAAATACATCTGCTTCCATATCAATTACCTTTCAATACCACACAGTACATACTCAACATGACCAGCCACAAGAGAACTGGATTTTCTTTGGTTTGGGTGATGATGAATATCTCTATTCCTTTTGTCATCCTTCTTGTTGCCAATGGGAAAAGGTTTCCATCGCCAGTGAATGATGTTTCTTTAGCCCCAATTCTAGTATAACAAACCAAATGTTCCATATGCATTACCATGTGAGTCTTTCTGCTCGTTTCCTAAGGTGCCTACACATTGAGCACATTTCCGATATCCCATTTTTCTGTGCACGATCAGGTGTATGGATCTCACACTAATGTTCACAGCAGATGGCAGTGCAGTAATTCTCTTTCACCAACATGTCTATATGAAAAATAATTATTTTGGTATTGATTGCAGGCTCTTTTATCCCTAGAGCAAGAAAAGTCTGCTGTACTTTGTCTGACACTCTGAAACTAAATACACCATTTAGACATAATGCTTGGTTTGAAGTACACTCCCATGTGACTTGGGTTTGAAGACTAGTTTCCTATGTCAACACACATCTGCACAAAATTTTGAATAACTCTATGATGTACTCGTGCTTGAACATATCCAACAAATTCCTGCTGCAGCAAATGGTTGTTGAACATAGTAAAGCTGTCTCTGGAAATTCACATGATCTGTGCAGTTTTCTCACATCACCAATAGGGCTATCCTGTCATTTCACAGGCAAGACATATATTCCTGCCATTACAGTGCTATTTTAAGACTCACTTGAATTACAATCATATATACATGATAAGTTTTTATTAACTCATAAAATTATTGAATATGAATGAGTCTGAAATTAAAACAGTAATGTATATCATGATTTATATAAGAAAAAAACAACACCTGAAATGGTATAAGGATCTTGAGTATTGCTTTTGGCATTTATCTCCAATGTATGTGTGAAAGGGGTTTAATTTGTAGAATTCTCATTCAAAATTATAGGAACAATAAAGTGATTTAACAAAATGTTTTTTTACTCTATATTCATATAGGTATGTTTAATTCTTATGACAAAAATAAATAAAACCCAGGAAGATCAGAATAATTTGAAACAGACATTCAGAGCACACATTGAATCTGCTTACTATATTTCTATCTAACTCCAGCCACGAGAACTGCAGCCATATCATTTAACTAATTGTTGTAAGTTTATACATGTAAAAGGAAGAATTTTTATCCCCAAGTAAATGTGTGATGAATAAAATACAACCTAAAAATGTATTTTCACTTATTTAAATACAGTTTATATCATAAGATGTGAGCTTCTTGACAATATTTGAAGTTTTTCCTTCCCTTGAAATCTGTCTAATAACAAAAATCTTAATTTATGCATTGCACCAGATTAGCAAACAATTTTAATATACAGCATTAAATAATGACATTTTTGATGAATACAGATTTATAAATGTAACATTTTGAAAGTTTTAATAATTTTATTTCTTGTATGTTGATTAAATCAATATTTCATTGTAGTTTAAGTTGTACTTCAGTTAATATAAACATGCATACATAACGTTTTAAATACACATATCCAGCATTAATGCAAACACATGAACAGATTTAGAATATTTTCCATAACGGTGGAAAATACATAAATTAAAATATACAGTAATATACTATTTTAACATATGACTAGCAATATGATTACTTAAGTATTAACACATGAACAAAAAAGAAAGCATCTGTCTGTAAACCAATTTTGACTAATTTTTTTTAACTTCATAGACACATCTTCCTTTAACAACTTACTACATTTGTTTCAAAATGAAAGCAACTTTACAAATAGCAAGGAAATAATAGAATAAAAAGAGATTTCAAACATCATGCACTTATTTTCCTTGTGTCATAAAAATAAAATGAATTATCTCGACAGAATTGTGATATTTTCTTCTAATAAATCATTTATAGTGAACCAAATAATTTCTTTACCTGGTAATGTGCTTACACATCCATTCCTTAAAATATACAAAGAAAATTTATATATACATTAAAAAAAGTTTTTCTTTTTTTTACAGTTCTGTCCGTCTTGGTTTAGACATTCGAGGTCCTTTTTTAATGTTCATCTTCTTCTGTTTCGGCTGAACATTGTTGTTGTTGCTGCTTGGTGTGGTTATCTTAAAATAAGAGATGATACATATAGAAATTAAAAAATATTTGTGGAAAAAAATTGTAGTGCACACATATACAAAGAGAGAAGATATGACCAATACAACAAACAGTATAAAATAAGTTTAAAATGAGGAAAGAGTTCAGACTTTCATCCAAATGACCTGCTAAAAAGCATGAACATATTTTCCTATATCCGAAAGGAGTACATACAGAAAAATATCCAGGTTTATGTGATAGTAATGAATATACACGTGTACAGCATCTATAAATCCTAACATTACATAAACCTAAAAAATTAAAAATTCATTCAGCATACAATATACAAGATAAAATGTGATTTATATTTTATAATGAAACATTTCTTTATTAAAAAATGTATAGTGTAATCAAGTGAAAGAATTATAGTAAAATCAGAAAAAGATATTGCAGCCAAACCTGTTTAGCACAGTCCTCTTCTATGCAATTTTTTAAAAGCGATACATGAATTCCAAAAGTGTTAGGATTATAACACCACTGTAATGTTTTTTATCAGTATACATATGTTACTTGTAAAATGTTGCAATGTTTATCTCTTATCAACAGCCTTTCGATAATGCACATTCATTTATTTCTGTTCAACATACTAGTAGCATATACTTTGTGTTCAGAGTTTTTTCAAGAGCTTGTGGGATGTAATCAAGGACACATATTCTTATCAGAAATCAATGTATTAGCACATAACAGTAGAAATAGTTTCAAAGAAAATGATCTTATCGTTATGATGATGAAATGAAATTGATCTTATGATTAAGGGCAAAACTGCCAATGATAGTGATGTTATCAATAACTTGACAGATTATGAAGACAGAGAAGAACCTAACTCAATAACAGTGGATAAAATGGATACAATAAATTGTGGATAAGTATTTTTTTAACATAAATAACAATTCTGAAAGGAATCCGAAATTCCAAAAAGAATATCTGTATATCTAGCTATCTTAATGTTGACAAGGAAGCTGATGAAACCACCGTCATCACAAAAACTTATCACAGACTTTATTATAAAAAATAAATCAATGGTAATATTTTCAAGCATTTTAAACCAGTTCATCACAAGAAGATGCGCGTTTTGGACTACGATGAGTAGTGGTGAATTATGGGCATTTTGAAAATTTATCCAAGAGTAAAATGAGAAATTAAATGTTTGAAAAATGTTTCCATGTGTAATTTAAGAATTTGTTTAAAAGCACTTTCTCACAATTTCGTAAATCATCGACATTTTCTGGGTGCGACTTTTTTAATGTGACCCCTGTCTACTGCACAAAGCAGGTTTGACTGTACTTTCATATATTTTTTATGAGCGAAACATGTGTCTCGGCTTGGGTGTTATAATTTAATACTGAGCAAAGACAGTCTTTACAGAATAAATGTGATAAATGATTAAAAAACATTATACCTTACATACATGTTAACAAATACTGCAGGATCCAAAACCAGCTCTTATAAAGTTTACCTTTTTATATAAGTAATACTAAATTCAAAGGACTACTGGCAAGAAGTGTTCTAGATGAAAGAGAAAATCAAGAAGCAAAAGGAAGTGATGTTTTTTTTTTGTTTATCTAAAGACTTTTCAGATAGAACTGGAAATGGATGCAGGAAAAAAAAGTTGTGATTAAATTCAGTTGCAAAATAAACATTAAAAGGAAATCTTAGAGGAATATATTTAATGAATTTTGAAAAAAAAGGAAAAATCATAAACACATGGGGACAACTTAAAAATTACATAAGTTTCAATGAGATATAGTTTAAACTGCATTTTAAGTCATTTATTTTACATCACATTGTGAATTTAAAGTAGTGTTGTAGAACAGTTTTATTGTACAACAAATTTTAGGACATTTACATATAATTTATACAAAATAATCAATGTACAGTTTGGAAGAAAGCAAAGTACAAAAAGTAAAAGTACAGGGAAAACATATTTTGAAAGACAAATTCTGACAAAGTGAGTGAGTGAATTTAACCTCACACTGTTCAGTCAAGTGACGAGGACGACACTTGAGCTGGCACTTCTTCTCTTAACTACCACACCACACCAATGGGAGGATGTTTGAGCTCTCAAAAGATTTAATGTGCATCACTCCCCTATACAGCAGGTCTTCAGTGGTACTAGGTTCGAACTCATGACATGCCGCCACGAGTTCGTTACCTTGACCACTAGACTACCACAGCCACCAAATTCTAATAAAAGAAGATACACATAACATATACACACAAGTTGTTTTGCTTAAAAATAGCAAAAGATCCTGAAATTTTAGTATTTAAGATTCATTATCTTATTTGTTATTAAAGAGCTGGGCAATATTCAAAGAAATTCAAAATAGGTTTCTTTCAAACTGGGACTAGAATGTACAACAAATATAACATCTAGTAAAAAATCAAGATTTTCTTGAAGAAAATATTTCCTCCAAATAAAGCCTACAAAGCTGATAATGACTCTATATTGACTTTTCTAAATTAACTTAAAATTTTTATTTACATGTAAAGTCCTGATAGATATCACATTGCATTTAATGATAGATCAAGCTTTCAATGCTGACCATTTTTACTAATTATATGTTAACCACTGGACAAAAGAGACTCAAATTATCTAAATTCCTGTTTAGTACAATATACAAAGAGTGAAAAAGTAAAGAGTGAGGATGAAAATTTTTCTTAATGACACTCTTTCCCTTTTTTTATTACAAATTCTTCTTTGTGTCTTGAACACAAGCAGAATTTAAAGCACTTTAAAAATTAAAGCACCTCAAATTTTTATTTCTCACAACAGAAACTGCCTTAATGATATGGGGAAATTTCTATTTTGACTCACATGAAAGTCAAAGAAAAAAAGTTTCCATTCGGTATTATCTGTAGAACTAATTACTGGAAAGATACAAAATATGATAAAAATATAAATTTTAAAAAAATCCGCTCCAATTTTAGAAGGGAAAAAACCTTTTACTGAATTTTAATAAATTTGACAGACTATTGTTTGAAAAAAAGGGAATCTTCCTCAAATTAAAAAAAATTATGCACATGATTCTTCAGATTTCACAAAAGTATCAAATTTCCGTATGAAAAATAACATTTAAATAAGCTATTCCAATGTATGAAATACTAAATAAACAAAATATTAAATGAGCATTCAATTACAGGATGAATTTCTCTTCAGTAAATCTCATTAAAGTTTGTAATGTGGAAACAAACTTACCTTTTCATCATATTTACGATATGGATTGATGAAGTTACTTTTCCTTTCAATGAGATTCATTTCTTGACATAACTACAAAATGATTAAATAAAAGTGAAATAATGTAAAAGAAATGAATGCATAAACTTTTCTCATTAAAAACTACACAATAATATTTTCATCAGTTACTGATGCAGAAAATTTAGTGCAACTTCAAAAATATTTTCGCATATGAACTATTACTAAGACCTCTCTCGTGAATTATTAGAGAAATTTAGAATGCTTCCTAGTATAAATGCATTTCGTAAAAAAATAATAAATAAAAACCTATTACATAAGACATAGTAGTACAATCAACTCATAATTGTATAATATACAAGGAAATGAAGCTATTAATGACAAAAATAATTGTAGAATTTATTGTACCTCTGAATTGCATTGGACTTGTGCGTTATAGAATGATGGCAATTATGCCTAAATTTGACATAAAAAAAATTGAGAGTTCATAGTCAATTTTTTTGTATAAAAAAGGGGTCCATGGGCAAAGTAAGTTTGGGAGCCACTGATCTACATTATAGAAAATTATGTCATTATCTTTTTGGAATTTTGGGTTAAGAGAACTCATTTTTTTTTATTTTTGGTAAGAATCTACCCTTTATTTTCCATATTACACTGACTTTCAGGCACATGTTTCAAAATTTTTATGTGTTTGTTCATTACTTTCTTTCTCTTACTTTTATTAAAAGAAGTAACTGAAAAAGTAGATTTAGTACTGGATCAAAACCAATAGTAAGATGGGTGCTTTCAATATAAATTCTGCTGGAATAATTAAATACCTGGAGCATAAGAGTTTCAAATGTAATGTTGTAAGTCTTAAATGCTATAACATCTTTCGTAAAGTTTCAAATTTATGAATTTTGATATTAGAAGATAGGGATTTAATGTGAGTTGTACTGGGAAGGGATGAAGCAAACATTAAAACATTAACAGAGCCTATTAGCAATAGATATCGAAGTTTTAAACAACAAATGAACATTGTAAAGGTGGATTAAATATTTGAGTAATACTATCATCAGTTAGAGAAGGTGCAAAGGTTTTGAATATGAATTAATTTCTTAGTTTTAAGGTATGTTTAACTATTCATTAACCTGATGTAGGTATTTTCCTAGAAGTCATTATAAAGAGTTTTTGGAACAAGATGGATGAGATTCAGAACAAATCATGTACTTCAGTTCTTGTTTGAAATCTGAACAAGAATCATCAACAGCAGCACATCTAGAATTTATTTGTTATCCATGGCATATTGTCTAAACATCTGAAAACATTGAAGGGATTGGTTAACAAGTTTTAATGGCGCAGTCTATATTTGTCCAAGATGAGCTAAGGAGCATTTGAAATCTAGAGCTGGATTAGACAATGCAAGTACCCAGTAGCAGTACATTGATAAATACATGAAAAAATGTGAAGATAAAATATTTAGTAGGGAGATTTTCAGAGCAATTTTTAAAATCACAATGTGTATGAGAATTTGACCCAATAATCCTAGAAAGATCTTTGACTTTGTTTAGCAGAATAGATCAAGCCCAAAAATAATGAACACAATGGAAAAAAGTCAAAATTTAATGACAAAAATAAGTTGATATTGATTTTTTTTATTTACAGTAATTCACGATCAAAAACAGCTTAATTAAGATATGAGGCAAATGAAATAAAAAATAAAAATACAAACCAAATCAATCATCTCGGTTGTTTTGGGATCATAAATTCCAGTTGAATTAGAAAACCCAATGGCCCATTTCATCAATACCAGCCACTCTGGGTGATTTTTCATAATTCGGTCAGTTACATCAGGTAACTTTAATTGAAAATCCCCAAACATTGCAGTATTGTCCACAATTTGGCTAAGAGCTACAAAGATATAAATGCAGTATGAGATGTAGCTCAAAACAATTTAAAACAAAATAACAAAACCACATGCAGTATTTTTTTCCCCTGAGAAATTATACATTTTTAAATCTTTGAAAATACAAGTTAAGCTAGAAACTGTAATGCTAATTTGTGATAAAAAATTTTTTTAGCATATTACTGAAATACAGATTATCATCGAATTTTTTTAAATCACTGCTGACTGTCAATGATAGAATAGTCTTAATTTTCACACACAAATTTTTTTCGAAATAAAATTTTTTAAAAAAAGCATGAAAATGTGTAAATGAATTCAAGATAACTTTTATGTAATGCATTAAAAATTTTCGAAAATTAATCTCAAAACAGTTTTGATTCATTTCTAGCTAAAAATTGACAATTCATAATGACTTTAATCTGCTTTGTCAGAAATAAAATTTAGCAAGGAAAGGGGATCTTTAAAATTCATAGCAACAAAACCTTAGCTAGAATCAGAACTTGAACACATACTATTTTAAGTTAAATTTAAAGTAATTAACAGAATTTTGTATATTGTTTTTCTTTTCATCTTAAAGTAGATTCCAAGACGATGAAAGACAATATTATTCTTAAACTTGAGATTCTTTGCTTCAATTTTTTATACATAAAAAGGTGCACTTCTGCTTATTTAAAAAGCAAATTGAATTTTTTACCAGAATGGAACAACAGAAAAGCATCGCTACTACTACTGCATTGAAGAACTATTAAGGTACAATCACACATACTAGAAAAGTTAAAATCTGCATAACTTACACATTTTAATGTGACTAAGTAAATTTAAAACCACCTAAGCTGTGTATTTTATCATACTTAGCAAAATTATTTGTACTTTTAAGGAACAAAACCTTTTCATTTTTAACTGTTTTTCAATTCAAAGAAAATGCATAATTACCATTTATTAAACAAATAATTAATACAAAAAACTGTACAGTTTTATTTGATTTTATGACATTTATATAAGTATATACAGAAACTTTAATAATGTATTATTTAAGAGCTATGTACTAAGAGATTTATTTAATTATTAAACTGATTATTATGAATTAAGTCTGAAGCTATTTATTTGTAATATGAATAATTGCAAATAATTTATTATTGATCATGTAGATAGATTAATGTAACGTTATTTTTTCACAAAAATATAATTTAATTAAAATTTGCAGAAATTAGTGAGATAAATGTTTTCAAATAAATATCATGAAATGGAAAAAAATAGTTAATGACAATATATGACTACGTTATGATTATATTTAACAAATATTTGAAGCATAAAATCTTGATATTTTAGTCTATTAATTTATTGAAACATTTTTATTTTATAAAACCCTTGATCCCATTAACTCTACAGCAATAAAAACAATGCTACAAAGCAGCTCAATCTAATATCCTTTAAATACAACCTGGTGCCAAGCATACATTTTTTTTTTCATGCCAATTTTTTAATACTAAAAATCAAAAATATTTTTTTTTAATGTTTTGTAAGCGAAAAAGACCTTTAAGTTCCCCTCTTCTAACAAAATCACACCTTTTTATGTGACAAGCCCTTGCGTTAATTTTATATAGGCAATCAATTTTCAGATCAATGCAAAGATCATTTTTGAATTAAATCACATGCATCAATGAAAAATAAATTTGTCATAGATAAAATTTTTTTGTAAAACATCAATGGGCATTCAGAAATTCATAAGAATGTTACATCATACCAGTTTAAAACAATTTATGGCAAACATGTATGCTTAGAATACAGTAAAATAAACACTGAAAAATTTACTAGTTTGGTAAACTTTAACGTGAATGGAATCAGAATTATTTTTACCCAGTTAATATTACGTTAAAAATATGTATTCATTTTCTAGACTAAGATAAAACTAAATTAATGCATTAAATGTTACTAATGATATTAAATAGTGTTACAAAAACTTATAAATTATATAGCAAACATTAACAAAAGGCACCAAAATATACTAACAGATTTCATTAATAAGTGATACAAGGGACTTGCATCTCGAATTAAACAGAAAATATTGAAATTAGTTAGTATTAGATGGGAAAAATAACTAATTTACCCTGGGAATAACATAACACTTTTATTTAGGAAGATACTTTAATTTGAAAAGCACACAAGCAAATGATCATTATGCTCTACATACATTTCCTGGACAACAGAAGAATTTTAGAAATAATGTGTATTCACTTCTTACACAATCATATATTATAATTAAAGACAAGCTTTAAGTAAAATGTAAATTATAATTTTACTACAAAAAGGTTCAACATTGAAGTTTGATTCTAAGAAGTTTCATTATTTACCTTATAGTAATTGTTTTTATATTGAATAAAGCAATAAACCCTCAAATTTATGTAGTGTTACATCTTGTTTCTAGATATAAGTACAGATATTTTTTTAAAAGAGGGATTTTTCCAATTTCATCATAAGGAATATATATAGAATTGAATATAAGAGGCATGATATACCTGCAGCAACAGTTTCATTAGAGGGTAAATCAGATCCTGGAATGTAGTCTGAATTTTCCACAATTACTTTACCGGCTGAAACAACCTAATTAAAATTAAAATTTTTATTCTTTTACATGCTTCTGAAAAACAAAAAAGTACTTTACCACATTAATATAAAATTAAACAAAAATCAAGGTTTCAATTTGTTTTCAAGACGCATATAAATTTTATAAAGAAAGAAAAAGCATACATACCTTGTATAAATTTAATTCTAATTACAAAAAGGCAAACTTACTGCTGAAGAATTTAAATAAACGATAAATGTATTTACATTTTGATAAATAATACTCTGCAAGTAAATTTTTTAAAAATATTACCTAACAGTCCCAATAAATAAATACTGTGCAATATGTACATATTAAGCTTCTTTCTTTATAATATGACATAAAATATGCCACACTATATTTAAATTAATCCTCATAAAGTTAGTTCAACAGTTTTAAAAGCTGTAAAAATCAAATGAAAATATCAGTTTAAATGAGTTTTGCATAAAAAAAAATAAATCCAAGTCCTTTGTTAATACATATAATTTCATTATTGATAAATTATAAATATTAATAAAAACTGATAATACAAATTTAAGATAAAATATTTTACAAGGTATGATAATAATTGTATAAAATATCAAATCATTGAATGACTTCATATATTATATTGAATTTATTAAATAAGCAATAAACACAGTTAGTAAAAATAATTCAGAATATAAAATAAAAATAATAATCCTGTAATGGTAGACATTCTAAAATAGCCATGCACTTGATATATATACATTTATTATGATTCGCTTTATTTAACTAAGAACAAACTAAAATGCATTCTACGGCTATATTTAGGAAAAGTACAGCATTAATTTCTTTGTAATAACTTGATTTTTATCTCTTTTTAAACACTTACCTCAAATATTTTCTCCAGAGCTTTGCCAGTTATTTTATATTGCTTTTCATAATTTTCAAATCTGAGAACACTTTTAATAGCATCCTTTTGATGTAGTCTTGCTTCTAAAAATGCAGCTTTAACTGATAAAGATATGTCAAGGATGTAAAATATATAAATATGTAGGTTTTTTGAGGAATTATTTTAAAATTCATCAATCTAACCGGATTCATAGGACTGTTTAAAACCCTAAGCACAGATAACAATGTTTTCAAATATTTCAAGTCTCTTTTAAAATTATATACTCAAAAATGAAAGGGTTAATATAAAATTCCAATAAAAGGAAATAGTAAGCTTTGACTAGTTATGATCTTAAGGGGAAAAAATAGCTCCAATTATACCCAGCTTATTCTCTCTTACTAGAATAATTAATACCACAATCATTATCAAAAACTATGTATTTTAATTCCTTTTGTGAGTTACCTACATCTTTGAATTCTTTTTTAGTATAAAAGCATTTTTTTACAAGCTATGACAAATTTCTCATTATAAAGACAAATCTGAAAAGAAATTAATTTGATTTAAAATATAACAAAAATTCTGTTTTTATTAAAATTGTATGCATGAAACTATCATATTTCTTAGCATGCAAATACACATGATCTAAGTCTAACATTTTCAATCTGATGAATTCAATTGATGATTGCACATTCCAAAAATATTTCTGATTTATATTTTTATGTAACTTGCGTATTACATGTCAATTCATTTCAAACAAATCGCAACAGCAACTTCCATTCAGTTAAAAAAAACAATAATAAAACTTTTAATTTGGCTAATCAATGCTAACATCTTTAAAAGATGTTTCTAGTAAAGTTCACCTTCAATATCATTAAAACAATACTTTTATTTTAGTCTCATATTTACCACTATTTTAAGTAAAAAAAAGTAAGGTAAAAAATATTAGTTTTTACATTGTAATTTTATTTTATAAAATTGCATATTGTTCAAACTTTTTGTAGTAAATATTAAAATATTTGTATGTAAAATACAGATTATAGTGATCTTCAACTAATGTTAAAGAATACACTATAAAGTTTCTCTTAGATAGATAGATGCTTCAATATTAATATTAAATTTTGATTTCACCATGCTATACAAGTAGCATATTTATTTTTTCCTGCATAAAATATGTTTCATACTTTGTTTCTCATATTGTACTACTAAATTTTACATTTTAAAATGAAAAATTGCATACATTTCCAAATTTTAAAGACAGGTGAACAATTGAAGAAAATGGATGCACATGTTATTTTAAAATAAGAACATTTTTTATCCCCAAATGAGTTGAGTTTGGTACCTGATCTGAAACATTAGGTAAAAATAATCTTAATTCAAACAGAAATATGTATCCCACTGTATCCGATTCTTCTTTTAGCACATATTGGGATGTATGTGGTGTAATATTTGGATAACTGTTTAAAATATTTAGCATTACAGTAAGTGAGAACAGAATATTATGCAGAAAGTCATGCACATATCTGAAAAGAGCACACAATTTTAAATTCCCCATATCTTATGAAACATACTAGAATTAAAAAAAAATATTGCAGGAACATTTGGATATTTAAATACCTAATACCTTTAGCTGTCCTGCTACCACAATAATGCCTACAGTTTAAAGAAGTGAATAGAACCTGTAATTTTTTAAATAATCACTTTTCTATTTACATTATAGTATAATAATACAAAACAAAATAAGCAATACGTAATTAATCAATAGTAACAAAAATAACAGAAGCTTACATTAAAAAGGAAGTGACATAAAAGTGAAAGAAGCTTACATTAAAAGAATTTCTTTTTTAAAAAAAGTGCAACTGGGAAAAATCTTTTTTCCACACATAAAACAAATTTAGCTGAAATATTAATTATATAAAATAATGTATAATATATATAAGCCTCAGAAATTTGGGGGCTAGAGAGATTAAAATCATCACAAACTAATTATAAAAACTGTAATATAATTTTTTTATATAAAAACAAAATTCTCATACAATTCTATTTAACGTTGTTCATTTTTCTAAAAGGCAATCTCCTTTTTTTATCTAAGGTTCTTTTAAAAAATTTTTTTTACAATTAGTATACAAGATAAAAATAGTGGATTAATTCTTTTTCAACTTTCTCAATTGTTGTTCTCATTACCAAATAAGTCCATTTTGAAGGAAAGTTAAGATTTTCAGATATTTTCAAATATGGAGAGAAAAGGCTATCAATAAAGAGGAATATGTGCATTATGAAAAATTTTAAGTGACAGAAATGTGGGGGGAGGGATTAGATGATCTTTCATTTTTACAAAATTTGAGCTATATATTGCTATGCTAATATCAAAACATCAACAGAGATAGCATTAGTAAGGACTTACCATTTACTAGCTTTAGTAGAAAATTTATGCATGTTAAAACAGCATATTAAATTATTAAAATTTTGTAATTTACATTTTTACAATATATTATAATAGTTTAATTATTATTTTTTAATAATCTGCAAATAAATATTTCATTTACATATTGTTTAATTATTAGTTTTTAGTAACGAACAAACAACTATTTCATTTAGAATATGTATGGGAATCTACGTACTTAAAGTTACGACTTAAAAGGTCCACATGTAAAAAAAAAGGTTGGGAATCCTGGCTCTACAGCTACATGGGGCTATCGGTAACAATTACCATGAATCTGAATCACAATTAGATGATGAGAACAATAACTGAGTAACCATCTATCAAAACTTCTGAACAATAACATATGAAGAAATTCAAGACTCATTTTCAATTAACATGCAACAGGTCTTATTATTTCATATGATGAACATTTTTGAGGAATTGGTACTTAGTATCATTGGCCAAGGAGCCTATGATCTTAACCACTTGATCAAGGGTGGCCAACCCATGGCCTGCGAGATTCATTACAACTTTACAAAATGAAATTATTTTGTTTTTAGTGTAGTGTTTTGAAACAAATATATCCCATGATTGTTTCTGTTTTATTATGTTCCTTTTGTTTTTATACATACTTAGTAGTGAGTAGTATTGCATTGAAGTGACTCCCCACAGCATTACGCTCGATTCCTGTAATTTTATTATGGTGCTTATTATTAGAGCTAGGCATATTTGATCATTGCATTATTATTATTAAATTATCTGTGTTTGTATACAAGAAAAATATAATGAAAACAATAATAATTCCATTTTAAATTTTAACTCCAATAAATGTTTATAATGGGTCCAAATCCAATAAAGATATATATTTTATGCAGCCTGCTGAATTATAATGTTTTTCCGAAGTGGCCCGCAAGGTCATTTGGGATAGCCACCCCTGCGCTAGACTAATTAAAATACAGGAAAAAATATTTTTTAAAAATACTTATAACCTAGTCAGAGTTAGAAAACTTTACCAACAATACAATATATACATATTTAAGAATTACAAGGAATTCCATTCAAAACGTACAGTCACATCCTATTGATTAATAACTAAAACAAAAAGATGAATTAATTTTTAATTCATATGATGACTTTCAAACATGGTTATACACATTGCAACAAAAGTTTATATTCAAATTAATTAATTTGCAAAAATAAATTGAACTTTTCAATCCATCAAAATGAGGAATAAAAGTGAAAGTAGTGTTGAACTTTATGCAAGAAAATAAATTGCATCATTTTATACATATCAATCCCCAATAAAAGACAGTTAATAACTTGATCTATCTGAAGTAGGACTGAAAGCTTCCACATAGTTCTTCAAAATTTTTAAATGGCTTGTTAGCATATGAAGATTATGATTGAAGAAAAAAAAAATAACCTATTTATATGATCAGAATCAATCACTTATAGAAATTGGTGAAATAGTAATTAAGAGTCCATATACAGAGTGATAAAAAATGTCCAGTTGTGGGATAAATGTACCAAGATGTGGATGTGGTCACCTTACGCAACTGACTCAGAGAAAAGGTTTTTATTATTTAAGTAAATCTAAACATTTCTTCAATTACTACCACTACAACATTCAAGGAAGACTTTACAAAAAATACTCCCTCCAAAAACTGTCAGCAGAATTTTTCATTGGGTTGCTTATAAATCAAAAGCAGCCAGAGGAAAAACCATATCTCAATAAAAGAAAAAGATTTGCTCTTGCCAGAAAACACAAGAATTAAGGAAGTGCACTTTGATTTTATGTATTGTTTTGCAATGAAAGCAAATTTAATTTAATTTGTAAGAAGGATGAAATTTAATAGTGCTTAATGGAAGGAATTTAATCTCTTGAGACAGCTGAAAACTGATTTACGAAAAAAGAATGTTCAAGCAACAGTAAAATACAGGGGAAAAATGTTATGGTATGGGGCTTTTTGTCCAGTGTTGGTGTCAGCAAACTTGAGTTTCTTGATTGCACAATGGACAAGCATGTCTACTTGAATTTCTATTAACATATTCTTCAACAAAGGGTCTGTAAACTTAATATATGCAACAATTTCTACTTTCAACAGGGCAATGTTCCCAAACATACAGCACACATTATCTGTATATGGTGGTTCTATGAAACATCCCCCACACTCAAATATAATCAGCTTAAACCCTTAATTAAAAATCCTATCAAACATCCATGAAAAGAACTTGAGAATAGTGCATTGAGGCATGGTGTACTGAACATGGACCATTTGAAAAGACATCTCTTAGAAGAATGGGACAAAATTTCTTCTCAAACAGAAAAGTTGATTTCTACACCAAATAAGCTCAAAGCTATAACCAGAAACAGGGGATTCATCACAAAGTAACGACCGTATTTTATTTCGAAACTTCCATTATTGCTTTCACTTGTCCTTCATTTTGATGGGTTTAAAAGTTATATATTTATTTTTGTGGGTTTATTAATCTGAATTTAAAACTTTGCGAGATCTTTATAAAGTTCAGATTATATAAATAATATGTTTTTAATAAAAATAAATTTCAAGTCTTCCTTTTTTTGAGAAAATGCAAAGTGTGTGTGTCTCTTTTCATTTATGTCCAACACTGTACGTAGAAAATTCATAAAATTCCTTAAGAAAACTTATAGTACACTTTGAAAAATTCTAACAGTAAAAATATTTTCCGAAAGCATCAGAATACACTCAAAATTATAGAGAAAAAAAGATACAGAGGTTTTCCCTCGTCATTTTTAATTTCTCCGGTTTCCCCACCGGATCAAACTCTGGGTCGCAGTTTGAGTTTGGGAGTCACAGAATACTTCATAAATAATTCCCAAAAGAATAAAAATATAGAAATTTGCAAAAGAGCAGAAAACCATGTCTCCTAAACTTTAAAAACACCCGCAAACTAGAAACGAAATCATCACCAGAAGCGTATAACACATAGTTGAAAATAGAACTCTGAAAGAGCTTCACTTCACTTCATAAAATGAAATTAATGTATCACTTAATATTTAAGATTTCGAGATGTCTCAATAGTTCTGTAACTAGTGTGTCACAATGGATAGCGATGAATCCAAGGCATTGACAGCCCATCGGGGAAGAGGCAGCTAAGTGGTATTGATCGCGAATTTGTGGCTGGCGTTGTTGAGTCCAAGTGCCGCTGAAGATCCACCGTGCAAACTGGCTAATGCGCGATAAATCTGTCTACGCTCAAAGCTCTACCTGGTGTGGTATAGAAGTTAGGAATGAAGAAGGCCAGCTCAGGTGTCATCATCACTTGATCGTGTTTCAAAATTATGAGGTCTGTCACCAGTGGCCTTGTATTACTTCAGAGTGTGATGTAAATTAAAAGGAAATCAAATAAATCGCTTGACATTCCATCTGGCAATTGCTAAATCTTTCTGTTCTGTTATACCCTTACGTCGACAGCTGCCTTTCTGACAAGTACTACATGACAGGAAGACTGTATATGGCATCACTTTGACTATTGTATGACATCACTTTGAATATTGTATTACTAAGAATCATCTTTGTTAATAGCTAGCTAGTTTGTTTGATATTTCCCCCATAGAACACATTGGGAGTCAAATGGGCAAAGGCCTTTAACCATCCCAGAATACTACCGATCACAACAATTAGAGCCAATATGGTAAGAAAATCCAGCATGATACCATTGGGAGCATTATCAGACTATGTTAATCGCAGAAGATATTCTGACCAGACGTGATCCAACGCCTTGATGACTTCCTAAATTTGTAATGATCCAACTCTGGAATTATTCATCTAAATGTCGTGAAATTGTAATCGGTTCTTTTTCGATGCATGTTTTTCTCATCTCATCATTAGTACTCATTATTGAAAATGTGCAAGTACTCCTCAGCGTACCAGCGTACCGATTCTTATGTCTTTGTAAATTCAGCATTCCGATTCTGCGAAAAAGTCTACTAGAAATGGGGACGTATACCAGCCTGTAGCTGAAAATTCAGTTACAAGGCCCCAATGATTAGAAAAAAATTCTCCGGTACGCCATACGCTTAGTTACGCGATAATCAGAACTGTGTATTGTGGCTTCGCGTTAGTCTGTAAATTGTAACCGTTTTTCACCGTAACGAACTGAACTTGTAATCGAAATGACTTTGATTCAGCGCCGAAAGTGTTGCGCGGTGTAGGAAACATTTCAAGCGGATTCGAGGCGGTAGTGACCTGCTGATTTTTCTTTTCCTTTGAATGACATCTGGGGCCTTTAGATGGGTACGGGTGTCACAATCCCGAGGTACCCTTAGTGGTCTTTCCTTTTCCAAAGCGGGGTTTGGCCATCTTTGGATAAAACATGGGTGTAACACACAAAATTCCAGTGATCCTTCTCTATTTTCGACCTCAATCTTGCTGTCCCAATTTTCCTGTCCACCAGACCCCACGAATGTCATGCTAGTGAGTAGCCAAAACTGGCTCTTGCGCCATAAAACACCAAACTCAACTCAACTCCTTGAAATTTATTTAGTATAACTTTTCTTCTATTTTCGGATAAGACATTTTTTTAGTACTTAGCACAAGATAGTGGTTGACACTTCAGTTGAGTGTTGAGTGGGGAAGAGAAAATGACAATCTCACTCAGATATTGAATGGGGTGTGGAAAGTACAAATTTAATTTTTCATTAAATAAATATAGAAGTATTTTAACAGATATGAATATTAGTACAGCTGAGAAGGACAAAATTTCTAATACGAGTCCGAATATTACAATTTTAAAAATCAGAAAATAACTTTCTGTGAGTGGTAACTGTAATTTTAATTTAAAAAAATAATAATAATGAAAGAGTTCGCAATTAAAAAGTATTCCGAGTATAAGTAAACAAGAAACGGAGAGATTATAATTAAATAAATACCAGTATATTCTGCCAAAAGAAGCATTAAAAAATTAAAGAAATTAATGAGTACAAATGGCGGTTAAAAGCTTGAGTCCTTATTGGCCTAACCAGTAGTTACATATTACATGAATAGACACAGAATATGCTGGCGATGACATAAATTGGAATTAGAAAATAACAATTATGCAATTTTTGGATATTCAGCGTTTTATCAAAAACAGAATCTGGTTTCAAACCAATTCAAAACAATTGAAGTTACCCAAATTGGATGCAGTATTCCCAAAGAGTTCAATAGGGGTTTGAAAGTTGTTTAAAACTAACCTTTACTTTGAAAACCTAAACAATGCACAAACTGTTGGAAATTTACCACATTCAAAAATTTTGTGTAGAAGCTCATAATAAAATGCCGAATTTCTCACTAAACCACTTGGAAAAACGAGTGTAAAGAAATACAATAAAAAATGTAGCTCTTTGGTGTATAAGAGTATGAAGTTAACCATAAAAAGTTTCAAAAGATATCAGAGGAAGTTAAAATCTTTAAAACAAGTAATAGCAAAAACAAATTCGAGGAATGGAAGCGAAGAGAAATTCCAAAAGGAAAAAAAAAAAATCATACCCGGCCAAAACTTAACAATCAAACAGAGAAGATAGAAAATCTTAGTACCGCAAAATTAGAATTGGAACAGCAGTTTTAAATTAGCACACATATTTGAAAAGAATGAACAAATAGTACACAGCGCTAAGTAATAGTGTCAATTTGAGTTTTTCCCATTGAATACTATATGGATTTCTACTCCTGAAAAAGCTGTGAACTGGCCACATTTCCAAAAGATGATGATTATCTAATAAATAGAAAAATGAATGAAAAAGCAAAAAGACTCAAGAAAATATCAGAACAGAGAGGAAATACGTTAGAAAGTGTAGTAGAACAAAATAAAAAAACTTAAATAAATGTACAAATTTTCTTATATTCTCGCTAAAAAATTCAATATTAAACTGCCTTCTTTTTTTGGACATTTAAACAAATTCGTAGTATTGCACCTTTTTTCCCTTTAAATCATGAATATAATTCAATGGAATGCACGTGGAATTAAAAACAAGAGGTCAGATATTCTGTTGCGCAATTTTTCAAAAAGGAAGCTTTTTAATAATTCAAGAAACTTACTTACATCCAAATGATATTTTCTGGCCACCCCAATACAAGAAATATATATTTCGAATTGATAGAAAATCAAAAAGAGTGTATAGAGGTTAATGATACTCTTAAACAAGTGATATTAGCGCAATAAAAATATTCTCAGAAATTAGTAAAGACTAGAAATTTACATTAGAGTTCAGATAGATACAGTCTCTATCACACAATGAAATATGGAGTACATCCTGAATTAGGTGGTAGTTTAAAGACGCTCAATTATCAAAATAGTATCGGTATATTGATAATCACAGTTTAATATTAGAGATTTCAACGCATCTCATGAGATATGGGGACCAAAAAAATTCCAATGCTTTTGGAAAAAGATTTTTGATTGGATTTATTAAACAGACTTTTTGTTATTAAACGATAAAAGTAAACTCGACCGAATCATCGGGGAATTTTTGATCTGTAGATCTTCTTTAGCATTCATAAATTTAAATTATGACTTATCCTGACCTCAAATACTGATAATTTGAAAGTGGACTATATCCTTATATACTATTAATTACAAAAAGAACAAACAGCTCAGCAACAAATAATTTTAAAACAAAACAAATTGGAACAAATTTATCAAGATTATTCAACAAAAAAGTTAAATTTAAAAATGAAACATAAATATAGATATTATAGAAGAAATTAAAAATCCAAATCTCTTGTCTCAAGAATCAGAAAAACAGATCAGTTCAAGAGCTCCATGCAGGACAAAGCAGCTTGCGGGCATTTAAGAGCAAAAAAAAAGAAAAAGAAAACTCAATAAAGCAAGAAAACTGAAGTAGTTGACCGATAGTGCTATAAAGAAGCGAAGCAAAAGTAAAATCTCCTGCTTAGAATACCAAAGCCTCATAGTAAGAAAAATCCTTTGAAAGCATTATAGTGTGAAAAAATCTCTTCTCCTAAAATTTTTTAAAATAATCCGATAATCAAAAATAGAAATAAACTCTTCTAACTATTCTTCATATTTAATATTATTGAGAATAACGGAACCATACTAACAAACGAACAATCCTAAAGCAAGTCTCTTTTTACAATATTACGCAAAACAAAACAACGATAGTATTCCAAGATTCCTCATTCTTGGACAATAGTCAAGATATTAATTAAAACCATTTTTCTACAAGAATTAGAAATAGTTATCCTCTACCAAAAAAGAATAGCAACCGAGGACATGGATAAAATTCTCCAAACAATCATTCTCCCCACCAATGGAATATAAACTTATTTCTAAAGCCTTTAAAATGACAGTTAGATATCAAGTCATATTCCAATAGATTGACTCGTACTCATTTGTATATTACCTTCTAAACCTTCCACAAAACCCTAAGTACAGTTTCGTCATACTGGTTCTATCTCTTTACTTCAGTAATTGCCAAATTATTAGAAAGAATGATTCGGCAGAATGTTAGATTTCAGTCAGTGAAAATTTTTCATGCGTTAATCATCATGGTTTCACCCTACAGAAGCAGCATTAATACGTTACTCAATTACACAACATGACATTATACTGGCTAGAAAACGCAAGGAATATTTCATTTTGATAGCATTAGATATGCAGCATATGACTCAGTGTGTGGCCAAGTGGTCTTGTTTCTAAATTAAAAAAAGTTGGATACTCTGGTAGATTGCTTCGATGGATCTAAAACTTCTTACATCAGAGAACAATTCAAATTAAATGGAGGAACAATTTTTTAAAAATTAAAATAAATAATTATGTTGTACCTCAGGGTTGTATCTTAAGTCCTTTCCTATTTATGATTTATATGGCGGTATATATTTGAAATTCAACAATACTAAACTTCTTCTGGTTTGTACGCAGATATACATATTCTTTAAGTTAAATAGCGGTACAAATTGGAATAAAACAATAGACGAAATGCAAGGTATTCTAAATATTTCATGTTTTAGTGTAAAAACGGAAATTGTCCACCTCCAAAAGCAGTTCAATCAATCCTTCTTGCAGTGCAGCTACCAATCATTACTTAAAATATGCGACAAACCTATTCCCCGCAATGAAGAGGCCCCAAAATCCGGATGTAATGGATTCTGACCCCAGTTATCACTGGAAAAATCATAGTAATTACCCGTGCCTGTGTAGAAAAGATCTCAAATATTTAAATTATTGAAGTTTTATCTCTCCGAAAATAGGAACAAGATTCAAGACTATCTTTTAAGATATTAATGAATCTGTCTATCTTGACTGGCGGAAGTCAACTTTTTCCTTTCAGCAATAGCAACAGACAGAAACTAGAACCGATTTCACACTTCCTGCCTTACGTTTAGCCCCGTTTAGGTCCTAAAGAAAACACCTGTTATATTAAGAGCAGAGTCTATGAATGGAAGTATTATTAATCGCAATTCTTTTGCCAAAAAATTTATAACTAAACAAATAGCATTAAAAGATTGGTCACCGAACGAAAAGTTATTTTGGGATATAAATACGGTTTTTTATAAATATAGGCAGTAAGCAGATCAGTATTTTTCGCATAAATCAACCTGCTCCAAAGAAATCCAGGAAATTTTGTAAGTGGATATGCCTCTAGTGATCCCTCCTCCTCCAATTCCGCGAAAACGTAAAATAAATATTCCCACTCATGAACTACCATTTCAAAAACAAGATCTTCCTCTTCAGATACAGTACAAAAAGATGTTTAGTGATTACATTCAGTCAAACTGTAATAACAATATCATAATAGCAACAGATGGTTCAAAAATTCTAACCAAACGTCAATAGAATTTTGATCCCCAAATAAAAAGTTCCACAAAAAAATTTTTTACGAAAGAAATTATTTCAATTTTCACCTAAGTATAGCCATGGACTGGTTAAAAATTGGGGTTTTAAACGAAAAATAAAGTTATCCGACTGAAGTTATAGTTCTAAAAGATCCCAAAATTTAATAGAAAATCCAATACGATAATATTAAATTTAAATTAACTTTTCATGAGTGCTCCCAAAAAGCTCAGCTTACATTCATTTGGGTACCAGCTCACAAGGGGAAAAGAGATTAATGAAAAGTTGATAAGTTTCAAACCTTCCAGAACCGTGAAATATTTTTTCTTGGGTTACTTAAGACCCCAAAACATATTTCAAAAAAAAACACAAAAGTAAAAAAAGAAGAAATTTTGGGAAAAAAGCAAAAAACATAAATATATTTATATTTTATCTTAAAAGTGGGAAAAGACAGGGGGCAAAAAATAGAAAAGGAAATTTTAATCAATAAGTTGGGGCTAAAAAAATTTTCATTAAATGATATTTATTTCCTTTTTTTAAAAAAAATTCTCCTTTTGTGTGTAGACGTCAAGTACCAGAAACTAGTGAAATTTTAAATTAAAAATCAAATACAAATCGCAGGGAAATTTTGAAATTTTATCTCCAACCAAGGAGAATGGGATTCTCAAAGCGAAAAGAAAAAATGAGAAATTTTTTTGCCTGAGCCCTTTTTTTTTAACATAACCCTGGTTCTTTTACGGGGGATTAACGGCAACTCTTTTCCCAAACCAAAATCCAAGAAGCGAAATGCGAATAAGAAATGCAAATAAGATAGCTTTTAAAAAAAACAGAAGTTTCAAAGGGGGAAAAGGAATTTATGAATGTTTTCCGGGGGAGATACAAGGTAAATTGACAGCCTATAGAAAAAGGTTTCCTAAAAACCAGCCATTAAACAAGGTGTAATATCATTGCCCCAAAGCCCAGAAGTTTTATTTAAAAGATTGAAGTTTAAATTTTAATTTAAAGGGAGGACTGATTATTTGATATTAAACTTTTAATATTTTTTAAAGGAAGAGTAGGCGGATAAAAAAAATTATTTGAGGGAAAATGATCTAAATTACGTGATTTCCCGGGTTTAAAATTTTGTGTGTTTGTTTTATTCCCCAAAATTTTCATTTATATAAATTTATTAAAATTTGGTTTAGACGTTTAAGCCCTTCTTAAAAAATACATATTAAGAATTTAAAAAAGTCTTGTTTATTTTGAGAATCCTTTCAACTCCCGCCTTTCCCGAAAATCAAAGGTAAGGGCCAAAAAGGGGGGCCCTATCACATTGGCGCCCAACCAAATTTCCCAATTTATATGAACCCCCGGGGAGGGGAAACCTCGAGTGGGTTTGGTATTTTAATTTGAAAACCGTTTTTCCGGGTCGGAAATGACCCAATTTTTGAAGCCCAAAAAAATCAAATAAAATTTAAAAAAAACCTTTAAAATTTTTGCATTTTTATTTTAAAGGCTCCCCGGAGGGAAAGGGTTGAGAAGGTATCAGATATTTTGGATCAGTGTTAGGCAGGATACCGCCAAGGATTTCGCGCAGATAAAAAACAGAAATTTTCAAAAAACATTCCCCCAAAACAAAAGGGGAAAGATTTGAAACGAGGTTTTATGCATCTCAGCAGGGAAGGAATAAGAAGCCAAAGGATTTTGTTTACGATTTATTAAAATTGCACCAAAAACTGGAACTAGGGATGTCGCAGGCGGACTTGATAGATCACATTCTTGTTAGACTAGAACCACAAGTTCAGGACTACGTGGAGGTCCGAAATCCACAAAACACGGTACAACTTTTGGAGATCTTAGCTAAATTTGAAGAGAGGTATTCTTGCAAATCAACGCGAGATTCGCTGAATGGTGATAATGTGGAAAAACGAGGTCGGAATGTGCATAGGATGTCTAATGTTGGTGATAATCGCAGAAATGGAGAAATTCAGAAGTTGGGCGTAGACCAAATTATGGCAGTAATGATAATAAGGGTAACTACTTAGAATGGCCGTCAAGGAAAACAGTGGTTCGATAGTAGAAATAGATTTCAGAACGATGACCGCAGATTCAACGATAGGGGATATAAATTTAGAAAGGAAGATCAAAATGATGATTTTAATGGAGGGGACCGCAGAAATAGGGGTTCGAGTGAGAATTTCAGTTGAGACGATAGGATGCAAAGGGGACGATTGAATGTTTTGAAAGTTAATGAGGTTCAAAGTAATCAAAAGAACTCGGTAGTGGAATATACCGATTAAACTTTCTGCGATATGTATATCTCCAGTGGAACTTCCATATGTTCCTATTTTATTAAATGAAACATTTTTGAAAGCGTTATGGGACACTGGAGCGGAGAAATCATTTATATCTGAGGAAATATATAAAAAATATTTTTTATAAGCAAGTAAAAAAATCGCGTGCTCAGGTGATCACAGTACAGGGAGCGAAATGTCAAAATATAGGAATTGTAGAATTGAATATTCGAATTAGGGGTTTTGAAAACCTTGGTTTTTTCCATGTGTTGACAGATTTGGAAAACCTGTTTTCCCCGGGGGTAGTTTAAAATGGATAAAAAGATTGTTTTAGATTTTTGATAAAAAATTGTTAAAGTTTCCCCCGATTCGCAAATAGAAAAGGTGGTTAAAAAAATTGAGGAAGAAAATGTAGAAATAGATCTGCCAAGACAAAAGTTTTGGATAAGAAAAAACAGGAGTTAAAAAATTTGTTTAGTATTTTTAAAGGGGATTATTCTCAGAAAAACCGGGGTTTACTCATGTTTTATACCAGAAATTGATTCGCGAGATAGTCCCCCGGGTTTTGTTTCCAGGCCGTAAAGGAAATGATCGGCAAAAGCAAGCGATACTGAATTCCCATAGAGAAAAAAATTTAAAAAAAGGAAAACCAATAGTTCCAACCCAACCCCCGATGGGCACCTTTTTGTTATGTAAAAAAAAAAATGGGTAACCACCCATTTAAACCGAAGCATATAGATTTTTCGGTTGACTATAGGAAATTTAATTCGGTCACGAAGATCCACGTTACCCCCGTTTGATGATTTTGGGGGTATGGCCACCCCTGCGGCCCATAAAGTGGGTTTTTATGTTAGAGGGTAGGGTTCTCGAAATGGGAAAAGACATTTTAAATTTTAATATGGTTTTATTAAGAGTTTAACTTAAATTATTTTTTATATTGAACAAACTTATATTAAGTGAGAATAAACCAAAACACGTAGCCGTAGTTATCACAGATCGCGCAATTGGATCACTTATCTAAATAATTATATTTATCCGCCTACTCTAAATTTAATAATATTTCGAATTCGAAAATACTTCCTACCTTGAATTCCAAGCAACGGTCCAATCAACTTCAGATATTCAGTTAGGCCTCGAGTACAATGGTATGTACCTTGTAATATTGGCTAGATGCCCGTGATTCTGATAGGCCGTCAAATTACATTCTACCTTTTTCAAACTAAACTTTCTCTAAATTGCCATCCCGCTTACTAAAACTTCTGTCCTTTTAAAGGTTATCTTATTTGCATCTATCCTTCGTTTCACTTCTTTGATTTGGGTTGGAAAAGATTTGCCATTAATCTTGGCTGTCAAAGAACACAGAGGTTATGTTAGAGAAAGGACGCGTGAGCCGTCACAATTTAATAACGAATATCCCCTATACGACAATAATGTCATCTCTTGATCTAAGAAGTGGGTACTTTTAAATGGCAGTAAACACCAGGGATATTGTTAAGACCGCGTTCATAGTAAAAAGGAGCACCTACGTATTTCGGCGTATGCCATCTGGCTTATCAGGGGCGGCTCCCAATTTTCAGGAGGCAATCGACCTAATCCTGAAACCGGTGATAGGGAAGTTTGCGAGTGTATACATGGATGACGTGATAATCTCGTCTCCATCGTTCACTCAACATGTCGAGCATTTAAGGGAAGTTTTTAGGCTATTACAAAATGCAGGATTGACCTTAAATAAGGAAAAATGTAGATTTGGTTGTGAAGAATTGAAGTATTTAGGATTGTTTATTAGTAAGGAAGGAATCAAAACGGATGAGACAAAGGTTCGAGCCATACTTGAGATGAAACCACCGCGTAATTTCAAAGGAGGTATCCAAGTTTTGGGTATGCCCCATGGTACGCGAAATTTTTTAAAAAAATTATGCTGATCTTTGGGAACCCTTTATAATTTTAAACAAAAATTTAAAAAAAAAAAATTTGGTCCATTGAGGCGCAGAAGGCATTCGACGCGACAAGGGGCCATAAAAAGGCGCCAGTTTTTAAAAATTGCCGGATTTCAAAAAGCATTTCGAGTTATTTACAGATGCAAGTTCAATAGGTGTGGGAGCGGTTCTAAATTAAGAACAGAGACCAGTTGTATTTACTTTGCTTACTCTGAGCAACGCTGAGGGGAATTATACGGTAACCGAGAGAGAATGTTTAGCAGTAGTGTGGACACTCAATAAATTCAGAACACATTTAGGATCACTGCCGATTAAAGTTATTACTGATCACGCTGCTTTAACACGTTAAACTCATGGGAAAAATTTGTCAAGTAGAATGATCAGATGGGCACTCAAATTAGCAGAATTTAATATAGAATGGGAACATAGACCTGGAACTCAAAATGCGGTGGCGGATGTTTTATCCAGAAACTCGGTTGAAAGTATAATGGGAGAGAAAGTTAATTGTGCAATAATCAGAGATTTAGTACTTACGTCGCGAGGACAGTTAATAACAGAGCAAAATAATGACCCAGAATTAGGTCATATCTATAGATATTTAGAAAACCCGGAAGATAACTCAGTTAATGCGATGATATGTGAGAATTGGCCCCGCGACTTCCGTCTAATTGAAGGCTTGTTGTTTTATGCGAAATACGCAACGTCGTTAGGTGAAATGCGTGTATATATTCCAAAGTCTTTAAGGAAGGAAATAATGAGAGAATTTCACGACAAGCCCATAGCAGGTCATTTTGGTCGATTTAAGACTTATCATAAAATACGGACGTTTGTTATTTCCCGTATATGAGAAAATTTATTGATCAATATGTCTCTACATGCCATATGCCAAGTTAATAATTATAAAACGCGTTACCAGCTGGTCGATTAAATCTGATTGTATCAAATTATCCAAATGAGATAGTTACGTTAGATTTGTTAGGTCCGTACCCTACATCGAGAGTGAGACGTAATCGATATGTATTAGTAATTACCGATCATTTCAGCAAATGGGCTGAAATCATACCTCTTAAAAAGGCCTCGGCTCGTGTAATAACGGATACTTTTTGATAATTTTATATCGCATTTTGGAGCTCCAATAAAATTAATAAGTGATAACGGTCCCCAATTAATATCCGAAATTTTTGAACGTTTAAGTGAAATATTAGGCATAAGGCATGTGAAGACTTTTGTATATAGACCTCAGGGAAATAGAACCGGACGCGTGAATCGCGATCTGATGCAAATGATTGCAAATTATGTAAATGATCAACACGATACATGGGACCAATTCTTACGTGAGTTTGCTTATGCTATTCGTACAGCAGTGAATGAAACGACGGGGAAAACCCCTGTGGAATTATTTTTGGGTCGAAAGTTGATTACCCCATTTCAAAACTAATCATGTTTCACGAACTATTTCTAGGGTATTAAAATTTTTATAAATTTTAAGAAACCCCCAAATTGAAAATAAAAAATATTTTGACCCTATTAAAAAAAAAGGGAATACGTCTTTTAAAACACCTTTTTAAATTGGCAGCCAACAAAATTTTGGCCCAAGTTTAAAAAAAATTTTAAGGCCTATGGGTTTGAAGTAAAAATAATATATGAAACCTAGAAAATAACCTCTTTAAAAGAATTTTCCCAAAGGGTGTACGGTTGGATAGGAACAGGTAGTCCTAGAAGCCCGTCAAACAAAATTGAAAAAGCTCAAAAAGTCAAATATGAATTAGAAAGAAAAGGGCTTTGGGTTCTGAGTTGAGGAAAAATAAATTTTTTAAATAAATCAACGTGGAGCCAAGGTGGCCGATAGACACCAAATTTATTAGACCATCCTACCCTTTTTTCTAATAAACTTAAAAAAAAGCCAAAAGATTAATTTTTAAAAACCGCGGATTTTGGTCAAACCACAAAAATTCAGAAATATAACCTTAAAAAGAAAAAATTTCGTTAACGTGAAAACCCATCTGTCGATAGTTATGACGTGGTGGGTCCGCGTAAGTTGAGGTGGGATTATCGGAAGGATGAGACATTCTATAATTTTAATACAACTTTTTTTAAAAATTTAACTTAAATTACTTATATATAATGAACAAACTTATATTAAGTGAGAATAAACCAAAGTATGCAGATTATTTAAGTTAGATCACACAACTAGGTCACTTATCAAAATATATTAATTATCTACCAATCTCGCTTTCTATATTATACTACGTTTATAATATAATCTTCCTACCTTTTGAAGACCATCGATTCTGATATTGTAGATAGATAGAAAACTTGTAAAATTTGTTTCCTTATAAAAAATTTTTTATCGGGGGGGGGGGTTTCCCGTCTTTCTTGAGGGGCCGTCTAAACTCAATTTCACTTGTTTCACACTGCTTAGATTGCCATCCCCTTTCATAAACTTCTACCCTTTTTTAACGGATATCTTTTTTTGCATTGTTGCCGTTTTTCCCTCTTGGAGGGTTTGGGAAAAAGGGCCAAATCGTGGATGTCAAAGAACGTAGGATTTTGTTAGAAGAAGAACGCGAGAGATGTCACAATATTTATATAAGTAGGAAGAAAAACCCCAACGAAAGGGGAAGCAGTTAAGAAGAGAGGTATAACCTCAGATTTCGAAAGAAGAAGATCAAGAAACCCGACCAACCAGTAAAGGAAGTCATACAAGCCAGAACAGCCGAGGAGAACACTACAGACCCTACAACAGGGGAAAAGGCAAGACAAGGAGCAGGAAAACCAACAAAAAAAAAATCCTCAACAGAAGCCCAAAAAATCAGAAGAGGGGCGAAGACTACTAGCCTTTTTCCTTGAGGTTCAAGGTCGCCAAAAAATCAGGTTGTATTGTTTATTTTATATTCTTTCCAACAAGTGGTCAGAAGAATTATTGCAAAGGAGGAAGATCTCGGGGGGTATTTAAAAAATTTTAATCCAAGCAAAAATTGACACTACAGTGAGTGTATTTTTTTTTAAATTTTTTACTTTTAAAATTGTTTTTCAATTGATGGAGAAAATAATTGTAATTATGCCTTTGTTTCTTGATGTATGACTTCGCTGGGTGGGCAATTCCTTTGGTTATTTGTTTTAATGATTTATTGAAAAATGTTTGTAATTGTATATGTGTATATATATATATATGTTGTTGTATTGTTTCATCTTAATGTACATTTTTAGGGAAACACGGGTGGTAGGATTTAACAATAACAAATGAGCTGCGCGACTGATGGGAAGTTTTTTGAGAAACCAGATGAAAAAATATATATAAAATTGTTGTAATTTAAAAAATGATATATTGTATAAAAAAAGGGGAAATACTGGTATTTTGAATATAGATTTTGCCGTTTAAAGAGTTTTTATTCAGGGGGACAGACCCCCGAATTCCCAAATTTTAAAAACCCAAATTCCAAGTTCCTTTTTGTATTGGATGGAACAGCAATAGAAGATAAAAAAAAGATTGTTTTAATAGTTTTGGGAACATTAATTTAGATTTAAGTAGTTTGTTAGTTAAAGGGGATATGTGTGTGTGACTCGCTTTTCCATCTAAGTCATAGATGGTTTTTTCCCGGTCCCGTAGCCCGGATGGAGCATACCCATATTTGTTGTAAAAGTGAGAATCTACCGTGATTAAAATGCATAACTGTTAATGTTGGTCTAATTAACTGAGTAAAATTTATTGTGGCTGTGAAGAGTTCAAATTAAGGAGGAATATTAAAAATTAAATTTAAGATGAATAATGGAAATTAAAATTTAAGTTGAATATTGAAAATTAATAGTTAAAATGAGGATTCAAAGTTAAAATTTAAATAAAACTTGGAAAGTGAGGAGATTAAGAAATAAAAATTTAGGCACGTAATTTCTTAAGGGCCATTAAGACCCTAGAATAAATCACGTTTTGCTTCTTGGAGGGCTGGTGATGGGCTCACGCGTCTTTTCTTTAACATAACCTCTGGGTTCTTTGACGGCCAAGATTAATGGCAACTCTTTTCCAACCAAAATCCAAGAAGCGAAATGCGAATAAGAAATGCAAAATAGCTAGCTTTTAAAAGAACAGAAGTTTCAGTAAGCAAGATGGTGATTTGATGAATGTTATGTTTGGAGGAGATACAAGCGTCAACTGACAGCCTATCGAAAAGTTACCTAAAAATCCAGCCATTACTACAAGGTGCATACCATTGCACACGCCTCAGACGTTTCTATTTAAAAATTGAAGTTAAGTTGAATTAAGGTAGGACTGATTTTTTGATATTAAGACTTGTAATATTATTAGAAGTAAGAGTAGGCGGATAATATAATTATTTAGAGAAAGTGATCTAAATTACGTGATTCGGTTTAACTACTTTTGTGTGTTCGTTCATTCTAGATTCTCATTTATATAAATTTATCTAAATTGCTAGACGTTTAAGTTATTCTTAATAAAGTCATATTAAGAATTTAAAATGTCTGTTTATTTTGAGAATCCCACACCTCTAGCTCACGCTGACAATCAAAGATATGGTCACCAAAGGGGCATATCACAAAGTTCAAAAAGTTGAAGCATTCTTAACATCAACCAATAGATTCTAAAATTCCAGCTAATAGATTTTCAATACTCTACTTTCATCAATTTCAGTTAAAACATAAGGTGATAATTAAAACTACTGATGGACAGTGCAATCACTAGCTGTACGTAACAACTTAAGTTAAAAACTAATCCACATTCTATTGGAGCATAAGGCGTTGGCCAAGTCTCCACTTTTACAGTGATATTCACTGTACTGAACTGAACTTGTAACTGTTATATCATTGCTTAGGTTGTTGATGTGTTAAGATAACGGTTTCCCCTTCATGTGAATAATGAAGTTGTGTTTTAACTGAACTGATTGAATATTACTATTCTACATGTTCTGAAGAACATATTAAAAGTAAACGCACTAACAATAGTCTTATTAACAGAGCTCCAATCAGTGCCGGTTTATCCATTGGGAGCTCGGGGCGGGCACCCGGGTTCCGGATAAGCTGGATTTAACTAGATTCTCTGGTTATTAATTTCGATCCGACAGTGCCTAGGGGTCCTGAACATCTTCTGCGCGCAGGGCCCGAAACAAGCTTAAATCGGCACTTTCTCCAATTTGTGTTTATAAAATCGTTTGTCACTGGCTTCAAATGGCTGAACTTTTTTCAAGAACCCTACATCTGTATTCCTATGATTAGAAGCCTTTAAAATTATGTATCGTTTTACTCAAAATAACAAGATAAGGGGTAGTACAGATTCGGAAAGGAGTAAAAAAAATTCCTACTCAAAGCGGCTCTTCAGATAGATCGTTTGAAATAAAATACAGGTAGCCTTTAGAATGGGAAAAATCCTCTTTCAATGTTATTTGCTTATAAATGACAGCCCATTCTGTTGACTGACTTCAGATAAATATAGCACTTGCAAGCTACAGAAAAGCTTGGACCTCGGTCGGAAGTTTAACCAGAGGTAGTCTGAGAAAGAATAATTGATTTTGTTTAACACTGTTCTTTGTTATTTGTATAACATTTAAAAGACAGAATGCGCCTTCATGGTCAGGCTCGAAAGCTGTTTCTCCTGAGAAGAGATTGGACTATTAACGCCAGAAGTCATCTGTCACCCTCCCAGTCGCTAATTAATTGCTCAGTATAATAGCTATCCTATGGTGCGCAATTCTTTGTCCAAATACGACGCTTTCCATAAGTAGTCTTTCTAATTGCCTACTAATTTAAGAGGTTTTAAAGTTTGTTTCATTTCAATCTGTAGATGCCATTGATTGCATTGTGATTATTTGCGCAGTGAAAATATGAAACTCTGTGTATAAGCCACACAAAATAGATATTATATTTGTTTCGTAAAAAGGGAGTCATGTAATACGGAATTAAGAACTTGTTTTAAAATATTGTATACATTTATCATGAATCTGAAGTTCAAACATATTTTTCAGAAAATAATTAAAATAAACTGAAGAAATCATACATATTGTTTCAACCTAGGACAATAAAGTATTGATATTTAAAATAATTTTACATAATTATATAGCGCATTTGTTAATGCTGAGACATGTGAGTAAAAATTGTTATCTTTAATATAAAGATCTATCATTCCTGTCATGTTGTGACGGGCTCATCACGTTTTCTACTAAAAATTCCTCTTGGGTTCCTTGGGGACGAAAAAGGCAAATTCTTTCCAACTAAATTCTGAAGCGAAGCGTGAATATGCAAATTAGAAACCTTTTAAATAGCAGAAGTTTAACGTAAGCGTATGACCTATTGGGAAGTGATTATGCTAGTCTGAGTTTAAGGGCGTGAACTGAAGGAAGAGAAGAAAGTCGTCATTGAGTGTGAAGCTATCCGTGATAGAGCGATCAAGCCAAGGTGGATACTATTCCACGCGAGATAAATAAAAGATATTTAGGATCCGAGAGGATCGCGGTTAAACAAGAGATTAAGGTAGGATAGTTCTGTTATCTATTAGGACTGTGTATAAGTTGAGATTAAGAATAGGTGGGAAGAAAGTGATTAAAGTCGCGCTTATTTGGTAATACGTATTGTGTGTTTTCTCACCTCAGATCCACTAAGTTATAATATAAATATTATCATTGTTAGTATTTAAGTTAAGATCTTAATAAAGACATTTTAAGATCATGGCAACGCCTGGTTCTTCATTCACTCCCACACCCCTATAGGTCAAGAAGATAACTTAGGAGTAAGGTATCAACCACGGGCGAATAACTCACAATGATACCCATCCCGGTTTAATTTCCCTCACCCCGAAGTAGGAGATGCAACAGGGTTAGGAGGTTTGTAGAAGGTATATTTTTCTGGGTCCGAGAATGTGGAGGATTTTATTGAGGGTATCGATAATCAGATTAAACTACTAGAGATACTCACAGTGATTTATCATGTGCGTATTTGTAAGGTCATCTCCTTGGAAGGGCTCGCGACTGGTATGAAATACACTGCTGGCCAACGTAACAAGAAAGACAAGAAATAACACAACAAAATTTATTTTGTAGATAACATGTTGACCAAGTATCAAATGATTTAATTTATAGACTTCTGTGAAGTGTGGTTCCTGCCAGAATCAGTAGCCAGAGTAGCCGCCATTGTTGGAGATCACCGCTGCCACACGCCTCGGCATTGATTCAAAGAGACTTTGGATGTGTTCTTGGGGTACAGCAGATCAAGCAACTTCCACACGTTGCCAAAGTTGATCTGGTGTAGCAGCTGGGGGTGTAATCTGGGCCAATCGTTGAGCAACCATGGACCATATGTTTTCTATCGGCGAAAGATCCGGAGAGCGAGCCGGCCAGGGAAGCAGTTCAATCTGGGGACTGACGAAGAACCTTTGGACGATGCGTGCCACGTGTGGTCGTGTATTATCCTGTTGAAATATGGCTGTGGCCAAGCCCTGAAGGTAAGGAAGGACAACTGGCTCCAACACCTCGGAGATGTAGCGCTGGCTGTTTTAAGTACCAGCAATGCGTACTAGAGGAGTGCGAGAGTGATATTCAATACCGCCCCATACCATAATACCCGGAGCAGGACCAGGGTGACAGTGCATAACGCAGCTGTTCAGCATCCTCTCTCCATGGTGACTCCAGACTCGAATCCGACCATCGTGGTGTTGCAGACAGATGCGTGACTCGTCAGTAAAGACAACTTCATTCCATTCTGCCACCCACATCCTTCTTTCATCGCACCATTGGCGGTGGAGACGTCTGTGGTTCTGCGTCAAGGGTAGACAAGCAATGGACGTCTTGCGGACAGACCACTCTGCTGTAAACGGCGTCGAATGGTACGCGCAGACACTGAATGGTGCGTTACAGACTCAATGTGCTGTGCTATGGTTCGTGATGAGACTGAGCGATCCGTCACTGCCATGCGCACAATTTGCCTGTCCTCACGTGAAGTGGTGCACTGAGGTAGATGCGAGCGACCACGTCAGAGTCTGATTTACCCTCAAGCATCCAACTGTCACATATTCGCATTGCAGTTGTTTGGTTTCGTCCAACACGACTACCGATTTCCCTGAAAGATAATCCACAATCTCGGTAGGCCGCTATCCTTCCTCTGTCGAACTCGGTTACTTAATCAAAAGCTGATCGACGTTTTCTACGAGACATAATGGATCGTTTTTTGAAAAACCACAAGAAAAACACAATTGCCGAACTTGGAATCGTCGAAATCTCCAAGCCTTAAATAGCGCTTTCGAGGTGGCGCCACACGCGCTCGTGATGCGTGTCTGCGTTGAAATTCTAATCATTTGCATATCTCACCTCCACTAATGCATGTTGTAAATTTCATGTTATTTGCATGCTTCCTTCAGAGTGTTGCATTTACGGTGGCCAGCAAAGTATTTGGGTTAGCACTAGTGCAAAATACAGCCACGGACTTTTCACAATTGAAGGCGGCTTAAACTAAAAATTTCCCCGTTGTCTGTAATAGAAAGGATTTAGAAAGTCAGTTTTATGCGTCCGAGCAGAACAGGGATCAGGATCCGACAGATTTTATTTATGATCAGCTCAAACTACATAAAAAACTGGGACTTAGTATGCCCGAAGAAGCTTTAGTGGACCCTATTTTTGTTCACCTCGAACCACAGGTCCAAGATTACATAGAGGTTAGGAACCCGACAACAACAGCTCAGTTGTTAGAGGTATTAGTGAAGTTCGAAGAAAGATATTCTTACAAGAAAATGCAGGGTTCGAGGAATAGTGGTAATGTTCAACGACGAGGTTTGAATGAGAGTAGGAGGTCTAATCCTGACGATCGACAGTTGAATTGGAGATATTCGGAACTTTTACATAGACCGAGTAATGGCAAAAATAATTATAGGGGTAATTACGAGTCTGGTCGTCAAAGAAATCAGTGGTTCGAAAGCATGAATGAACTTAATAGGAATGATTGAAGATTTGACTGAGGATACCAGTCGGGGAATAGAGTTCAAAGTGAAAATTTTAGTCGAGGGATCGTAGAAATAAGGGCTCCAGTACAAATTTTATTAGAGGTAATCAAAGCAAGGGGGTCGATTAAATGTTTTGAAGGTTAAAGATGATCAAAATGATCAGTCGCAGTCGGTAAAAGAGGTACCAATTAAATTATCTGCTATATGCATGTCTCCAGTGGAACTTCCATATGTTCCCATTTTGTTAAATGAAACTTTTACGAAAGCTTTATGAGATACAGGTACGGGGAAATTATTTATATCTGAGGATATCTATAGAAAATATTTTTTTTATAAGCAAGTGAAAAAATCGCGTGCTCAAGTGATCACGGCACATGTCGAAATGTTGGTATAATTGAAATTGAATGTGCGGATCAGAGAATTTGTGAAACCTTGGATGTTTCACGTGTTGGCAGGTTTAGAATACCAATGTATTCTCGGTGTTGACTTCATTAGTGGCTCGAAGATTGTTTTAAATTTTGATCGAAAAGCGTTGGCAATCCCGGATTCACCGATTGAAAATGTTGTTACAATGATTGAGGAAGGAAATGTGGAAACAAATCTTACTAAAACAGTGTTGGAAGAAAGTCAGAAAAAGGAGCTGCAGGATTTATTTAATACTTTTAAAGATTATTCTCAGATAAACAGGGGCTCACGCATGTTTTGTATCATGAGATGGATACGGGGGATTAGCCACCAGTTGTTTCTAGACCATATCGTTATGACTGGGTTAAGCAAAACATTTTAGACTACCATGTAGAGAAAATGTTGAAAGAGGGTGTGACGGGCTCACGCGTCTCTTTTCTTTAACATAACCTCTGAGTTCTTTGATTCCATGATTAATGGCAACTCTTTTCCAACCAAAACCCAAGAAGCGAAATGCGAATAAGAAATGCAAATAAAGATAGCTTTTAAAAGAACAGAAGTTTCAGTAAGCGAAAAGGCAATTTGACGAATGTTATGTTTGGAGGAGATACAAGCGTGAATTGACAGCCTATCGTAAAGTTACCTGGAAACCCAGCCATTATTACAAGGTGCATACCATTGCACGCGCGCCCAGACGTTTCCATATAGAGAGATCGAATCTGAGTTTGCATTAAGGTAGGACTGATTATTTGATATTAGGACTTGTAATATTATTAGAAGTAAGAGTAGGCGGATAATAAAATTATTTAGAGAAAGTGATCTAAGTTACGCGATTTGGTTTAACTATCTTTTTGTGTGTTCATTCATTCTAGATTCTCACTTATTTAAATTTATCTAAATTGTTAGACGCGTTTAAGTTCTATTCTTAATAAAGCCATATTAAGAATTTAAAATGTCTGTTTATTTTGAGAATCCCACAACTCTAGCTCACGCTGACAATCAAAGATATGGTCACCAAAGGGGGGCAATATTAGAGTGGCGCCGAACCAAATTTAATTTATATGACCCCGGGGTAGGAAGCTCAAGTGGGTTTGGTATTTTGCCAGAAGTGTGCTTTTGACCGACTTTTGTGTGACCGACTTTTTGGAAGCAATAGACAATCAAATAAAATTACTAGAAATACCTAACGATTTAGCATGTGCTTATTTGAAAGGTCATCTCCGAGGAAGGTCCTGAGAATGGTATCAGATATTCGGATCAGTGTTAGTGAAGAATACCGCCACGGATTTCGCGCAGCTAAAAGCAGAATTATCAAAAGCATTCCCCGGTATACGGAATAAGAAAGATTTGGAAACGAGGTTTTATGCATCTCAGCAGGGAAGGAATAAGAAACCAACGGATTTTGTTTACGATTTATTAAAATTGCACCAAAAACTGGAACTAGGGATGTCGCAGGCGGACGTGATAGATCACATTCTTGTTAGACTAGAACCATATGTTCAGGACTACGTGGAGGTCCGAAATCCACAAAACACGGTACAACTTTTGGAGATCTTAGCTAAATTTGAAGAGAGGTATTCTTACAAATCAAAGCGAGATTCGCAGAATGGTGATAATGAGGAAAGACGAGGTCGGAATGAGCATAGGATATCTAATGTTGGTAATAGTAAGAGAAATTGGAGATATTCAGAAGTTGAGCGTAGACCAAATAATGGCAGAAAGGATTGTAAGGGTAACTACTAGAATGGCCGTCAAGGAAAACAGTGGTTCGATAGTAGGAATAGATTTCAGAACTGATGACTACAGATTCAACGATAGGCAATATAAATTTAGAGAGGGAGATCGAAATGATGATTTTAATGGAGGGGACCGCAGAAATAGGGGTTCGAGTGAGAATTTCAGTCGAGGCGATAGGATGCAAAGGGGACGATTGATTGTTTTGAAAGGTGATGAGGTTCAAAGTAATTAAAAGAACTCGGCAGTGGATATACCGATTAAACTTTCTGCGATGTGTATGTCTCCAGTGGAACTTCCATACGTTCCTATTTTATTAAAAGAACATTTACGAAAGCGTTATGGGACACTGGAGCGGAGAAATCATTTATATCTGAGGAAATATATAAAAATATTTTTTATAAGCAAGTAAAAAAATCGCGTGCTCAGGTGATCACAGCACAGGGAGCGAAATGTCAAAATATAGGAATTGTAGAATTGAATATTCGAATTAGGGAGTTTGAAAAACCTTGGTTGTTTCATTTGTTGACAGATTTGGAATACCCATGTATTCTTGGGGTAGTTTTCATAAGTGGATCAAAGATTGTTTTAGACTTTGATCAAAATCGTTAAAGATTCCCGATTCGCAAATAGATAAGGTGGTTAAAATAATTGAGGAAGAAAATGTAGAAATAGATCTGTCTAAGACCAAGTTGGATGATAAGCAAAAACAGAAGTTACAAAATTTGTTTAGTAGTTTTAAGGGATTGTTCTCAGATAAACCAGGTCTTACTCATGTTTTATACCATGAAATTGATACGGGAGATAGTCCACCGGTTGTTTACAGGCCGTACAGGCGTGATCGGCAAAAGCAAGCGATACTCGAATTTCATAGAGAGAAAATGTTGCAAGAAGGAAATATAGTTCCAATTCAATCCCCGTACGCGTCACCTGTTGTGTTATGTAAAAAAAATAATGGGTAACCACCAGATAATCCGGAAGCATATAGATTTGCGGTTGACTATAGGAAACTTAATTCGGTCACGAAGTACCCACGCTATCCCTTACCGTTAATAGATGATTTAATAACGAATATCCCCTATACGACAATAATGTCATGTCTTGATCTAAGAAGTGGGTACTTTTAAATGGCAGTAAACCCCAGTGATATTGTTAAGACCGCATTCGTAGTAAAAAGTGGCACCTACCCATTTCGGCGTATGCCATTTGGCTTAACAGGGGAGGCTCTTATTACGTTTATCTTTATTACGTTTTCTTTTCAAACTTAAAATACTACTCTTTCAGAGAAAAAAACCCAAAACCAAACCCATGATGAAAAAAATTATAGGAAGATAAAAAATTCATCACTGTTATTATTATTGAAATACTGTACATTAAATGTAGGCAGCAGAATGTATTTACTGTTGTTTGACCTTCGAACTAACTGGTACGATGAGTTCCATTTCTGCTGGGCATTTTTTCTTGTAAAATATTTTTATGATTTTTGGAAAAGCACAGCGAGCACTTGGAAGGATTACTTGACTAAGATTTATTTTTATGAGTATTCCAAAACATATAAAGCATAATGAGAAACGTTTTACAATTGTTTTTAGAACTAGCATCCATATTATATTAAATACTCTTTTAACCCGGGAGTGGTCCCGCCAAGCGCATGAAATCGTTAATTCTGGCAAAACTGTTTGTTTGTTACCAATGGCCCTGACACTATCCTCCTGTATGACAGTCTTAATGGGAACTAAAATATATTTGTCACATATCTCCCTCTTTTTTTGGGTGTGACAAACGCTTTTTTAGAATCTTAAGGTACTTGTTTTAATTGAGTTCCTGGTGCGATAACTTTTTTTCAAGAATATTTTCTGTAATCATGCTACATTTTCCCCCTATGAATAACAATGATTTTGATTGACTTGTTGTACGACTTATTATGGTTTATAAATATAAATAAGCAGAATCTAAAAAAATGGGCATCTGTGATCTCTATTGAAGGAAGTTAAAACTGATCAAGCAAGGGATGAACCTGCTGAAATAATGCATATTAATCATGATAGCGAAAGTAAATTTGAGAAAAGCGATGAACATGAAACGAATGAAAAATTTTCAAATGCTCTACCTAAAGAACTCCATCAACTAAAATATGAAGCCATAAGTATCAAAAGACCCACTTCGCCTCGTCAAAAACAAGCAAGCAAAAGTTCAACATGCTATTTGTCGAACATCAAAGGACAGTACGACAGTTCTGCCTGTAAATAAAATTCCTGTAATGTTAGCAAAAAGTGTCTGTGATTTGAGTCTTTTATTAAGGTCACGCACATTTGAAACATTTTAGTTCGATTTTATTGGATTTTTTCCTGAAATTATCAAAGAAAAATTGAAAAGTCCTTTCTCTTAATTAAATTATTCATTGGAATTACGACTTTTATTGTGTACAATAAAAATAATTATAAAAAAAAGGAATATGGGTGACTCAATAACCCCACGCGACCATTAGTATCGAGTGCGCGTCTGCTCCCGGGTTAAAACATGTTGAAGTCTTTTCGTTTTAAATATTAAAAATAATACAATCATTTTTAATGGGAATTTTATATTATTGTTCATCATTTAACATCAATTCTAAATGCTAATTCTGTGAGGATAAAATTACAGTTCCTTAAAACTAATTATAATTTGAGCAATCATTTAAAAAAAAACCATTTTACATTTTTGTAAATATTGTCGCGCACTTGGCTTTACTCTCCTTACAATTCAGGTATTATATCAAGAATAATGTTTTATTTTCTTATAAATGAATTCGTGCAAAGAGCGGGTACTTCAACCTGTATACTTTTAATGTATCAATGCTGCACAGGGTACTTTATAACTAATTAATTAATACCAAATTAAGAACAAGTTTAATAAGTATTAGAGACTTCCATGAACTTTTGTCTTGCAGAGCAAAGTTTTTCAAAGGAATGCTTACGATTAGAAATTGACCCTCTGAGTTCTTTTTCTATATTTAGCTGATATCTATATTTTGTCTTCAAAGCAGCCACTGCATTTGCAATATGTTCCAATTTAAAAATTAGAGAAAGGAAAAATAACATAATAATTATCGTATTACTTAATTTTTTTGCTTAAAAGTAACATATACAAAATTTAATACTTATGTTATTAATTTGTATGGTTTATAATTAAGATCGTGTATTGTAGCTTTAGCGTCAAAGTGCATTATTATTATTGCATTCAGTACATTACTATTGTATAAGGGAGGCGCGATAAAAATTATGATTGAAAAGAGGGTCGCCAGTATCGAAAGTTGCTGTAAGATGTGTTGCCCTGCTGTAAGATGTGTTGATGATTTTCTGGCCAACGTTCTTCCGCGATTTCTCATTAGTCGAACATGCTTCGGATGTAAATGGACGCCGCCACCTACCTTGATGCCATCACGTTCAGAAAAAAATTGTTGCAAAAAACTTAGAGGAAATAGAGAACCATCCATCAGCAAGCAGTTCATACTCTTATTTTGTCTCTGTACCCTGACGTATGGCTTCATGTATCGCAAATCCCGATGGTCCTACAAACTACTGAGCTGATGTAGTTCTCGTTGTGTGTTATCAATTTTCTTTGCTGTCTCTTTCTGTTTGCTGAGTTTGCTCAATTTATATCTACTCTCTCTTTGTATTATATTTTTAAAGTCATATTAGGTATAGTTCACTTGCGCTATATATCATGCGGCCGTGGTAGCCGAATGGTATAGGTATCGGATCTTGGCTGGCTTTGTCACGAGTTCGAACCCAGTACTTCTTAAAGACCTGTCGTGTAGGGCATTGATGCACGCTAAATCTGTTGAGAACTGAAACATCCTCCCATTGGTGTGGTAGTTAGTCACGACCACGTCACTTGACCATGGTTCAAAAGTACGTGGTCCGTCGCCAAAAGCCCTCATGTAGCTGAACAGTGCGACGTTAATATTCACTCACTTGCACTATCATTTATTGAACCTTGGCTTTGTTCATTAATTTTCAATCGTAGGGATAACATTTTTTCTTGTCTAAATCCGAGTGTCTTGCTCACTGACACTTGTAATTAAGATTTAAATATACCAATAAAATTATGAAACCATTTATAAATAATGTGTGTGTGTAATTTTTCTTTCTTGTAAATTTCGCTAGCTTTCAACCGAAAACTTATAAAATTATCCGTGCAAGGCCGGATCTACGTATGGGTTATATGGGCTGCAGCCCAGGGGCCCCGTTCACCGTTGAAAATAACAAACAGAAAAAGATGCTTGCAATCAAAATAGTATAATAAAATAATAAACCAGTAAAAGAATAAAAATAAAAAATAAAATACCATATCAAATTTATCTTTATTTTCGAGAACAATTAAAACATACTTATGTACCTATTTATTCAAGTTTCAAGTAAAAAGTAAGTACCAATACACATTTCTAAATTATTTAAGTAGGAAGATATTGAAGTTATGATTAAGTATTTTCTGTGTATTCAAAGATTGAAAACATCAGTATTTCCCATAAATATGTATGTTGTCTTAAAATTCGTGATGAGTAACTTAATTACTTCTATAGGATGGAAAAAAACAACAATCATTTTATATGGATTATTGAGATTCACCGCGAACGTTGGATAAATGTAAAATAATGGATAAATGTAAAATAGTCTTGATTTTCATAATAAGTCGGTTTTTTTAAGTATAGGTAGCTACAGCAAGTAATGGTTGATAACGGAAAAACAATATTTATTTAAAGTAGGGCAAATAATTCTAAAGTTTATTTTTATAAAATCCCCTTTAAATTGATGGACCAATAAATAATAATAATCAGCGTCTTTTAAGTTTTAGCGAGAATAGACAAGGATTTTTTATTTTTTAAAATTAACTAGGTACTTTTTTTTAATTATCTCAGAAATATACTATATTGTTTTGTAAAAATTTGTTAGAATATTTTTAGTTTATTAAGCACAGTCGGTTGTGTTATCGTAGTTTTATTACCTAAACTTCTAAATTGATTTTCAGGAAAATCAAGTATTTAATTAACAATATAAATATGCCTGCCAGAAAATATAAAAGTGTAGCGGAAAAACGAAAATTACTGTTAAATCGAGAAAAAGAAAAAATTAAATGTGTCAAAAATTTAACTTTTTTTACAATGGAACAAAGTAACAAGAATATAACAAACGCAGAGGCATTAACAAGCGAAAGGGAAAGGAACTTAGCCAAAGAAAACGGAGAAACACAACACACAAATATTAATGATGAAAATATGCAAGATTACGATGACCAGCAGCCTTCTGAAAAAGATATTGACCCATTAACCCATGCGGGATTCAAAGCATGTGAATGGCTGAAATGTAGCACTTAACAAAAGTATACAAAGAATAGAAATAAAAATTAATAAGAAAGTTACAAATTACCATAACTTTAGTGACACTAGAATATATATTAATTAAATAATAATAAGTAATTTTATCTAATATTAGAATATGGAGGTAACTATAACTATGAAATATGTAAATTTATAGTAATAAACTATTACTATAATCTCAGAATTTTTAATCCTTACTATTTTGTATAGCTTTATTCACATATCTATTAATAAAATTAATTGGGTATTTCTGATTTAAGCAATATTTAGTAAAGTGTTTATAGTTATTTATTATTTCTGATTTTTTTGACACCAAAAATTTATTCCGTTGTACATAATTAATAACAATATTTCTGAATATAGAAACATGTACATTACTCTCTCCCAATGAGGAACTTTTATAACATTGAAATTAAATTTTTCTCTTTTATCATAAATATTAGAAACTATTACATTATTTTTTAATTTGATATGTATGTCAAGAAAATTTGCTTCATTGTTGTTACTTTTAGTCTGTATTAAATTAAGATATTGTGGATAAAATTGACTTTCTTGCCAAGAATGATTATGTCATCTATATAACGATAAATATAATATTTAGAATTACTAATGTAACTACTTTCAAAATAATGTAAGTATAAATTGACAAGACGGTTGCTCGCAAGGCCACTTTGTGGCAAACCTTTAATCTGCAGATAATAGTTTTACCCTTATGATATATATAGTTCTCTTTAAGTACAAACCTACGTAGTGAATTAAATCTATCATAATTAACATTATATTAAATAAATTATCTTTATGTAAATTTGCAAGTATATTAATCATATCATCAATATTAATAGAGTTAAAAAGATCTTCAAAATCTAAACTATAGACTGAATAAATATTTTTATCTTTCATTTGTTCAGTAAGTGATTTACTATTTTTAAGTATGGCTGTGGATTTAAGATTATTTATTGTATCATGTAATATTTCATGGAGAATTTCACCCGTTTTGCTGATATATGTATTAAATCCATTTGTAATTGTCCTAAAATTGACTGGGTCTTTATGAAATTTGGGAGTAAGAAATATATGTGGAAATTTAAAATTATTATTAATTTGAATTCTTAATTGTTTATGAAAAGCCAAAATTCGATTATTTAATTCTCTATCAGAAACTGATGACTTAATAAAAGATGTATTATTATCAAAATATTTGTTATCATTAAATTATAATAGTATTTACATCTGAAGGCTCCTGGCATTTTATCAACATAAACCATAGTAAATTTATTTTGCAATTTTTTTATCTGATTTTTAATATCATTAAAAAAGATTTTATTATCTGTACCAAAATTATATATATAAATATATATATATATATATATATAGTAAGAAATTAAAATTTTTGATGGATTTGCAAGATCAAAGTAAGAAGAACGTCTACCTGGAAAGTGTACGCGCTATTCAGATGACGTAGACCAACATTTAGTACATGAAGGTGTTCAGTTCAAAGCTTATCTAACAATAAAACAAACTGAGCTAGAGTCCTATACTTGTAGTGATATGTTCAATTTAATTTTTGAAAAGAAACTTGTTGACGTTTTACCAAATTTGTATACCATTTTAAAGATTTTTCTAACGCTCCCTATTACTAGTTGTGAAGCGAAGTGTGCGTTCTCTAAAATGTTCTATATAGAAAAGAAATATAGGACAACAATGACAAATACTAGGCTTAATTATTTATCACTTCTTTCTATTAATACTGATCTCACCAAAGACTTAAAATGTGATGAGAAAATAAAAGAATTTGCCGCACCAAAGTGTAGAAAATTTTTTCTGTAAATTATGTAATTGTTTATAACGTATTTAGATTGTATGAAATAAAAAATAACCTTAAATGTCATATATTTTAAATTTTCCCGCACAAATTTTTTTTAGGAAAATGGCAAAAATTTTAATTATTTACAGGGCCCCCAGATATCGTTAGCCCAAGGCCCCCAAAGATCATGATCCGGCCCTGTATTCGCGGCCATGAAGAAACAAAGCACTTTAAAAGGAAATAAAATAACGTCACGTGATACAGTGAAACACAGATATCTCAAAAATGAAAATCAACACTCTCGTGAATATTTTCTAAATTGATAAATATAGTTGTTTACTTTAGTTAAAATTCCCTTCATAAATTTCTTTAATCGGTTGTATTATTAAATATAAGGCTTTTATCTTTCCTACATTTGAATTCTAATGCGATAATTTATCTCTAACTGTTGACAATTTCTAGAATTATTTTTGACGCTTATTATACCATATAGTTTAATTTTTAAGATTACAGACTTATTTGAATGTTGATATTGATCCTTGTGAAGATTTCGTTTCATTGAAATATATGGTTTTACGCTGATTATTTCAATCAAATGGGGACCTAACTAAATCTTTCTGTTTTTCTGATGGTAAACTGATGGTTGTTGCTAAGATTTGTTTTTTATATCTGTTATTTAAGGGTTTAAGAAGCTTCATTTCGTGGATAACCTTTATTGAACTTTACATGCAAGTACACCAAATTCAGTAAAAAGGATTGCAGGGGTGGGGCCCTCCTTTTTCATAGAAGCCCAGGGCTTCAAGAAGTCTTAAGACGTCCCGGAAGGGATGCGGATTGCCAAAAGGAAACGAGCTCATCCGAAAGGTTTTAGAGCAGTGATTCCCAAAGTAGTTTATATAGACCCCCAGGGGTCTATGACGAACTGCAAAGGGTCCGCGTCAGCAAAAAAATAATTTGGAGGTCCATGAGGTGCAAGTGGGAGTCTGTGTGATATTGGCGGCTCTCATTAAACTAAATCGTGACTTTAATTTTAAAAGAAAATTTAATCAAGTGGAAACCACAAATTTTACTTATTTAGCAGATTTATTTACTAAATTTAATGAGGTTAATTTGCCCGTACAAGGTGACAGCATATTTTTTTTTAAAACCGGAACCATTTCAGTGTTTCTTTCCAGAGATAAACTAAAGAAGTATAATACTGTAGGTCCGGAATTTTCTCAAATTAACCCAGACAATCTGTCAGCACGCTTTAACCTACGTTCAACATTTAACAGCCTTTAATTCAGATTTTGAAACTAGATTTGAGAATGCTTTGACTATGGTAATCCCACAGTAGGCAAAGAATTTATATGATCATATTGGAAAAAAATGTCACATGACAACTGGAACTGATCGTGATGTGCACCAATGAAAATTTTAAAGTTTAGAAACGGATACCAGCAATTTTGGCTTTAAAAAAGCAAACCTGCTATTTGTACCTAATTATAGAATATCGTGAGGAAGTTTTTAATTATTTTTCCTAGTAAGAAGGAGTTTCAGCGCAGTTGCCAATCTCCAAAACAAAAAAAGTAACTGGACACTACTAACAGGAGATTTAAGGTTAAACCTGACAAGATTGATTCTAAACGTTGAAAATTTGTTATTGTAGCGCCAGACTCATCACTCCCATTAAAATCAATTGTGTGTTGTTTGGTTATTTTATTTAACGGTTATTTTATATATTAATTAACTTTTAATTTAATTAATTAACATATGCTTTTTAAACTTTTAACTCTATACTACATTAGTAATAAATTTAATTCTTTTAAAGTAGTAGTAGTAGTACTAGCTGTCAAAAAGACATTTAAGTTGATAAATTTGCAAAAATTCAATATTAATTAAGCAGGGGTCTACCCCATACCTAAAAATATGGCAAGGGGTCTATGAGACAAAAAAGTTTGGAAACCTCTGTTTAAAGCTACAAACCGATCTTTTAGGAAAGCAATCACACTGCATATTCAGCCTTTATTGAACACAATTTTTATCTTCTCTATCTTTTTTTTTTACAGGAGAAGTGCACACAAACAGGTCTTTTCAAAAGTTTAAGCATATACTAGTTCAAAATAGCAGACAAGAATTAACATGTTATGACTAGAATAACACAGTTCCAAGAAAAAAAAGAGTCTAAAATAAAATATGTACAAAAGTTTTTTGATAGAAAGGGGTGGAAGCACACAGGACAAGGAAAAAAAGAATACAAAAAAAAAAAAAAAGAAAAGAAAAAAAACCAGTTAAAAAAAAACAGTTAAAAAAATTGTCTTAAAAAACTCAGATAAAATTCCAATGCAGAAAATAGATGTTAAGTCATAACAAGTGGATGTTTTTACACTTTTCTTCTTACGCACTCCCCATTCAAAAGCGCAGGGTTCGAATGGACAATAATCCCTCCCTCCACAGGAAAAATGAGGTCACTGACCAAAAGGGGACAGTGGGGATGAGAACGGTTTGAAAGAAAGAGATGACTTGTGACGTGGGGTTAACCAAACGCTTTTTGAGTGAAACTGCATTAAACTGTGTGAGAAATAAATAGAGTTTATACAGTCAACTGAGAAGTTGTTCTGTTCAGAATCCTATGAATTTACTCTATGACAACTCTAGGTGCACCAGTACGCCCCCCCAAAACTATCCATATTTCTGTGTTCCGACCATCTTTGCCATAGCCGATGCACAGGGACGTTTTAAGACTTCTTGAGGCCTTGGGCCCCTACACAAATGTAGGCCCCACCTATGACCCTTAAAAGTAGACAGAACACAGCATACATTGTCAAATAGTGCAAAAAATACCCCAAAACAAAAAAATGTGTTTACTCACAACTCTTCCTTTACTACGAAAAACTCTGTGTGTATTTTGTACTTTATAGTAGTAAATGTTTTAGTTATACGTGTAATTCAAATTCAAGTAACATTAGTGTGATTTTTGAGGTAACTTATATTAGGATTGTGTTACTTCTAGTAGAATGCATGCTGAATTGGAGTCATCTGCCAAACGGCTTCTAAGCGATTCTTTAATGTAATTCATCTCTGAAAATAATAACTCGCAGACTTGGATAGATGAAAATAATAGATAAAACAGCATGTACCAGTTTATTCAAACAGTTAAATATGTCTGGAATTGAATTCCATGTTTCCAAAATCCCATTACTCGCATTTTTACTTATATTGCTTGTTAATATTTCTGTTTCAATCCATTCCAACTTTCTCCTTTTTTTCAACGATTTTTTGAATCCTTCTTGAACTAGACGGTAAATCATTCAGTTGCATTTCAAAATTTTCAATTGCTTATCAATCCAATTCGGACAAGTTCAGTTTATTAAATGAAGTCACATCAGGGTACATTAAAAAACTTGAGCGCTTCCAATAATTTTTTGAACTGAGAAAATCTCGTTGAAAACTACGACCGTTTACTCTCGTTTGTTCGTAATACTTCCCACACACACACATGTTGAACTTTGTTATATTGAATTAAATGCAATCCGTTTGATCGGTGGAGTGCCCAAAATTTTATGTCACGTGCCATTGGTTCGCCATCCCTGATACAGGCGATACCAATTGCCGCAAGTAATTTTGACTTCCAGTTTCCTCCTTAGAGGGAGGCACCTGAGCTCTGACGAAGCGAAATTGAAAGAAATTTAATAAATACATTTACTAAAATTATTTAAATAAATTATTAAAATTAAATAAATTTAAAATGATAATTTGATGAGGATTTTAAATGATATTTTTTATGTAATTATTTTGTATTTTATAAAGTAAACATATTACTGTAATTATATAAATATTTATACTAAATTTTATAAATATATTTTTATATTAATAAATAAGGTTGTGTGTGTGTCGCGTAGATTAAATTAACATGGAGTTCGATACTTAGATAAAGTGACAACAACTCTTGTTATACACAACTCAATACTTAACTCTTCAAACTGAATATTTCCTTTTCTTATATATTCCGATCGAAATTTCCAGAAATTTCCATAATTATAATTACAGTTAAATTTTAAATAAATATACAATAAAAATAAGAAATAATTACAATTAAAAAAAATAAGCGCTTGACACAAAAATTAAATTTAATGCAAAGAATACAAAAGAAGTTATTTTTGGCAAGTCGCCCGCAATCGGGCGCGTGAATCCGTGTCCATAGCAACCGAAGTGAACTATTTTTTTTCGCTACAATATTTATAGTAAAATATATAATAAATATTAAATGATATTTTACATAAAAATTAGTTATATATATAAATAGTTTTATAATGTGAAATACAATATAGTATAAATAAAATATTATATATAATATAAAAGTATTTATAAAATATGTTATTATTATTAAATTAATTATTTTATAAATAATATAATAAAAATAAAATTTGTTTTTTTATAAGTTATTAATTAATTTATTTTAGAATTATTTAAAACATTTAATAAGTCCTTTTTAAATAAATTTATTTAATTTTAATAAATTTATTTAAATAATTTTAGTAAATTTATTTAAATAATTTTTTAATAAATTTATTTAAATAATTTTAATAAATTTATTTAAATAATTTGAATAAAAAATTAATAATAATTTTCATTATTAATAATTAATTAATTAAGTTTAATTAATAATAAATTTAAATAATTTTCGTACTAATATATATTATAAACGCGAAAGTTTGTGAGAATGTTTGGCCGTCTTTCACACAATAACAACTGAATGGATTTTAATGAAACTGTACAATAATACAGCTTATACATCAGAATAACACATAAGATATAATTTATAAGGAAATTGTATGAAGTTTCCAAAATATAACAATAATTTTCAAAAAAGTATGAAAAAATTCTATCACCTGCAAAATAGCCCGTGACAGCATACATCTATCTTTTTTGTGTGAAGCAAACCTTTCAATTTTGCTTTGTCTACGCCATGCCTCAGTGCGAGGTCGCTTTTAATTTATTCCGTTCATCAGTGTAATCACTATTTTTTTTTATTTTTTTATTTCATAATAAAACTAGATTTCGAAGGAAGAGGTGGTGGGCAAGATTTTAACATAAAATAAATACAACAAAAAGTAATATTAATGTATTACACATCCAGATATAAATTAATTACACTATTTTAAAAACGTTTATTATACAAATTTTTTAACAATGACAGCGGAAGGAAAAACTATGAAATTAAAATAAAATATCAATATGCTTTTATCAGATATTTTTTTTCTTTTTGAATGTTTTTTACAATACATATAAATATATATCTAGGTTTTCTCTCATACTGTTTTTTTATAACTTACACACACACACACACATATATATATATATATATATATACAATATTTATACATTGTTTCAATATCTATCTGTAAATTTTTCTTCTATTTATTAGTAATAGAAAATGGATTTTAATTATTATATATATATGTGTGTTTTTTTTAAAGGATTATTTCTATTATTTCATTACTAAATTAATTATTTGCTAATTAAAAAGTACATCCTCTATTATTTTGGATAAAAATACATTTCAGAAACATTTTTAAGCTAACTATATGTAACAATTGACTGATTCATGAAAAAGTCTGAAATTTATTTTATTATTTTAATTTCTTAGAAACTAACTATTATTAAAAAAATGATAAGAAAGTTTTTTGTTTTACTCTTAGCATCAGAATCGTTTTTTTTTTTATTGCTTCACACATTAATAATTTTTTAACTAACGCAATATTGTTTTTTATAAGTCCTACATCGAAATTTGAAGCTATATCTTATCTGTGAGGGGGAGGGAAAGAGGGAACAATAATTTTACACTAAAAAAAACCCGTGTTATGCCGGGTTAGACAGAGGGAAAAGAAACCCGTCTCTTAAATCGAAAATATGTGGAACTAATTTCGAAAAAGGGAAATTTAATTAAATAATTTTACAAACCTCTCACATTGCGCGCGTACAAACACACACACACATAATTGCTGGGGTCATGTGAGAAAGAGAAAGCCCGTGCAACGCCGGGCCATGCAGCTAGTTAATAATATATAATTTATTTAAATAATTTTAATAAATTTATTTAAATAATTTGAATAATAAACTAATAATATTTTTCATTAATAATAATTAATTAATTAAATTTAATTAAATAATTTGAATAATAAACTAATAATAATTTTCATTAATAATAATTAATTAATTAAATTAAATTAATAATAAATTTAAATAATTTTAATAATAAATAATTTAAATAATAAACTTATTTAATTTATTTTTACTTTATAAAATACAAAATAGTTGCATAAAATATCATTTAATACTTAATAGACCTTTCATAAATAAATTTAATTTTAAAAAATAATTAAATGAATTGAAAAAAAAAAGTTGATTACGGGATTCAAACCTTATCCGCAGGCGTGCTACCAACTGCACCATTGCATCACTGTAGGTAACAAAAACTTAATTGTATAAAAGCTAAGCATGAATTTCGAAGGTTATTTTCTCCGAATTGACCGGCCACATTTGGTGGAATTACATTGAGGGTTGAACACCCTAAAGGAGTATTACTATTACACCAAGTCTCCACCTCAAATGAATTTCCTTAGTCGTGCCCTCCCCTTGTAAGTGGGGCCCCCCCCCCCCACCAACTCTTTCTACGGAAATGAATGCGGGATTCTTTCTAATCCTAGTTGAAGAATGAAAATGGAACCTGTAATATTTTTAAAAAATAGGCTTAGAGAGAGAGATAGGAGATAGAGAGAGAGAAATCCTACACACTAAAATAAAATATAAAATGCTGATAAAGGACAAATATTTATAGAGAACTAAGTAAATAGTATAATTATCGTTAGCAATATTGCTGAATTTAAGAATAAAAATTTATTTTTTAAGGGAATCAGAGAGAGAGAGAGAATAGCAATGAACAAATAGTTCTATTAATCACATTACTTAAATATACTTTGTGTCTAAAAAGAAAATTAAAATAATTAAAAATTTAAAAAAAATATATATATAACAAAATTAGGAATATAGGTATTAAGAAAAAGTTACATTAAATAATTAAAATACAAATATATATATATATATATATATATATATATATATATATATATATATATAATTAAGAAGACTTACGTTGCAGCAGCACCGGAGATATTTTTATACAAAACTGCCATACAATGACATGAACGGTGTGACATTAATATTCACTCACTCACGCCATACAATGACAAAAGAACTAGTATAAACTAGAGATTATGTAATGTAAATCTTCTGATTAAATTCCTTTTTAAAGGTTTTGATCTAGACTCCTCTCTTCCCAGTCAACTATTTGTCTCACTATTCCTTTGCTTAAATTAATTCATGGATAGAATAGAACATTGTTAAATTACAACCGAAAATCACAAAGCCGGATCGGGTTTTCTGAACAAATTACCTACGATTTTCAATGGGAATTTTAAAGTAGATTTTTCAAAACACAAATCAAAACCTTTAGTTGATTTTTTAAAATCAAAATTAAATTTAATTATGTCAAATGATCCAAATGAAAGCACGAGAAAGTATGGAATAACGCTTGAAGGAGTTTTTTTATAGATATTTAAGTAAAATTTTAAATCTAAAGTATTTATAACCATTTTCAGCTACCATAAACCTATTGTTTCCTTCTTAGAATGCAATTAATTCACAAATATGATTGTGCACAAAAATATTACTTTATGAGTACAGACATATGAATAAATAATTTTATAGGACAATACTAATATCGCTTTATTTTTTATTCTCTCACCGAACTAATCCCTGAAATAACATTACAAAATTTGAAGTTATCACTTCTATCGTGTGGTGATAAGCACACACACTTTTTTTCCACACAAAAACATCAAAGTAAAGTACTTACATCTTTCATTCGGGTAACTCCTATTGACAAAACGGGTTCTCAAAGCGTTTCCAACTTACCTCAAAGGAAATATATTTTACGGATTGTTTGATTGATTTGAGAGCCTCACCTTGTGAAGGAACCATAATATATGCTAATTAGGAGCTATTATTAAGCTATTTAAAGAAACCTGAAACGGAAAAGTAGATGTTGAGATTGTAATTTTTTTTTTTTTTTGTAGGATGTGTTTGTAGCTGTAAGTGTAAACATATTGATTTGAAGAATTATTCTTTATTGGATTAGAGAACGAAATTGTTACTCATGAAACTTCATGTGACCAGTGTTGCACACAGGAATTTTTCAAGGGGAGGGTCCAGGGTCGAAAGTTCACCACCAATGTTCCAAAACGCCGCCCAACATAGCCTTTTGATTTTTTCGATTTTCGGGAACAAAAAACAGTAAAAAATTAATTATTGAATGAATAATTAGCTTTAATTAATAAAACTAATTGTTAATAACAAATTCAATTTTTTTTTATGTACTATATACATAAGATTATAATCAAGCGAAAAGAATCAAGGCTATGGGGGGAGGGGTCTGAACTCGGTAACTTTCCCTTGTGTACGCCACTGCTTGTGACTGATATTTGAATTTATCTAGGAGTTGCAACCTGCCCAGCAATGGTTCAAATCATCCTGTGAGAGTTAAGTGATTCTTTATTATTGTTGGTTAGGTATATTTCGCTCTTATTATATATTGACCATTATATAAGATTTTAAATTAAATAAAATTTGCTGAGTTTTACTATGATTCTTGATTCAACTTCTGACTACATTAATACGCGAAATTCAATTCGATTCACTCACTTAAATCTCATAAAGTATTAAAGAATTAAAACTCGTAATTTAGGATCACAAGAGCAATATTGTATTTTTCTTTTTGTTTTTCTTATTAGTAATACGCATTTTTATAACGATTTAACGTAAACTGAATGTTCTAGAGTTTGGATTTAAGAACTAGTTTAGAAATCTCAAAATCATTTCTGAAAGAAATACACTTTTGAAAAGAAAATTTGCTAATCTTTAAAAATATTTAATTTGAAGAAAAAAAAAAAGAAAAAGAAAATTAAAGTGTTGATTTTTAGTTCTAGAGAATTTCAGAAAATATTACTTTCTTCCCATTATATCGGGAGAGTTTATAGGAAAAAATAGAACATTTTATTAGAATATATTGTTAAAACACGTTCTACATAATTAATTGAAATTACAAATGAATTTATAGAGTTTTTTATCTACAGTGAAAGCGCGCGCGCGCTTTTCTTCCACATTTTAAAATCAAACAGATTACATTTTCAAAATAAAACCGTCAAATTTGCTTTTACACATTCAAAACCAAATTATTAAGTAACAACGAATGCAGGCCGATCACCAACTCAGTGAAAAAAATTTGTGTAGATAACTGTTTCTAATGTATTTAATATCAATGAGCGTACAATTAATTAAAAGCAACGATGAGACAAATTAAGGTTGACATTATACTACTTCTGAAGCAAGTTTGTACTTAATCAAATTCCTTTAGATAAATTCCTTTGCTCTTTTCCATCCTCAAATTACGCTATCAAGAGAAAAATCAACATTATTCTAAGCTTGAAATCTTAATTAGAAGTATAAGGTATGCAACGAGAAAAAATCTCCCTTTTATTTTTCTATAATTAAGAAGAATGAAAACGGAATTAACAAGTGTTTCCCATGGTTACGTTACCGTGTGGCGAGAGAGACAATTCCTTTTCATTTAACTAAAGGTCTCTAATTAAATGTGATGCGTGAGGGGTTACCCAGGCGACGCAGGTAACAGACAAGTGAAGAGCGGGCAACCGATTTGTTCATTATCTCACATTCTCGTGGCAATCCAGGGATTCATTACGCATCCGCCATCAAGCCGTCCATTCCGAACCAAACTCTAAAAGATAAAGTGGATGGAAATGACGGGAGAAAAAAATCATGCGGTATCCGGGAAGACTCGGGGAGAAAGTACAAATTGAGTTTTAGTTAGGAATCGGTCTTTTTCAGATAAACTGATCAAGAAAGTGCTACTTTACAAAGAAGGAACAATTATAAGGATTTGATAATTGTTTTTCGAAAGAAGTAATAGATCCAGGTATCATTTTTTTTTTTTTTTTGATTTTGTAGAGCAGTGGTCTTTAAACTGTGTTCCACGCACTGGCGTAGCTGGCTCTGAGGAAGCCCTGTATCAAAATTCCTTCGTGGCCCTTTTTTTAGGTATGGGAGCTCTGTTAATGGGACAGTAGTTACAAATGTTGGGGCCGGTATAGCTTAGGGGCCCCGTGTCATTGATACGGCTGATATGGCGGCAGCTACTCCCCTGGTTCCACGGAACCCTGGGATTTCACGAGTCACAATAAAAAGTCGAAAAGGGGAAATTCAAAATGTGTATGCAAAATGCATTGAAGTTCTCCATGAAGTGTGTATAAACACAAATATCTAAAACTCACCCCAGACACTAAAAAAACTAAAAATTTTATTTATACATTATTTTATTTTGTGATACCTGTTTTTAACTTTTATAATAATATAACTAAAGAATATTAAAAGTTTTTTGTGTTTATTTGTGCTACCTACTAGGCTGTGAGTATTCTATTGTTTACTATCCCGGGTTCCTCGAAATAATTTTATATTCAGAACTATAAACACTTTTATGCCATTCAGAAAAATGTATTTTCTTTGCTCAACATTTCTTTTAACGTGTGTGTGTGCGCCTGCAAAAACAATATATATATAAATAAATAAATGTAGAATGGGAATTGCAACTGCAGATCATTTCAATAGACCCAGATTTAAGATAGTTTGGGTACAAAAATGAAAGCACATATCCCAGTTACTAAATATAATACATGGGTATTTGATTCTTGAATCACAAAATAATATTATTACTGTGCTTGAATAAACTACATTTAATTTTTTTAGTGAAAAATAGAAAGCTTTTTAAAAAATTGTCTTTACACTAAGTACTTATAACATTGTGACGGGCTCACGCGTCTTTTCTTTAACATAACCTCTGGGTTCTTTGGTGGCCAAGATTAATGGCAACTCTTTTCCAACCAGAACCCAAGAAGCGAAATGTGAACAAGAAATGCAAATACAATAGCTTTTAAAAGAACAGAAGTTTCAGTAAGCGAAATGGCAATTTGGGGAATGTTATATTTGGAAGAGATACGAGCGTGAATGGACAGCCTATCGTAAAGTTACCTGGAAACCCAACCATTACTACAAGGTGCATACCATTGCACGCGCGCCCAGACGTTTCCATATAAAGATTGAAGTTAAGTTTGGATTAAGGTAGGACTGATTATTTGATATTTGGACTTGTAATATTATTAGAAGTGTGAGTAGGCGGATAAAATAATTATAACGTAGAGAAAGTGGTCTAAATTACGTGATTCGGTTTAACTATCACTGTTTTCGTTCATTCTAGATTCTCACTCATTTAAATTTATCTAAATTGTTAGACATTTAAGTTCTATTCTTAATAAAGTCATATTAAGAATTTAAAATGTCTATTTCTTTTACAAACCCTACACCTGTAGCTCACGCTGACAATCAAAGACACGGTCACCAAAGGGGGGCGATATCACAACATGTTGATCCATTTTATAAGTATTTGTTTAAGATATATTCTTACAAGTGTGGAATGGTCTATTTTGTAAGTTTAAGGGTTCCGTTGGTTGAAAAAGCTTGAAGACCGCTGTTGTAGAGTAACTTAATTTGGTTTTGCTTACAATCATATCTATTTTCTTGACATAATTCATTTGATTTCTTAAAACTAAGCGAATATATATGGATGGAACTTAATTTACAAATAAATATCGACTTACTACTTAAAAAAATATTAGTTAATAGAAATACAAGCAATGTTTCCGTGGATCACATTTGTTTAACTTTCATTAAGTTTCCGTTTCATTAAAAAAATTCAAAACTTTTTTAAAATTTCAAGTCGTGCTCATATACCTTATGAATAACAGAATTCATTTGAGAATATATGAAAATTCAAATTTTATCCAATATTCGTGTTTACATCTATTTGGTATTTCAAGTTGAATTTTTAAATGTAACTTTCTTAAAAATTATATTCTTAAGAAAAAAAAATCATTGTGGATGAATCGAATATTTGGTGAAATAAAATAAAATGTAGTAAAAGTAACTTTTGAAAAAAAAAGTTATAAAAGAATAACTGTTTAAGATTTGACATTTTTTCGTACATTAAAAAATACTCCATATACTGAATATTAACCCATTTAACTTTTATAATAGATTCTTAAGTCTGGTAGTTTAATTTACAGTTGGCTTAGTGACATGACTAAGGTGACTGACTACATTCGGAAACGTGAGAGATTTTGAAAGATAGCTTTCGAATTGATTCATAGCACTACTTTTCCACTAGTTTCAATAGTACACCATTACAACCAATGGTGTCCAAGTCTTCTAGAGAAATTTCTTGTTCATTTAGGTAAGATATATATATGATACTGCATGCCATGTCTTTGGAGACATATGACCCACATAAACCAAAACATGTTCTCTGATTCATTGTTTGATGGTATTGCTTCGATGCAATCCTTTCTAAATCTAAGATGGGATATTTTCTTCTGTCAAAATAAACACCACACAACTGTAAGAAATCCTGTTGTTCTGTAAATCACTTTTGTTGTGGTCCTTTTCCCATTAATTTTACATCTATCAACAGTTTTCGACTTTGTTGATCTATTGTAAGACTTTCGTCTAAGACTTTCACTGATCATGTTTCTTTTTTTCTAATCCATGCTTCCTTTTTTCTGAGTCCATGGTTCCTCTGATAAATCTTTGCTCAATGATGGGAATTTTATACTGTTTCTTCCCATACAATTAATTAAAATTCGACGCTCGTAGAGGTCATCATTATCTCTCTTCAAAAGAGAGGCTTAGAGTAGCAATTCTTTCGGACGGTCAAATATAAGACATTAAAAGGACTATCTTATAATTTTCTTGTGCGTTGACGACTCCATTTTAATATTTAAATGCTCAAACTAATTTTTTTAGTTTATTTATGCATTAAAGAGGCTGGAAAATTGTAAAATTGATTAATGCCATACTTTAATTTATGCTTTTATAATTTGTAGCTCAGTTAATTTGAAACTTTTTCGGAGGATATATTTCAATCAACAGTGAAGCTTACTATCCGTTTTTCATAGTACAATGATAATGATTTCACAGAGTTCTTTTTGACTTAACACTTTCAAATTCGTAATTTTAGTCAGAAAATTGGTATTTCTTTTTCTTTATGTAAGGGATACCTAAAATGTGATACACTTCAATCAAGTTTGTGAATCACAATAATGTGTGCCTCGAACAAGTAGAACAAGGTGAACTTACTGTACTGTATATTGTAAAATTTTACAGAATATCTAAATTATACATTAAAAACTCAATCAAAGAATGAATGGAATATTATTAGAAGTCAAGGTATTTATCACACACACAATTTTTATGGCTGTACTTATTTTGTGTTACTTCAGAATGTAAAAGGGAAAAAGAATAATATATTTCTCGTTCGTTTAATGTACAGTAACATAAATTTTATACTTTTAAATAATATTAATGTAATTCCTGCGTAAAGTATGTGTGAAGATACACTTGAGTTGCCAAAACAGCAAATTAAACTATGACTTCTGGTTAAACATTAAGAAATAGTGCCTGCCGTAAAGTGAGTTTATTCCAGAAACAAATGAAAATTTATCAATTCAAAGATTGAAGTTCATAACTTTGAAAACCTCCCCTTGAGTTATGCAAGCTGCGAAAAATATCAAAGAACACTTTTAAATTTAAACTTAAAATAACAATGGAATGATTTTATAGATTGTAACAAAATGTCGAACAAATTACAAGAAATCCTACGAAATCTAATCAAAAATTTTCTTATTACTGATAAAGCAAAATTTTTATTCTGTGCAATTACAAATGTGATGCCAAAACCATGGTAAGAAATAAATAAGATATGTGAAATAAATTTACTTTAATAAGTGTCAGAGACTTATATATTTAGGATGATTGATTGCTTGTTTTATTAATACGTCTTCCTTTAAATCAACACGAGGTTTATTTTGCAGAAATTGTAAATTTGAATCATGTTCAAGTGACGAAAATGTCATCTGAGCTGGCTTTCAAATCCCAAACTTCCACGCCACGACAGCGTAAGGACTTTGAGCCTCTAAAGTTTAAATGTGCATCAGTCCTTCTATGCGGCGGGCCCTTAAGAAGCATCACGTTTTGAACTGACAACTCTATAGAAACAACATGCCGGGTGACTGTGTTTGTGACTGTGACCATTCGCCTACCGTGACCACATATTTCGGATGACAGGTATAACTGTTTAAATGTGTGGTACACAAAGAATATAGAAATTAAAATTTTTTTTTTACTTTATGGATGGAAGAGATTATCTATATATAAAAATATATAATTTATGAGTTTTCGTAAATTATAGAAGAACTTCGATAAGTTTTTCTTCCAAGAAATGTACATTCTCTTGAATTGAAATATTATTTTTTTATGAAATATTACTATTTTTAAGTAGAATAAAATTTTTTTCTTTTTAAAATACTTCCATTAAATGCAATTTACCTTTGATAAAGGTCCTGCATGAATCAGATTTTGAAATATTCTCTCATTAAATAAAATAAAATTATTTTCAAAACTTGACTTTCTTTCCAAAAAATGAAAATTTATACTTTTATATCTTTATTGAGTGATATTAATTATTATGCAATGTATATACCTCTCTCAATTTTACAACTGGCAACACTCCTAACTTTGAAAAAAAAAATATTAGCTCTATTACTCGAAAAAGAAAATTCTTAAAACATAAAAAAAAAAGTATAAGTTCACAAATAAAAATACCTTCAGGAATATCAGAACTAAGTTACAACTTTAAGAACCTTTTGATTGTTATATCATAGCAAGAACTTCCCTGATATTTGCACAAATTTCCTATTGCTAGGAAAAAATTTAAAAAATTGAAAGAGTGTGTGTATGTATTGTTGGATAAGAGAAAGTAAGAGAGAGAGAGAGAGAGAGATTTAGATAAGAAAAAGTAAAACTTAAGACTCACACACACACATACCTTTTTTTCCTTTTGATGCAAAAATGGTTGAATAAAACATTTATTATTATGGGATTGCATTAATATAATACTCTTGAATTACTCTAATTGGTCAAAGATTAGTTGACGATTCGTATTTCTAAATCTTTTTTAAATGTTTAATAAATAACATCAGAAACATGATTAATTTTTCGAAATTAAATACTGTAACAAAGTATGGGTCAGGTGACATAGGCTTAAAAGGTTTGAAAAATTGAATTTTGCATAAAGTTAACCATTGGAAGAGAAGTTTTAAAATAAAGCTTCTGTGATAAAAAAAAATACGTAAGAAACATCTTATTGAATTCAGATGACTTAGAAACAAATGTTACTCAGAAATCAGAAACTTTATTTAAAATTTTCGATGAAATTTCTTGAAAGTAAAAGTCAAATCAATCTAAAGAGTATTATCCTCAATTTTGAAGCGACACCTTCGTTTGAAAATTGGTTTTCTTATGATATGAATTCAAAGACTTCGTGGGCTATCATTATTATGTTTTCCCTTTGATCATTTTTCCCAGTCATGTCAACTGATTCTTTGACAGAACCTTTCTCTTTTTTGCCTAAGGTCTAAAGGAATGCTTTGCGCCATCTCTTTTATTATGCTCAAGCTCTTACTTATAAATATGCAGCTTTTTTAAAACGGAACAATAGGTCTCCCATCTGAACTAGTGCAGATGACGACACACCTTGCAATTGTAACACTTTTTATCTCCTTATGTCATTCGGTTCATCAGGTTTGAATTCCCGGTTACAATGAATTGAATGTCAATGCCCGGATCTTAGTGTTGTAATGTTAATGATGCCTTCTGCTTTCCTCAAATTGTTTAATCGTTAATATCTAACCTTGAATAAAATTTAGCTCTAAGGTTTAAAAAAATACTGGGTATAATGGGTAACTGACAGAAAGGTTACCAAGGAATAATTGTTGTGAAGAGAATGGAGCACGTTTTATAAGGTTTTTTAGAAGTTTTCAACGATACTAAGGTGAATGACTGTATAAGAGTATTGTAAAAGAGTATCGCTAAGAATGATTTTGAACTTTGCATTATTTATATCCAAATACAGTATCCCTTGATTAAAAAAAGGGGTCGTAATATGTAATTTTATAAAAAAAAATATAATAAAATAAAACATTTATTATTATTTCAAAAATTGCTTAATACACACACAATATTTCTTACGCTTTTACAAATTAACTCCCTCATAGTTTAAATTCATATAAATAAAAAAATTTGCAATGTATATACAACAAATAAAAGCATCATGCTTTTATATGTTGTTTCAAATTTAAACACTGGTGTCCAAAATTAGAGTTGCGAATATACAAAAATGTGATATCTTGAAAAAAATAGATTAATGTAAAGGAATTTGGTACGTATATGTATCAGTCGGAAAGGTAGACAATAGTAGCGATAAAAATTAAATGTAGAACAATATGCAAATGAGCGCAATGGAGCCATCTTGTACAACTTTGCAAGCTTTACAACGAGCTTCGTACTGTTAATGAGAGTGCTGATCAGTGATTGAGGCAGTAACTCACATTCTTCCCAAAATGACAAAATTCCCAAATTGAAATGGATTTTCTTTGAACACATCCCAAATATGCTATATGGAATCCTCCAATGTTCTCTCAGGCTACACTATACGGTAAATATCCTTTTCCTCTATATAATCATTTGTAAGTGTAACCTCTGGGGTCGAGTTTTATTTTCCATAAAAACGAATTGGATTCCATCAGATGGATTATTGAGAGTGGTCCTTCACATCTGGCGACCAGTGGTGTCTGTTCTTTTCCCAAAGTGTCGCAACAGATCCCATCCGTTATGGATATGGCAACATTACCCTTTGAAAAAGAAAGATTGGGCTCGAGTCCATTTCAAAGATGAGATTCATCACACAAAGGGATTCTCAATTAGTTTTCATCTGGAGAGAGCCTCGAGCCTACACACATCAACCACTTTGAAAGCCGTGGCATCCTTGTATAAAGAAAAATCTTGTTGAACGGTGGTATACCACTGTATATCTTCCTAGTCGATACAGTGACTATACGTCGCTATAGGGATAAGAGTTTCAAACCATATGTGCGCTTTTCCGAGAAGCTACCGAAACCTAATTCATTTTTAAAAGACGTTAACACCTGATCACATAGAACTACCCCCAGTCAATGAATATCTGTAGGAAAAAGGTACTCTACGTATAGTGGGGCCTGCGTGGTCGCCGGATCTCCATCTTCTATATCATATTTGGGAGACTTCAACAGGTGTCCTTATGCACCATTAACCCCCTTCCAGGATTCGCCAGGAGTTAAAATTTTCACTTTTGGATGAATGGAAGTTTTTGACACAATTGTTGAACAACACCTTCCTTAACATTGTGAGGGCTCGTTGTGATGCTTATAAAGTTTTATGAGTTGGCAATACCTCTTATTATTCCAATCAATCTATCATTATGATGTATCCTGTTTTTATGAATGTCGTTCTCATTGCATGTCTTCCTACGTTAAACTCTTGGGTTTTAAATTTTTTTATGTTATCTGATATATATACGTGTACCAAATTCCTTCACATTAAACTACTTTTATTCGAGATATCTCACATTCTTGTCTGTGACTTTAATTTTGTACGCTAGTGTAGTAGCTCTCACAATAAAAAAAGACTAAAATATATAAATCTATAAGAAATTTGGAGTATAAGATTCACATATCTCGTATTTAAAAATGTATAATATAACAAAATAAACCATCCAAAATAGCATTTAAAAATAAGCTAAAACGTAACTGTAAGAAATAAACAGATGATTTTTAATAAATCTGTCTTCTTTTAGATGACTTTGACAACGTGATTAATACTGAAATACATTCCATATATTTGTTTTGCAAAATTTCTTCGAAAGAAAAACTTGTGCGAAGAAAACAAAAACGCAAAAGTGCGATATGTATTAATATTTTTTCTTAGATATACCAAGTCTCTCTCTCTCTTTCTCTGTATATGAATCTTTAATTTGATCTTTTGGGTTTTTATGAAAAAGGACATTCAAATTTAAAAATTCATTTAAAAAAAGCAGTATATATGAATTGCAATTCGTGCCACTAATGGATAAAATTATGAATTGTGATTGAAATTTTAGAAGAAATCTGTGATTTAATTGTATTTGTAGGTTCTTAGAAAAAAGAAGTTTTGTAAGATATACAAAACTTTTCGTAAAAAGTGATAATTTAAAATCAAGCTGATGATTAAAAAAATTAGGGATAAATACTCGAAACATATGCTTATATATATATATAATATTTTAAGATTTTTATGAGCTTTATTACTATGCGGGGAAAAATACATTTTTAGCTTTGGTTATAACTCTCAATAAATCGTTTATAGATTACCAATAATAATCTTTGTTTGCAAGTAAAATTTAATGTTTTACAACATTATTTTCGAACACAAAATAAACTCATTAAATTTAAGCACGCTATCCAAAATTTCAATTTTTGCAAATACATAATCATTTGAAATCTTTGTGAAGTATAATTTGAAAAGCATAAATTGCTGTGAATGGGGATGTTAGTGTGCAAAAAATATCTTGTGTTATATCCAATTACTGTTGGAACATACACTGAACATATGAGAATTAGATAATCATTGAATACACAAGTATTTGTGAAGGATTTGAGGAGATTAGTTTAACCCTTTAGCTATTTCATATAATTTTCTAGAAAACAGTAAGAAAAATACCTATATTTGTTCAAGAATATTGTGTCAAAATAAGTGTAGCTTAAAATAAACTAGCTTTAAGCAAACTAACTGTCTGTATTGTTACTATAATGAAATATGCAAAATAGAAAATATTTTCCCCCCAAATATATAATAAATGGATTTTGGGCACTGAAGCACGGAAAGGCATGAGAAACAGACAGCGAAATCATTTTGAAGACAGTGAGAAGCATATGCACTTCCAACTTTGGTAGGATTATTTTTGATGATATTCGTATTTCTATGGCTGAAAGAAGACGAATGATAGTGAGAACTGTTGGGCGAATTGAAGCAAAACAGCCATTTGCTTGGCATTGATTATTCGATAATTTTGTAATTATGAAAACAGTGCAAAAGTGGTCGAGAGCTGTGCTCAGTTGTTCATTGATTACCTAATTCTTGGCTGTAGTAGTCAAAAGGAATTGAAGAGGGACTTTTATATATCAATGTTTGCAGCATCCCTTGGTTGGCTGATTGACTGTATGTGTGGAATTCAAAGATTTAAAAAAAAATGGAAGAGTAAAATTCACTGATTTTTTATATTTTCACACAAATGAATGAAAGTGTCTTATCTAATTGTATTGTACACATACATTATATGGCAGGTAAATCTTTATGTCTTACTCCGATGTCATGTCAAATCAGAAGCATTTGCATGAAATGAAGGGAAAACTAACATTTCTTGAAGGAGAAGTTTTTGTTTTGTGATGAACTTTATAATTGAAAATAATTATAACAATTGGTCCATCAGTCATTTAAAAAAAAATGGTTCAACCATTAGGATAAGAATTTTGTATAATTTTTCATGTTTATTTACCGATAAAACTTTCGTCAAAAAATCAGCTAATTTAGTTTTATTAGTAGTAGACTTTTGATCAACTTTTCTCTCATTATGTAATAAGCTGATGTTTAATATCGATATGTTTTGTCTTTATGTTTTCATTATTATCGTAAAAATAGTAGATTATTATACAAAACAGGTTTTCTGTTATTTGGAATTAAACATAACATATTCTATAAAATTTCATTGACAGTATTTGTCATAGCTATGAAATCCAATACCATACTACTGAAAGTAATAGATTTTTGTTAATTACTTTTCAGTCTAAAGAAGGATTACTTGGAAAATATATTACTTATCCAGACGTACGATGTCAGATGATAAAACCTCGGTTGTGGCATTTGACAAGGAAACCAAAGAAAATGTGTCTATATTTTTGACAAAGCTTATATTCTTTCATATTAATACATAACTAATCACATCTATAACAACAGTCTAATACTTAAAATTATAAACATTTGAAAATTGCACCATTATATCCATGACATATTCTATATTTAACTTGTTGCGAATGGCAATTAAATGTAGACATTCTATCAATGTTCGATAAGGATTTTTCTTCATAACGTATCAATGTTTATAATTTCATCCTCTTTTGCTGGAGGTAGAGTAATTTAAAGGCAATTTTAAATGGAGAGCTTAAGTAACTTTCAGTTAGTTCAGAAAAACAATTATTTAACGTTTTAACAAAGGTTTTTAACTTTAAATCCATTTAAGCATCATCAATTTCAAAATTACTCCAAACTAATGTTTAACTTTTCCTAAATATTTAATATAAAGTTTACTATTTATTAGTTTAACAGTTTCTTAGTTAACTCAGTTTTGCAGAAAATTACCATATATATCTCTCAACAACATTCGCTAAGACTATATCATAATTTATATTCACAATTATACCATTGGACTGTCTGAAAACCTGTTTTCAAAATGTTATCCAATTCAGAATTCCACAATCTATCTGACGGATGGAGTTCTTGAAAAGATTTTCTTAACAAACATAGCTAATTCAAATCCCAGCAGTTTTTTATATTTTTTTCATTAATATTTCCATGTGTGTAAGCCGCGTTTACATCTAATCGAGTATAATCTGAGGATAATGTTGAAATTAATATGATAAAACTGCTTTAAATACAGAGAAATTAACTACTGATGAGAATACATCAGTATAATCTACACTACGTTTCTGTTTAAATCTCTAAGTTAAATTGCTTGACTACTATGTTCATTTTTGATGGTGTGAGAGCCAACCCATTAACTAATACTTTAGCAGTTGGAAATCTATTATTTCCTATACATCTAACGAGGTATACTTAAAAATGTGACGTCAGTAAAAAATCGAATCATTTCCGTATATTTCGCAGTTTCACAATTTTTAGTTCACCATTCATTGCGTTGTTCCACTAGTTTCTGCTGGAATGTTTTTGTGTGTTTTTTTTAATAGCTTTTTAGAATTTTTACTATATAAATTTCTCCTTGAAATATATGATCCAATTCATCCTCAATACAAAAATTGGTTTCCTATTCACTATTGTTTTCCTCATTACTATCACTATCATTGGATGGAATTTTAATTCAAACATTATATGAGTAATTTCATGGTTTAAAGTTAAAATTGTTTTCTTACTTTATTCGAGCTTCACCGGAGAATATCTTAAGCTTTAGCAAGATTCGTGATACTGAAAGACAGCGTCGACGAAATTCTATGCCATGCTGTGTTACCTTTCATTTATGGATCCCTGGGTTTGAATTTCAGCATGATAATGCATGATACTCCTTCCTAATGCTTGTCTCTATGTGCCTTCCTAACACTTCCACGATCACCAGATCTCTCCCGATTACAGCATGTTTGGGCCCTGATGAGTAAATCTTCAATCATTCCTAGATCTAACTCACCAGTTGGAGCATGTATGCCAAGTAATACCACAGGAGGATATATAAGCCAATGCCTATACGGATAACAACTTGCATCAGGGCCAGAAATGGGCCAATGCATTATTGATTTATTTCTTTTTGCTCTTACATAGCTGTATTTTCTGTGTATAAGACATTCAATTCCCATGATACTGTTAACATTTCGTTTTCATTGGATTTATATCATATCTACTAAGATATTCGTCCCGTTTGGATAAATTTTGATGGGCTGCGTCTTGTAGGGTTGAATGGATTTACAAAAGTTATAGTATAAATCACAATTTTCTTTTCATGTAAAAGAGTAAGTTCATTCTATATTGACGACTTGGAGCTGGTAGCATCTACACCAGTGATTCCCAAAGTGGTCTATATAGACCCCCAAGGGTCTATGACGACCTGCAAGGGATCCATGACAGCAAGAAAATAATTTGGGAGTCCATGAGGTGTAAATGGGGGTCTATGACAGTTGTTCTCATTAAACCAGATCGTGATTTTAATTTTAAAAGAAAATTTAGTGAAATAGAAACCAGATTTTACCTATTTAACACACTTATATATATATTTACTAAATTTAATGAGGCTAATTTGTAGTTATGTGACAGCATAAATTTTATTAAAACAAGGGTCATTATTTCAGCATTTCTTGCCAGAATTAAGCTAAAAAAGTATAATATTGGACGTAGTGAATTTTTCGTTTCTCAACTGGTCACAGACAATATGCCAGGAAAATGACGTTTTAACCTACATTCAACATTTAAATTCTCTTTATTCAGATTTTGAAACAAGGTGTGAGAATGCATTTACTTGGTAATTATTACAGAAGGCAATGAATTCCTATGGTCACATTTAAAAAGAAAATGTCATATTACAATGGAACTGATCGGAATAGGAAGTAACGGAGATCTTAAAGTAAAGTTTAGAAACGGATGTCAGCACAATTTTGGTTTTTAAAAGACATACTTGCTATTTATCTCGAATTATGGAATATATTGGAGAAAGGTTTTAATTACTTTTCCTAGTGAGAGGGAGTTTCAGCGTTGTTGTCGGCTGGACACTACTAACCGAGGAAACTTAGGGTTAAACCTAACAAGATTGATGACAATTGTTGAAAATTTGTGTTATTGAAGCACCAGATTCATCCCTATCATTATAAACATTTGTTTTTTATAATTAGTTATTTTATGTATCACTTAAATTTTAAATTAACATGTGTTTCTTAAGTTTTAAACTCCCTACTTCACTGCAGTTAGAAATTTAAATCTTTTAAAGTAAGTTGCTCTATACCAGCTGCCATAAACACATTTTAGTTAACAAATTTGCAAAATTTCAATGTTATGTAAGCAGGGGTCTACCCCTAACTGCAAAACATGGCAAGGGGTCTATGATACAAAAAAGTTTGGGAACCTCTGATCTACACTATTAAAATTCGTATGTAAACAAACATATGTATATCTATTTTGTCACGAACCGCACTACGCAAATACTCGCCGAAGGTACCAAAAGATCGTGAATGATCCGAGGAATCCGTTTTTACCATTTATATTCCGATATTGCAATTATTTAAAAAGATATTAATTAAAAACCTTTGTTTTATTCCTGCGTGTTGTTTCCTCCGCCAAACAGAATGAAAAACCGGGAGGTGAAATTTTTTTTTTGTCCTCGACGTTTTTAAAACACGATCTAGTTTTTTTCTTTGAGACTCAGACAAAAAATAATTATAGAATCCTAAAGATCATTTATTTCGCCACGATGCGGTATAATTTATTTTACAAAATAATGATATCTTGTATTTTTTACGATTTTTCCTAAAATGAGTCAAAATCGATACGTTTTTATGAAAATGATTTCTAAATCGTTCCGTTTGAATTCTCTTTCGCGTTAATGAAGTTATTCTACCCTAAAAAGTTCATGCTTTTCTCTTTTAGAATCAGTCATTTAAAAAATAAAACGTCAAAAACTTTTTTTTACGATTTTTTAAAAAATACTCAAAATTTTAACTAAATACTTAATAACTCCGCAGTTTATAAAAATAATCTCACAAAACTTTTTTTCTGTGTGTCGAACAATATTACGCGTAATCTGTACAAAGATTGGAAAAAGTGCTTAAAATTTACGGTTTTTAAAATTTTTTTGTGTTTTTCGTTTTTTACCCTCTTTGCGAGAGTTAATCACCCACATACAATGTTGTACTTTTTTTTCGTTTTTTTTAATTTAAAAACTACTTTAGTTTGCAATCGATGTATGAAGTTTGAAGGCATTAACTTAAAAATGAAGCCCTAAAAAAAATTAAAACTAACAAATAACGCAATTTTACAATAGCCAAGGGTTTGGCTGCGAAAACCTGTTTGGCACCAAATGACTGTTTTTTCCTGTACACGTTACGTTTGATGAAAGGTTACACTAGAAAAGAAGATGCCTATAAATATTGAAATTCACCAGATTTGGCGAAATTGCACATCACTTCCTTTTATTTTAAATGTCTTTTCACTCCTTTTTTTCCGAGAATTTCGAGGTGCGTTCGGCAGAGCGCTTGATTACTACCGTTTGTACCCGGGTTCGAAACATCATCGCTTAATTTTTATGATTATTTAAAAAGTACTCAAAATTTTATTCGCACATTTAATAACTTCGCCAGCAATTTTGTAATTGGAAAGATTATTTATTTCGTCACTATACAGTATGGTTTTTTTTTCTTATTTTTCTTTATTTATTTATTATTATTTTTTTTATAAAACAACGATATTTTACATGTTTTATGATTTTTTCTAAAATGAATCAATATCGATGCGTTTATATGAAAATGATTTTTAAAAAACTCATACTTTGGTCTTTTAGAGTTAGTGATTTAAAAAATAAAATGCCGAAAACTTTTTTTTTTACGAATTTTTAAAAATTACTCAAGTTTTAAATCTTTAATAACTACTTATGAAATTCAAATTTTTTATAACTTCTTCATTTATAAAAATAATTCCATGAAACTTTTTCCCCGTGTATCGAACATTTCAAAAAATGCTCAGAATTTTAATTCAACATTTAATATAGTAGTGAAATTTTGTAATTATAAAAATTTCTACTTTTTTCAACATACAACTATTTTTAAAAAGGTACATTTTTGTTTCCGGGGGCCGAAAAAAATTCCAAAATCAGTGAGTGAACATTAATGTCGCACTGTTCACCTACTCGAGAGCTTTTGGCGACGGACTTCGAAATTTTGAACCATGGTTAAGTGACAAGGAGAGCTGGCACCCATCTCTCCTAAATACCATACCATACAAAAGCTAGGAGTTTAAGCTCTCGACAGATTCAACGTGCATCGCTCCTCTTAACAGCGGGCCTTTAGCGGTAGCCAAAATTTTAAAAGAGCAGTAATAATCAATTGTGAGAAATTACACCCCGAGAATTTTTTAATGACGTTAATATAGAAATCACACACACACCAGGAAGGGCTGATAGCGAGAGAGGAATTTCCATGACAATATGTTATGCATTCAAAAATGTTCGTGCAGAAACCTGTCTGACAAAGAAAAGAAGCGAAAAAATTTCGAAATAGGTACTTTGAGTTATACACTCGGTAAAAGTCCGAGCAACGCTGGGCTAAGATTAGAGGGGAAAAGAACAAAGTAATTTTGAAAAAGAATAATGGAAGTGCTGATTTTGTGAAGGGAAGGAACAATTTATAAAAGTAGAGAAAGCCCGTGCAACGCCGGGCCATGCAGCTAGTGTATACTAAGGCACTGATTTGCTTCTTATTTCGGAATACTTAACCCTTTAACGGGCACAAAGCTAAAATACACTTTTCTGTGATAAAGTACTTGATAAATGTTATGTTCTTATCCTCTATAAACATTATTTAGTCACAAAAAAATATCTGATTAAGGGTTTTTTCCCCCTGGGTGGTGGCTAGACGTTATAGCCGCTGCGCACTTAGGACATTTAACTTACTTTTCAGGACAGAGAAATAATGAATCATATTACAGTAAACTTTTTATGAAAAATTGACATTTATGTAATAACTATTTCAATAACAATTAAATACAAAGTATAAGTGTAATTAAATAATAGAATAATTGTACAACATAGAATACTTACTAAGAATATATACAGAATACTTAGAATATACATTGAAATTGGTATATATCCACATTTTATATTTTATCTAATTTTAGTATAAAATGTTAGAAATAAAGTAATATTTTTGAGAATTTAAATTAGTTATTTCACAAAAATTTGATGAACTATTTACTGTGGAACTTTATATTATGCAAACGTTTTTTACGATCAGAAAAGCTGTAATGAAAGATTTCAAACCCGAGAATCTTGTACCGCATATTGTAAACAAAGTTTGTTTATATTTTCGACCCCCAACATTCTCACATGATTCTAAGTGTGGAGAAAAGCGAAAATTTCTAGGTCATTTTTTTTGTTCTATGTGGGCAGTGGATAGAGCTCCTATATCCACATATAAAAGCTTTTCAAAAACCTAAATAAAACTTTTTTTTAATTGCAAATTTGCTTAATTCATTCAGATGGGAGAAAAGTATACTTAAGACATGTCGAAATTTTTTTCAAAGATCAGAAATTTTATTTATAGTAATCAAAATACAATTTGTATATTTACACCGAGAAACACTGTTTTTAACTACCCATCAGGGGACACGAAATGCAGAAAAAGGTATTGTCCTGCCATCTGTATTCATTTTTATGCGTGTTAGCTTCAATTAACTCAAGTGGATGGACTAAATATCCATCACCCGCTTGGAGAAAATTTTTTTTAATATGTAGCTAGGCGTATTAGCCACTGCCCGCTAAAGGGTTAAACAAGCTATTTTTCCTCTCTAAGGCATAGGAAGGGTAGACGAATGATTTTTAGTGCCCTGGATTGAAGTTCTTTATTGTAGTGATGGCTTGGTCCTACCTAGCATTATCTTTAGAGGAGGGGGTCTCTTTTTCAGTCGATGATTGTTGATCGTCAGTACTTTACCAGTCGTGCAGGTGGAGGAACATGCTTGGTTGTCTTCGTTTTCGGCATTGACAAGATTGATGAATCAGTCACTGGACGTTTGATACCGAAAGTGTTCATTTCTGGATCCTAATGAGTTGGTCAGATTGGAGTTGCTCTTGCCTTTTTTTAGTGGGAGTTTCGAAGTAGAAGTGGTGCCGGAACACCATACATTTATGACCCTGTTTTGCAGAATCTAATGAAGCTATAGGAATTTTCCGTAATAATTTAGGTTGTGTTGGCAAATATACACTTAAAATAAATAGAAAACTAAAATAGGCTTCCTGAAACTCTATAGCCGAGAACAGAAATGTCCTTCTCCGACCGTGTCTAATATATTCTCTAACTTGAACCATATAAACTATCTTTTCATGCCATGTGTATTCAAAGTTAAAATTACTAATTTAAATCCTTAACTGCAGTGGATGTACATATACACCTCTCTCAGTCGGTGCGTTAACTGCCCCTGGCATATATATACACCATTCCGAAATAAGAGCCTTTACATCGCGCTGCTATGTGTTAAACTATTCCGAAGGCTTTGGAATGTCGTACAATGACATTGGCAGTGTTTGCAAAGGACTTACTTATTTCAGAGAAGGTTTTTCTTACTTATGCCTTTTCTTTTCCTCCAATACATAGCACAAGTACGCACGTCTGTGTGAAAAAGGATGGCAATGGAGAGCGAATCGTGCAAATTTCCCCCTCAACAGTTAAGGGGTTAAAAACTATATAGAATAACAAATTTAGGGGGTCACAATAACCGAGGGGAACTAATAATGAACTCATGGATGGCGTTATTTCTGTCGAGACATATGCTCAAGTCTTGGTGTTTTGCTAAAAACTCATCGTGTTGAGGAACTGATGGTGCTAAACTTGTAGAAGCCCATAGTCTTCACGTTGGCATGGTGTGGAAATTTGGAGCTTTAAGTACAACGCTAATAAACACATATCAACCAACAAAAATTTGGGTCCAAACTTAGGTACCACTTTCGAACTTAACTAGTGCGTTTCTAAGAAACTTGTTCGCCTCTTTTATATTTATAACTCCTCACTTGAAATTATAATACAGCCCATGCTTTTTTAAAATCTGTGTTTAATTCTTACCTCCACTATAGTCTTTCCACATTATGGCAAATAAATTTATTTTCCTGAAATTATGACTAAGATCTGAAGTAAGTTTATAATTTTACTACCCAAAAATAACTCTGCCGGAGTTTTACCTGTAGTTTCATGAACAGCTGCGCAAAGAGAAAATGCAAAATGTTGTAAAAATAGGTGCTAGGCTAAATAACAATTTTCATTTAAACTCGATATTGTTAAAGAGAGTACGGTCAACTCTCAGTTTATTACCTAAAAGAGCCGGTAAGGAACAGTATAAATGTGTTTGTTTAATCTCTAATTTATGAAAGTTCATTAAAAGATTCACTAACAAAGTGGGTTCCATGGTCGGAAACAATATAAGCCCGTATGCTGTGTGTAGTTAGAAATAAAATTATAAAAAAAATTCTTTAGAAAGAGTTTGTGCTGATGCTTTACGTATAGGAACAATTCGGACTATTTTACTAAGTAATCGGTAATAATTAAGACATCTATGACGATCCGTGTTTGAGAGAGAATAAAAACCAATCAAATTAGGTCCAATTATTTGTAATGCAAGGAAACCAATAGGGTACACAGAGATTTTTCAAGGAGGGAAAGGGAGTCGAGGGTCGAAAGTCCACCAGTCTCGTATCATACCTCAATACGCCACCCAATATTTTCTTTTGATTTTGTCGATTGTAGGGAATAAAAAACAGTAAGAAATTTAATAAATATATAATTAACATTAATTAATAAAATAAATTATCAATAACAAATACTTAATTAAATTTTACGTAGTATATACACAGGATTATAATCAATGGAAATTAAAAATACAGAGTGATAGGGGTTGGGGTCCAGACCCGTGAACTCCCTACCCTCTTATGTGCGCCACTGAAGGAAACTCTACAAAGAATTAAAATTTTATGACGACCTTATATTTTTATAGCTATATTTTTGACACACGTTGAAAAACTAGAGACTTATTTTTGAACAATCGTACTTATATTTGGGAAGTATAAGAGACAATTTTATTTTAATAATTTTTCCTGATACTCTTAGATGACATACAAATAGATTATTTTGGTATTCTTTAAAGATGGTCGAACGTGTACTATAGTATGATCAGTTCCTTCTCGCTGTAAGACATCTTGAAAAAAGAATAAATAGCCTATCAATTAACTTAATTTTAGGACATTTTGCTCTGATCGAGGAAGTAATAAATCAAATTTGATTAGAATCTACCAAATAATTTTAAATTATACCAAAATATCTCGGGGTCCCTTTTTGTTCATCTATTAACCAACTTCTGTATTTTAAAACTAATGAATATAGAAACAAACTGAACTGAACTCAGTGGCGTAATAGCCCATAAGAACCAAGGCCTACTATGCCTCTCTGTTTAAGTGAACTTAGGCGCTGAGGTGCATGCGTCGGTCAAGTGATCAGTCTGACGTTAAGCCCCCAGTATTCAGTTCCCAAGCAAGCTCTGCACTCATTTATCGACCCATTGAGGGGATGAAAGGCTGAGTCAACCTTGCCCAGCCCGGAATTAGAGCCCAGGACCTTTGGCGTGGAAGCGCGATACACTACCAATCAGCCACTGGGCTTCATTGAATATAGAACACAGCATTTAACTACAGTTTTATCTTAATAGTCCATTGAGAAGTAGTGTTATACAGAGAACTATTTTTGTTTTAATGAAAGATTTTGGCAATAGAGTCTCTGTGAGTTCTTTTTCAAAATGCAGTGAGGGACTTCGTGAAGTATTTTATTCGGCGTGGAATATTCTTGAAATATGCCTTCATTTATGTCAAAACACAGTTTGATTCGTTATTGAGTCTTTTTTTATTAAACCGAACAATTGAAATAAAACTTTTAGACTTAAGACTACACAGTACCCTAAAAATTTCATTTCTACGGAAATTTTTTTTTTTTTTTTTGAATTTTATAATGGCCCATATCATTGAGAAGCTTTCCACGAAATTTCATATCTGTTAACAAATTAGTTTTTAAGATATTTGAAGTTTTATGAGCTATGGTTTTGGTTTCGGTTTCATTTTAAAGCATTTTTCCAATCTTAAACTGAATTAATTAAAAATATTTGTGAGCTTTTAGTTTGAAATGGTTATTAATTCTAATTTTCATTGTTAAAATCATTTCTGCTTAATTATGTTTTGAGTTTTTTGAGTTCTCATTATTTATTAAAATTAATTTCATAGCCAATTTTTGCTTTAAAATAGTTTATATAACTTAAAAGCTTTATCATTAATTTTTTCCTGTATAGAAAATGCCATGGCAAATGCGTTCACAGGTTGCTGTGAAAAACAATATTTCGAAGAGATGGAATACTGTTGAAAATGATATATCTAAAAACCAGTCCTCTGCTGATTCTGCAATTAGACTTCAGAATACAAGTATTCTGAATTCAAATGTTGCAGAAATAACTGAATATTTCTTTGATGTACCAAACTGTATTATACTAAACATAAACATATTGCAGTACTATATTTTAGTATTTTAAAGTCGTACGACAAGAGCTAAAACTTACTAAACTGCCCCAATTTAAAACTGAAAAAAATTAAATTTTATGAGCAAACCTGACTATTTTTAGCTTAAGTTAGTATCATTATTATTTTGTACATAAATGCTTTGTGTTTCAAAACTTTTGTGAAAATATTAGGTTAAGATAAAGCTGAATAAACTAACGTCTTAACAAATGCTATCAATATTATGCAAAAATATTTTTTTGAATTAAAAATATTATTTTCAGTCATATTTAATTAAAATAGTGTTTTAATGCAGAACACATACATTGGAAAATAATATATTAAAAAATTACAGCTTTACGGGCATTATAAGGTTTTGTTTTACGACTTTACAAACTTTAAATGCGTTTTTCTCAGACTTTCAATTTTGAATGTATAAGTGTTTTCTAATCCCTAAGGCTTTTTTCCTGTTCAAGATAGAACCTTGAATTTTTTTTGTATAAAATCCCAAACGTATGTTCTATAAAAGTTAGTATGAATTTAGGGCTGAGATTACTAGTTATTTTTCTAAAAAAATGCTAAAGTTGATATTTTAAAAATTGTCATGTTTTTTCCAGGTTTTTCTAGAAAAATAATTATTAAAAGTCAACAAGGGAATAGATTTTTTAATCCATACAAATTTTGGTTTGTAATAACCTACGAAACATAAATAACTTAAAATGACTAAAATTTTTTAAAAATTGAGTATTTTATAAGAGTTTGAAAAAACTTCAAAAAAATTCTTAAATTTTTAAAATTGTAAAATAATGGCTGGTAAAACTGACTTTTTACTCACAGAATCAGCTTAATAATATAATCTAAATATTAAACATAAATTATTTTTACTGTAACTGTCTCCAAAAATTTTTTTTGAAAAAGTGTACCGTGTAGCCTTTATCTACTTCTATACGGTCCACTATTTTATAGTCAATGCATCTGAAACTACATTATGGTCGCGGTAATTAAATGGTCATGGTTATACGAATTCTTGGCTAACATTATTTTGTTGAATCGTGGGATCAAAACCTGGTGCTACTAAAGACAGATTCTACTGCACGCGAAATCTGTCAAGCGTTGGAGGAGTATGGAAGTTTAGAGAGTGGGTTGCTAGTTCAAAAGTCATCCTCATCGATTGACTTTAAGAGGTCCTTCGCCTATAGCTCTCGTGTTGCTTTGAAATGAAATTATTCAAATTTTCCAATTCAAAAAGCTGAAAATAAAGTGGTATTGTGAACATTTTAGTTGGAAAATTAAATATTTTTACATTTTTATAAATTACTCGTTTTTTTTAAGTACATAAACATACTGGTTACCTTAATGTTCAATTATGTTAAATGTAGATAATCGAAGTATTTAAGAATGTTTTATGATGTGTTTTGTACTATCAGAGTCAATATTTAAAATCAGAGTTCAAATTTGTTGCTTCTGTTAAAAACGTTTGTGTGTGTGTGTGTGCACGCGTATTTTTTAAAAGTAACATCGTTGCAACGTTCGATTCACCAACTTGTGGCGACATATTGCACTGCTGAGTTGATGGGAGACATTAAATTTCAATAATGCACATTCAAATATTTACTTACTGCTTAACGATGTACCACAGAAATCCTAAAAGAACAAACACACTTTAACACCATATGTGTGTGTGTGCTCGCGCGCGCATAATTTTCTCAATAGGCTTTCTCTCAGTATTATAAATAACAAGTTGTATAAAAAAAATTTTAAGTCAATTCCTACTTAGATCAAAAAAGAAAAATTGTATTTTTAGTTACTTTTTATTAAATAGTTATGTATAAATATGTATATACATATGTATATACATATGACAGAATCACAGCATTAAGTGGTAATTAACTTTTATTAATTATCATTAAAGTATCGTATTGTCATCCAAAACAATCGTGTATATAAAATTTCAGTTCAACTGAATGCTTTAAAACGTGAGAAAAATAAACCTTTTCAAGTTTTGACACAAGTCACCAAAATGGTCGTACAGAGGTAAACAGTATGGAATAACAGTGTGGCTGCCAAGTAACAAAAAAGGAATTTCAACAGTTTAATCAGTTAGCTTCACTTCACGTAGCCTCAAGTCCTTGTCTTTTTTTCTTAGATCATAATTATGATAATAACTATTTACTGTACAGTTTACCATAGTACGTTATCTATCCAGAAAAATCTGTGTATTTCAGCGTATTTGAAATAGTTATGAAAAACAAAAATGAATGTATAAATATTTTTTTTTAAAATCGTATCTTCAAAATAAATATTAGAATGAAGCATAAAAATTTTTTCTCTGACATCTAGATATAAGTACTCTTAAAATTTAGCTTTTAAAAAGTACGACTGTTTCAGGAAGTTTTGAAATGAAACCAGTGAAAAAGTACTAATACATAGCCTTTTTGTCAACTCCATAAAATATATAGATACTTGCTCATGACGCATCATTTGATCTAACATTAATGTGGAGGAGTCATGATACATATATCTAATATATTACAGAACCCTGTAAATAGTTATTCACACTTCATTAGAAATTTGAATTTGTTAAAACAGAGTGAATCAAGTAAAATAATATGATAGTTAATTTATTTTCATTAGCTTGAAGCATGAGATGGTTGTATACCAATCTCATTTGAAAAAGTTACTGTCTAAACATTTTACGCATTTTAATAGCACAAAAAAATGATAAGGCAAATAGAAAAATATCTCCCAAATGATAAAAAGTATTCTTGGATTTTTAAAAATAATATGCTATAGTTTAAAACATTTATTTCAATTTTTTTTTCTAAAAATTAACTTCATTGTTCATTAAATACTTCAAGTATTTCTAATGATAGATATTTCTGCTCACATTTTAGTATCCACCTTTAATGAGTGAATAATGAAAATAAGTAAATTCATTATTTCATTGAATAAAAATAATTAATAATGCATTATAAGAAACTATAATGATTAGTAATATTATATACGCGATAATTTTAATTTCATTTAATGTGATATTTAGATAGCTATTTTTTAATTTCAATACCCCACCTGTATAAGTTTGCGTTCTGTGATTCCTTATTATAATTTTTTTTAAGAATGTTAAAAGCATCTATTGAGAAAGCTGTAAGAGGATATAAGTAATTCCATACCATCACGCTAGGCTGACGACTGTGACAGTGTGCTACAACACCAGAGGGAATTCAGTAAATGATAGAGGTAAAAAAATGGAAAACGTTCGCTTAGATCAGTGATTCTCAAAAAGTGGTCTACATAGACCTCCAGTGGTCCACGTCAGCGAAAAAATAGTTTGGGGGCTCATGAGGTGTAAATGAGGGCCTACGATAGTGGCTGTCATTAAATCAGATCATGACTATAATTTTAAAAGAAAATTTATTCAAATGGAAAGCAGAACTTACTTATCTAACAGAGTTATTTACTAAATTTAATGAGGTTAATTTGAAGGTACAAGGTGACAGCATAAGTTTTATAAAAATAAGGACCATCATTTCAGCGTTTCTTACCAGAATTAAGCTAAAGAAGTCGCGAATTTTCCCAGTTTCTCAGTGGACCATAGATAATATACCAGGAAAAAATGACGTTTTAACATATGTTTAACATTTAAATGTCCTTTGTTCAGATTTTTGAACTAGGGTTTAGAATGATTTGACTATGGTAATACCACAGTAGGCACAATGAATTCATATGGCCACATTGAAAAAACATTTGTCGGATTACAAAAGGATCCGAACAGCCACTAACGAAGACCTTGAAGTTTAGAAACGGATGTCAGCAATTTTGGCTTTAAAAAGATATATCTGTCATTTATCCAGAATTATGGAACATCTTGAGAAAGTTTTTAACTGCTTTTCCTAGAGAAGAGGAGTTTCAGCACAGGTGCCAATCTCCAAAACGAAAACAGAAAAAAAAAGAAAGATTTGATACTACTATATAACTGGGGAGATCTAAAGTTAAACCTGAAAAGATTAATGCCAAATGTTGAAAATTTGTTATTGAAGCACCAGATTACTCCCACCCATTAAAAACAATTGTTTGTTGCTCATTTATTTTATGTAACGATTATTTTATGTATTAATTAAATTTTAATTTAATCAATTCGCATGTGTTTCTTAAGTTTTAAACTACTTAACTACAGCTAGGAACATAAAACTTTTAGAGTTAGTAGTACTATTCCAGAGCTATCAAAAACACATTTAAGTTGATAAATTTTCAAAAATTTAGTATTAGGTAAGTAGAGGTCAACCCAAAACCAAAAAACATGGCAAGGGATCTATGAGACAAAAAAAGTTTAGGAACTTTTGGTTTAGATCTATTACAGGAAGTGAAGAGTTCGCAACCATTTGTGGTCACTCGGTTACCACGGCCACTAAATTCCTGTTGAAAAAACCCTTTATAGTATGATAAAATTCTTTCTAATTAAAGGGTTAAGATTCTGTTGTATTATTTAAGATGGTCTGTCCTTTATCTTTCTTCTTGCAAAGCTCTTTTTCCCAAGCACCGCAATATGTATATAAGGTTGGAAAAGTTTATTTTAAAATTAGATTCCAATTAAAGAAATTTGAAATCATGATGTGTCACAACAGATTTATTCTATAGGTTCATTTCGAATTGAAAGAAAATAAAAAGTAGTTTTTATTATAGTGTTTTCAATTTAACGGTAGCATAGCGGAATTGACAGAGTTCCTCATAACAGAAATAAAAATCAAGTTTGAAAAATTATTTTTAAGACAATGAAGGACAAATGAATCTAATTTCAATAATTTAATGATTCGAAGAAAAATATAGCAAAAAATTATAAATTTTAAGTTGTAAATTGATTAATTTAGTTACTTTAAGAAATTTTTCTCATTAGAGCTTTATATAACTAATTAATAGTAAAAGTTTACAGAGAAAACGTATATAATATAAATCAGCACAAAAGCTTTGTTTTGAGGTTGGGGAAAATTTTATCTTTTGAAGTTGTTTTTGAAAATCAGAAATTATGTGTAACAAAATAACTATGCTTTGTCACCAAATACACACGAGTCTACATCGAATTCTTTTGTAAATAATGGATTTGAAAAATGTAAATGTATAAAAGGGAGCATTTCAGTAACAAATTAATTTTCCTGATCTCTCTCTATATCCCCTTCAGACCCAGCTGGCACGATTGTGAAGGGTTAGATATTCTTATACATTTTTGTTTCTGGAATAGTCGTCTGTATGAAAAGGTCGAATCAAACGACTGAGCGAGTTTGTACACAGAAAGAGTAAAGTATCACTTTTTACCAACAGATGGTGGCTGTAGTCCATGTTTTAATTTTAACCGATAAATCTAGCTTTGTTTACACAAATACAACAAAAACACGCATTCTTTTATCTATCGTAAAAAAGTAATTATGAATATGTTTCTAATTGCTTGGATGCACATTTTTATTTTAATGTTTAAATAATTGTAAAGTACTAAAAAAATTAATTATGCTATATTAATGTTGCTTGTAGGACTCAGGATTTCGTTCCCCTCACGATCGTGAGATTTGGGCGTTACTTGAGTCACTGCAGCTGTAAAGGTAAGTGCTTGCCTTGTGAGTTTTCTTTTCTGTTTCAATAATTTTTATGGAAGCCTAAGTAAAAACGAAATATATTGTTATATAATTAATACCATATTTTCTTGAGGGTTGCTATGGTTGAGTCCCTTTTTCCTTTCTGTCGCTCTTTTTTGCAATTAATTTTCTCTTTCATACATTTGTTGATGGTTATGGCATTTTCATTGTCTACGCAGATATCTCTGCATCCATATCTCTTCCTCCCCTTCCCCCTCCTAAAATCCGGTGGGAGTTGGTATGGTGTGGTTTAAATAATTTATTTTTTTAAAATAATAAAATTTTCTGATATACATTTTATTATTTTTCATGGAATACTGCCCCTCAGGGGGCTCACCTTCTGTAGGTGGGTATGGGTGTCACAATCCCGAGGTACCCTCTAGTGATCTTTTCCTTTTCCCAAGGGGTTTACTATCTTTGGTAAACACGGGTGTCACGACCCCGGGGTACCCCAGTGATCCTTCTCTATTTTCGACCCTCCATCTTGTCATCCAATTTATTCTTTTCCCGTCCAGACCACAGACCTATGAATGTTTCGCGCAGTATAGCCAAAACTGGCTCTTGCGCCATAAAACACCAAACTCAACTCAACTCAACTCATTCATGGAATACTGTGCTAACTTTTAACCAAAAACTTTTTCAGGTCTCTAAAAGAAAAAGAATTCTCATACAAGAAAAAATTTTGCAATTGGTGGATAAATCAGATTCTGAACCTAGTGATCTTTTAGATTATGACTATGCTGCGAACAAAACATATGAATCACGTATACTGGAAGGAGAAGCGAAGAGGAAAAATATGGAAATATTTGAAATGGAAAGAGAATTTTGGATCATTCTTTACCATCAAAGTCTCTTGAGCCCATTCATTTCATTGTTTTAGCTGTAGAAAATTCTTTATTTCAGTACAAACAAAATGCAATATCAAATAAAATTCTTCTAAAAAATCAAAATCGATCTCTTAAAATTTAAGTTAGAGATCACGTGTTAGCAGCATCTTCACCTACTAACAAAAGTATTTAAACTGATGAGATGAAGATGATAGAGTGGTGTAATTCTCCTTCCGCAAAATGATCGAAGTATGATAATCCGTCTTTTAAAAGGCCATGTCAGGATAAAAAACTTAACATGTATAGCCATTTTCGATGTGCTGATATTTCAAGGCCTCGCAAGTGTATTTGAAAACTGCGAAAGCAGTTCGAAAACACTTTGTGAAAAATGCAGTTTTTACTTATACTTGTCAAAAACAAAAACATGCTTTAAAGATTTTCACAAAAAATAAATGATGAGTCAATAAAATAATTTCCGTATTTGTAACAATTTTACTTGAATGAAGTTTGTTTCTTCTATCAACTTAGTGCGCTAAAGAATTTTTAACTCGTAAAATTTCACAGGTAAAGCTCAACCCGCACGAATTTACCGGTACCATCTACGTTCTGGTGGGGGGGGGGGGGCGCCCCAGGACGCGAAATTTTTTTAAAATTATTTATTCCAGTGCCGTTGGGGTTAATATAGTGTTAAAAACCAGAGCAATTCAAAATTTAAAGATAAAAATATTTCGGGTCTTAAAGGAATATATATTTATATACATAAAGTTTCCCCATTGCACAAATTCTAAATCACTCATAAATTCCTTTGCACAAATCTTGAAGAGACAGATGCAGAATTTTTTTGGAGAATGGGCAAAAATAGAATAGTCATTAATTAGAATAATCACTGAAGAAATAATCATAATATATAACCCACGATAATATTTAATATATCAACAATTAATTGTTGTTTAATTACTTATTAATAATTGTTGAGCACATTAATTAATTATATAGACAATTATATATATATTAATCTTTCAATAATTCTATATAGACTTCTTTAACAATTCCTTTTATCTTTATTACAGAATATTATATGTATTTATGATAGTGACAGAGAGAGAGAGAGAGCATATTAATAAAAAAAATTGGAATAATTTGTAACTAATTTTAAATACTGCTATAAAAAAGCACTTATGAAAATAAAGAATATATTGTTTGATACAAACATTAGGTTTATTATGAAAGAAAAACACATTTAAAATACGCAAAGGGATTTCATTTCTTAATTTTTGACGCATATACGTTTGATACCGTCGTCAGTAATATTCTCTCGATATAGTAATATATTCTTATTATCCTAAATATTTGAAGCAATGAAGGTTTGTTTCTTTATGTAAAATTCGAAAATGTTGAAGGGTGTGATAGCCAGAACTTTTAACACGTTCCCCTTGGAAAGACCCCTTAAATATATATAATTTAATATTATATGGTTTTAAAATAAGCTTCACTATTAGAAACAGAGAGGCTGAAGGGTACAGCAACGGAGGACCTATGCTTTATTTCCTCATCATCACAAACATTAAAAAAGTATTAGAATTAAATCATTATTACTGAAAAGGGTATTAGAATTTAAAGAGATTAAAATTAATGTGATGTAAAACGAAGAAATATTTAGAAAAAGTTATAATGTAGCTTTTTTCGTCCAAACATATTTCAATTAATATTGATCGAATTAAATTGATGGACACAAAAACATTAATATTTATCACATTTTATAGAAATATCAAAATTCGTTATAATATCACAACAAAAATTACTTATTTTTCTAAATTAAATAAAAATTCAACAATGCAAGCAATCATCTTTATTCACGTTAATTAGTGGATTCATTAGAAAATGAAAATAATAACCACTAATTTGATAGAAGATATCTATGTTACGCTATATATTTAAATTGGTGAAGAATAATTAATAAGATTTTATGATGTCGAAGCTTTATGTTTTCTCATTTATATATTTAAAACCTTAAAATAACATTTCTATTCTTCAGAAGAAATAACTAATTATTTGTGCAGAATAATCATGAACAAACTTAAAGCAGCACTGTTTAAAAAAAAAAAACTTTTATTGTCCAAATATTCAGACTTTTGTCAGATACATTTCCAAGGCAAAATCCGCTCCATTTGACTATTCTTCTCACTATTTCTCATTCTCTTTCGGTGTGCAATGGACTTTTTTGGGTCGACCCCCCAAGAGGGGCGAAATCTTTCTCATTATGCACGTGTCACGGTATGAACGAATCGCGTTACCTTGGTGATCAGGAAGAGCGCCCGAGATGCAATTCCCGAGCGCTAAAATCTTTCCGGAAAATGCGAGCGAGGGAGACAAATTACTGGCAGCACGTGCACGGCGTAAAGCACAAGTGGGAAAAGTAAAAGCACGTCAGGAATTCCGCTCTGTCTGTCAGGACGACAACTTTACTTGTATCTGGGTGACATCCCTAAAGTCTCATTTCTACCGTCGCCTGTCAAGACTTCACATTCCTACGCGACAGAATGTTACTTCACTCTACCCGATGCCCCATTCCTGTTTTTTTTTGTTCGCTCTCGATCACTTCCTTTCTTTTAGTCTATAAGCGCCCTTCCCTTTCTCCTTTCCTCCCTTTTTGCGCCCTTCGCCCGGGCGTAAGTGAAGAGGAGTTTCACTTGTTTTGCTCCTGACCGTAGTGGAGTCAAATTAAAAACCTGTCGGTGAGTGGAGAGGGACTGGTAAAGTTTTATTGAAAATTTAGAAAATTCCACGTGTCAAGATGTGAAGAGGATTTTGGATTCGCGGCGGACGCGTTTGGAGTCGAGTTGCGAAGATATTTGAAACGGTTGACAGCGTGTAACACCTTAAATGCGACTTTATATCTACTTTGTAATATTTCTTTTTATCTTCTTTTTTTTTTAATTCTGGAGAAAAAGGATTGTTAGTTAAACTTTCTTTTAATTTAATTTCTTTTGCGTACACCTAAGAGACTATAAGGTATTGTTTTTCTATTTAAAAAGTACTTTAATATATGTTAAAAACTTTGTTAAATGCGTATGCAATCCCACGCATAATTAATCATGATATTATGTTTCTTGTAACTAATGCTATTAAGGAAAAAAATAAAATGTTGACTGAACGTAATAGTACTTTTTTGTATTATCGCTTATCAGTGGCACTCACAAATTTTTTTCAAGGGGTTGGAGTTCTAGGGTCCACAATTCTCGTATCATACGTCAGTACGTCACCAATCATATTATTTTAATTTTGTCGATTTGGGAAACAAAAAGCAGTAAAAAATAAATTATTGAATTAAAAATTAGCCTTGATTAAAAAAAATTCTTAATGACAATTATCTTATAAAATTTTGCGTACTGTATACATAGAATTATCATTAATAAAAAAAAATTTAAAAAAAAATTCACGGGCTATGGGGGGCCAGACCTGTGCCCCCCCCTTCCCTCCCTTGTGTGCCACTGTCACATATATAATACACATGGCCCCTTAACTTTTTGTGTATAGATCATTCCTATTGATAAAATTATCTTTTAACAATAGGAAAAAATATAATTCGAAACACAGCTGCTCTTAAAGAAGATATATTTCAGAAGAATGAAGGAAATGGGTAGCTTTGATATATATTTATACTTCAGTGTTTTCTTTATTGTTATACAATTATCAAATTTGATGCAATTCAGTAAATATAATATAAAATACTTAAATATATATACTTATATATCGGTGCATACAACTTAATTTGCTAAGTAAAAATTATTTAATTTAAAAACATTAATATGTTTATGTACGTAATAACTGCCCTTTGACTTAAAACATTTTGGGATACAATCAAATAATTTGTTGCAGTCGTTGAAGGATGGGGAGGCTTGTTTTTTTTAAATCCACATTTACTTTGAACTATCATGAAAACACAGCAAAACAAATAGCGACGAAACACTGCACAAAGAGACGAGGACATGATCGCGTTTCACAAAGTCATTCTTTTTTCAATCTTGAGATCTCAGCTTTTTATAGTTGTGGTCAACCAGAAGGTTTTAGAATCATATGATTTTCGATAAAGACTTTTGCTATTGCTCAGAATGCAAAATTACAGAGTGCAATTGATGCAAGATTGCATCTCTCATCTTGTTTTAAAATAAATTCCCTCGAGAGAAAATTTAAGTAAATTATTACACACACACACACATATATATATTCCTCACTTAGTGTGGCTTTGTGGTAGCGACCGAGTGGTAGCGTATCGCGCCTCCCCATTTCAGGTTCGGGACTCTATCCCCTTGCTGGGCAAGACTGACTCAACCTTTCATCCCTTCAGTGGGTCGATAAATGAGTACCAAGCTTGCTTGGGGACTAAACACCTGGGATATCGAGTCAGACTGATCACCTGACTGATGGCGTCAGACTGAACATCTGCTCATGCACCTCAGCGCCCAAGGTCACGCATACTGAGATGGGTATAGTAGGCCTTGGCCTTCATGGGCTGTTGCGCCCCTGAGCTTAGTTAAGTGTGACTTAACTCAGTGTGGACTAAGCTTTAGTATGGTTAGTAATTTGAGTAGTAAAATTCAATTAGTACAGGTTAGTGATTCATTAAAATAAGCAATTTAGAAATATTTTGAGCCACACACACTAAAATAATATTGCCAAAATGAACGGTGATAATTAGTAGAAGAGAAACGGTTAGTTCCTGCGTATGTATAGAACCCGACCGCCGAGTAAATGAGTTCGTGGCAGATACAGTCCACGGAGATAGATGCTAACTTACCATCAGTTATCCGATTCACGTCACACGAAACTAGGACATTATTCAGACTTTGACTTATTGAATGCTGCCGATGTAATGGAGTGTATTCAAACGGACTCTCAGCTTCTGGATGACGAATCTCTAATGGGCACAAAAGTATGAATTTATAAAGAAGAAAGGGAGACTGAAGAAAATGTTTAACCAGTTAACTGTGGCACCCCTGTTAGAGAGCGCGCAACTATGTGTGTCACCGAAATCGAGCGATGACGAATATACTTGTCAGTCACAGAGTAAATAGCTGTTAGAATATTGGATCAATAGATGGGTTTATTTTTATAAAATTGCCGATTTTGTTACTGATGGTTATTTTGGTTAACATAAATATATATATTACATACATATTACTCGAAAAATGCAAGAAAAATTAAATACATATATAAAGGTACGAATTTAAATTTCTTCTGTGGAGTTGTACTAATCACGAAACAGGGCACTATAGATTATGGGACTTTGAAAATATATTTTAAAGAGCAAAAAATTAGTTATGCGAACTTACACGCTGTTTCAGCCGGCGCATACGGGAATGCATGAGTTCATCTTAAAATTTTCATATTTTTTGTTTATTTGTTTTACTCTAGTCTGGCCTCAAAATATTTTTTAACATCTCAAAATTTGAGATTATATTTTGTTTTTCTCAAAAAATTTAATTTAAATAGCCAATGGTCACTACTTTTTACGCATGACGGATATACTCGTCAATCACAGTTAACTGGTCAAACTACTAAAAACTTTTAGATTGTATAATCTTGGAAAAAATATTCAATGTCGTTCGAAAAGCATTTCAATTGATTTAAGAAAATGACTCTAATGAAAAAAGGAGCCTTTGAACAAAGCGAAAAACAGAAAAATGTCTTTTGTGTTTTATATGAAGTACGAAAAAGTAAAAGAAAAAAAGAAAAAAAAAGGTGTATGTGTGTGTGGGGGGGAAGGTAAATTGAGATAAAAAAACTTCGGCTGTGTGTGTATGATTTTCTAATTAAAAAATAATGTTGTGTGCACATTTCGCTTTTTCATTTTATAAACAATACTCTAAAGAAGTGTTCATTATTTTTTACTTTTCAGCCTTTTCTTTATTAGTTTTAAGCAAACATACGAATAAATTTGTGTTAACAAAGTTAACATAAAATACGGATCCAGTTACCGTATATCCAAGCGTATAATACGCACTTTTTAGGACTTTCATTAATGGATAACATGAAGAGCTCGTCCTATTCGTCTTCCGTTATATCTCCATGCACATCATCGAATTCTTTTTCATTTTCACCCTCACTGTAACTCAGATTTACAAATAATCATTTTCCGTTCCATCTAGATTGTTAGAAATACTATATTTCCAAAGGATTTCTTTTTAACTATGCCAGGTTTTATTTGATTCAATGCTTTTACTATACACTCACACGTTATATCTAGACGTCAGAAGATAAGAGCATTACGGATGTACATTTGAGGTTTCTTCGTAAAAAAAGGTGCGCGTTTAACAGCAATTATAACCAAAAATTAAAAATGCAGCTTGAAAGCATAGGTATGCATTATACGTCGGAATATACGGTGCATTTATTTTACAACAAAAATCATGTTTCACTCAGTTCTAATTCATTAAATGCAGTACTTTCGGGGAACCAATTAAAAGTTAGGTATTCCTGTGTGTGTATATATACTATCATTAAAAATGTACTAAGCTGCTAAGCAATATGAAAGAATACAGCAAAACAGTACAGATCAAAATACGAGGGTTTGGGCATAAGTCATGGCAACTATTTTTTTTTCTTGTAGATATGTGAACGGATCACAAACGCATATGTGTCATGTGGAAGTTCTGCAGGCATAGTGTGTATGCAGAACAACAAATGGATCCGTGATAGCTGGTAGTAGCGTAGCGAGGGCTGTAAAATCAGTCAGTTGGTGAATGTCGTGTGAGATGGCAGTAACCCGTGTTGAGCAGCGCGTTTACATCAAAATAGCCGTTCGCCAAGGGAGAAATTCGTTCTGTGACTTTGATCTCATTCCTAAGATTAAGGAACCAATACGTGGTAGGGGCGGTTTGCAACACAAGAGGACATTGCTAATGCTGTGCGCCAATAGGTGACCCGATTCACACATGGTGCGGCAAATGCTGAGGCTGATGGTATTCAGTGCCTCCCACACCATTGGCAGCGTGTGGTGACAGTAGCAGGGGACTACATTGAGAGTCTTTAGGCCCAGCTTTCTCATGTCAACTTTATGTGTACTGTATTGTCATTCTTTTGCACAGTGAAGGCCATATTACCCTGTATACTACCGTAATAAATTAGTGTGTTACAATATTTCAGTGCTATTCATTGTCCACACATGTAGTTAACATCTTGTCTTTTCGTCTGTATATGTCACATTTTCCAACCGGACTGCTATCTTCAAGAAAAAAAAAAATAGTTGCCATGACTTTTGCCCCAACCCTCGTATAATTGCCGAAGTTATACAATAATATACTCTTAGGCTCAGGGCTAAGATAGCAGGGTTATACATAGTTCCAAGATGCCTACCTTGCTCTTTATTTGCTTATATTATATACTGGGCTAAAATACCATATGAAGAGAAAATATAATTTTTATATTTTTTTAAAATCTAAAATTAATACGTACAAGTATAAATCTCCATAATCCTATCTATCAATCTAAAATTTTTATACGTTTAATATTAATCTGACACATCTATTCATGTTTTAGTTAATAATTAAAATAAAATAAGACATTTACGTATTGCCGTAAGAAAGGATAAAACATTTATAGCATAATACAAAAAGTATAAAATTAATTATTCATCGATACTTTAAATAAATAATGTATTTATTTGCAGGGAAATAAATCGCGCGCGCGAAATCACTATCATCATAAAATGATCTGCCACATTTTCTATGCTTGAATCCAATAGTGATTTTTATCCGGCCATGACATTTCAAGAAGATGAGATGCGTTCTGAAATATTTTACTCTTTCGCTTCTTTTTTAATCAGAAAATCTATTACTTACTTTTTTTCTCTTTTGGATTTGAAATATCTGTTTATAATTATTGGTATCCAGCTAAGCAATTGTTCACATCTTGTCGGAATTCTAGAGTACCTTCTGCGTTCAATAAATAAAATAGCAATAGTTTAATGTTCTTTAGGCGGACCGTCATCATTTGATCCACGGACCTGTATCAGTCCGCGGACCGGGGGTTGCGGATCACTGTTTTATACATCAAATAATTCTCATCAATGATTAATAACCCCTAAGTTTTTATAAAATAGTAATTTCAAATTTCATGTATTAATGTATTCAAATTATTGAAATATATCTAAAGAACTAAATATTTTCTTTATAATGAGTTATTTTAATGCGGTATAGATTCTTAAGCAAAGCTCCTTGATTTATTTAGAGACAAACTATTTTGATTTTTTAATATGTTCAATTTTCTTGAACCAAAAAGGGATATTAAATAGCTGAGCAAAACTATGACGTCAAATCCCAAAGCTAAATTCTTTACCTGTTACCTATAAAGTTACCTGTTTATCAACAGGTGTCTTATCGACAACCTGGTGAGAGAACTTTACTATTGTATAGTTCATGGAGAGAATTCCGTTTTCGACGCATTTATTATTTAAAGAAAACGATGGAGAATTTCAAGCGGAAATGCATCTTGATGTAACTAAAAAAAAAACAACCCCGCCCGCTTCTCAAGGGGATCTGAGACCCCCGATCTAAGACCGAATCACCTTTTACTGTCCATTTTCTAACTGACTACGTTTTCGTGGTGGATCTCAAGAATATTCCTTTAGGAAAGTACTCCAATGATTTTCAAATAAATGATTTAAGAAGCACCTATAAATAAGTAACAAATAAAAAAGAAAAAGAAAGAAAGATGAATAGAAGTGTAACATGTAATAGAAAAGAGGAAGTAATAACAGCCCCAAAATGTGGTCCTCCCCCTTCTAACGCATGCGTAAGCGAAGCGGAAAAGGTTTCTTTTCTTATTTGTAGAGTGCTTAACAAATTTCTTTTCTTGTCTCCTACGACAAACATTAGACAGCTAGGAGTGCAGGAGAGAAAAAAAAATGTCATCTTCAGATCTACAAGGACCGGAGAGAAGTTCCCATTCTTCTACTTGCGAAAATATTTTATCTCCAGGACATGTTTGGGTTTTTTTCAGAAAAACTGATCTGAAGGACGCCACACAGGGGGATGCAGTCTTCGAACGAATCGCTATTAGGCTTCAATGGGCCAGCATAAAAATGATTCATAAATTTGACGCCCCTTTTGTATGGAGTGCAAAAGTGAAGAGAAGATAGAAGGGATTCCATGAGTTATTCTTCTTTCGATGGTCTTATTTATCTTCTCTCGTTTTCCGCATCGTTACAGAGTTTTCTTTGGGCCATTGTCCAACCTTAAAAATTATCGAGCATCTACAAATAGGGATTTAACAGAGGAACGAGTAACGTGTGAAGTAGGCAGTGCCTTTAAATGCTTGTCGTTAAGGTTACACAAAGTATACTCGTTGCAATCAATAGGTTGGGTTTTAGAATGGATGGAGTAATGACTGTATATCATGTGCGATTACTTTAGGCGGTGAATTTTTTATTATAGCTTTTTGTATTTTTGCGGTTGAATGATAAGAAGGTAGGTATTGATACTACCAAAAAATCAATCTTTTCATCAAAGAATTGCAAAATTCTAAGCTTGCGTGTTTAATACCTTCATTAAATCTTTATTATGTTAATAAATTCAAACACACTCAAATATATATTTAACTTCTTTTTTTTGAAGGAATTATTATTCCTTCACACACACAAAAAAGCAAAAATTCCTTGGTTTCTTTACAAGGAGAAAAACTGAAGGGAAAAAAAAAACTATGGAAGTACTTAAATTTTTCACTTTATTTTTCGCCTAAATTACTATTGTTATGCATTATATTAAGGTATCCGACTACGTTTGGAACCGTGATTTTACAAAAGCGTGTAAATAGATAATATTTATGATATTTAGTCACTTAGACTGGAAAATGTATATAAAACTGTTTTAAGAATAGTATTACAATAAAAAATTATTTAAGTACAATATTTTGACAAAAAATGAGCATAGAATGACCCATTTTCAAAATGTTCTCCTTTTGTGAAAAATGCTTCTATTATAATAATATTTTGCCTTTATATAGCTCAGAACTCTGTACAGAGGCTTAACTAGAATTTTTGAAATATGTACCTTAGAAGTGGGTTTATCCATGTTTCACGACAACAGAGGGGAGCAATTTTAAGAAAAAAACGCCAATAATTATTTTAATTGGTGGTAACTCTGAAAATAATGTGAATTTTTCAAAAATCATAGTTGAGCCTCTGTACAGAGGTCTGAGCTATATACAGGCAAAATATTAATACAATAGAAGCATTTTTCACAAAAGGAGAACATTTTGAAAAAGGTTATTCTAAGTTAATGTTTTGCCGAAATATTGTATTTAAATACTTTTTTTTTGTCAAAATTTCCTTAAAACAATTTTATTCATGAATTCTAATCTAAGTGACACTAAATATCATGAAAATTACCCATTTAACGATTTTTTAAAATCATGGTTCCGAACGTAGTTGGATACCTTAAGGTTTATAGCAATAGAAATATTACAACATTCGTGTGTTTGTATAAATAACTTAAGAATATATATATATATAAATGTACTATTTATTACATTAACATAAAACTTTTTTATTGTAATTCACACAACACATTTGTTTAAAATCAGTCAACATCACGCGTATGCCATCATAGTTTACGATAATGTGCAACAATAATTTTAAGTCAAATTGAAGAAATATTCTCGAATTTCGCATAAAACTGAAGAATTTATTAGCATGCTTTTCATGTATAATCTGTGTTCTACTAAGATAATACAGAAGACTTTTTTTTGTCATAAATTGCAAATTTTTGAAATTCATACTTAGTCAAAACACTTCAAATAATTAGAGATATTTTATTTGAATGTGATACTATTACCCATAAACAAACACAAACACACAGAACTTGCACTTTAGGTTTACATCATAATGAGATTTTTCTTACTGGACTGTAGCCAAACTGATGTGTAGAACCGAACAACTCTTCATCGAAGTACGAGAATACTATGGTATTCAGTTCGATATCGGTTACCTCCCATTTCGGCCAGCCCAGCTCAAGAATGACGATTTGATGCAAAACATGAATGTGGTAATGCTCAGAGATTATTTTCAAAGCATTTTAGGAATAAAGTTTAATACTAAAATAATCAATATGTGTATCGTACATTAGGCTTAGCCACACATTAAGGTGTTTTTTTTTTAATTTCCTAGTCGATAAGAAGTTTCTTTTCAGTTGTAATGGAGATGTGTGGATTTGCTTACACTTATAAAAGCGTGCTATTGTTATTTGATCTTTCACAAGTTTTAATATCTTTAACCAGTATTTGTATAGCAACATTCAGCGAAATTTTTTAAGGTACAGTTGGACCCCAATTTAACAAATTCAATGGAACAGAATATTGTATACGTTAATTCGGAATTATCTGTTATATCGGGGTCCAAACAAAATACAAATTTTTTCTCTTACCTTTTGGAAATTCTGTAATAAGCATCGGCACAAAAAATGCCCCCAGCTAGAAACTACGCACCTTTTATTCAACAGCTAGAAATACTATTAGTGAGTTACAACGCACCAGTTAACTGAGAAATTTAAAATACTGACTAATAGATATTTGAAAATCTTTTTGATTCCAGACTCGAAAAGAGTTATTTTTAGACTTTATGCAGAGAAGAAAATACTGCATTATTTACATCCTGCTGCATAAGAGAGAGGTAGGTTCTCACAGTTTCCGAAAAATGTAAGACATTAGAAAATGTAACAGTTTTGATAGGAGTTTCATTATCAATTTTTATATCAGGATCGCTATTCATTTGCCCCAACAAATCAAAAATCTCCTTAAGTTACCCAGATAGTCAGTCCGTCATCAAATGTAACACAACCGTTAAAATATCCCCTGCGTTGTGGAGTGGGATGAAATGAGAAAGGAATCCTGTCTTACTTGAGAGACGATGGGTTATACTCATGACTCATCTGCACCTGTAAAGTCTAATAAGGGTCCTAACTCTTTCCCGTTGAAATTTGTTACTCACAAGAAAAGTCTTTTTCTGTTCCGGACAAAAGGAATAGCTCATTTGAAATGAAATCTAATTTTTTCTAATCCTAACTAATAAAAACAATTTCCAGCAGCTGAAATAATTCCCTAATTTGGGGTTAACTATTCATTAAATAGGGGTTTCCACACACCTTCCTTTTAATCGGGGAAGGAGAAAAATTCGTTAAATCGGGGTCCGACTGTATTTGCTATATTAAATCAAATTTGTCATGCATAGAATAACTGTGAGAGCATTTAAAAAGCATGTAGGACATTCGCAATAATGGAAGATGTAAAAAAGCTAGTAATGAAAGCAAGGAAGCATATTGAGAGGAAATTGTGCTGACGATGCAATCGATCCTACTGACAGAACTGATTGATATTCCAGTGAAAAGAAATTTCTAAATACGGATGTTTTATATTCAAACGTATTAAAATGTGATTATAATACTCTGACGTAGAAATATAATAACAAATATTAATATTTCCTCTAGTGTGTATTTTGAAACTGTGAAATGTTTGGAATGTGAAGTAAAAAAGACTTAGATAGTTACTCAATGAGAATAACTGTGGTGAAGATGTTGAATTTCATTTAGAATGTTCTTATAAATATGACAATAATAACTTTAATTGAAAACAGTGTGTGATAATTTATCTAAAAATTATGAAATTAGAAATAAGTTAGTGAATACTATGTGATGTAGATGAACCATCAGATACAGATATGTGGTGAAAATTTAAAAGAGCAGAATTGCTTAAGGACTCATTGTATCATAAAAACAGCTTACTTATTGCTATCTATGAAACTCATTTTTAGAAATTTGTTAAATTCAGAATTATTAAAGAAATGTTTACGGGGTCATACCTGAACTCACAAAAAGTGTATGAATAACGTGATGTGATCTTATGTTCCATAGAAAATATTTGCGTAAATAGAAATCTTATATTTAGTTATATATCAGTGATGGCGAACTTATGACCCGTGGGCCAGACATTGACCCACATAAGCTTTTTAACTGACCCACCATTGCTAGGCAACCACATGCTTGCTTACGCGGGTGGTGTGTGGATTATTTATATTCTATTTGTGAAATTTTTCAAGCACATTGACACAAAAGCTATTTAAATGCTGCCTATAACCTTTAGTTTGATCATTACAGTTCCAAAGTCACGCAAACGACAACAAATGTATATGAAAGTATGTAGTATTTGAAGTAAAGAAAAAGTGTTTACAAAATATCAAATAATATAGTGTATGATTTTACTCACATTTTGTTTGTTGAAAGAAAATCGAAAAAAAACCAAAGCAAATAATCATATGTCAAGCATTTTCTTCCGATAAAATACACTTTTGTAGGGTTACGTTAAGTTATGTTTGTAGAAAGAGACTTCCATAGCGCCCTTTTTTACTCGTTAAGCCCATTGAATTTTAAAGATGTTTCGTGTTAAAAATACTCCGCTAAAGAATTTTTAACTTAACTCTGGGGCAAATGGGCATTAGTGACTCACGCGCTAGTACTAAAAAATTTGAACGAAATTTGTCCCACGTCTCAAAAAGGTTCGCCATTCCTGTTATATATGAATAAGTGTAATCACACACAGTTTTAATACAAGTAGCGTATCAAAGCACCAAATTTTGAGAAAACTGAATATTGAACCTGTTGATTACATGGTGTATGCCAGGGTATGTGACCCGCGGGCCGCATGTGGCCCGCTGACTCTTTTTAAAATTTTTTTAAATATCAGGTTCTTAAAATTTTTTTATTTTGAAATTTATTTAAGGATCTACAATGTATTTGCCTGTTACTTATTCTTGTTTTAAAATAAATCCTTTTAGAGATTAAAATAGATTTACATTTTATCAAACAGTTACATTTGATTTTTCTATAATAAATTACTTTTTTTAATAAATTCCGAATTTCATTATGCATATCCTTTACTATGGATGGCACATGATTCTCTGTGTGAGCAACTATCATTTCTCCTCCTCCTTTTCTGTTTGGAGTGCCCAAAAAGCAAGAGGCAGTCAGAGAAGTTTTCTTAAAGTTTAAAAGAATTATTCAGGACGGTTAAGATAAAATGCAATGTATACTTAATCGTTTGCGAATGACAGTACAATCAAATTTCAACAATGAGTAACGAAAGATCAATTCAAAAGGAACTCCATAATTTTCAAGAAAATGGCAACTGTAATATTTTAAACATTATTTGATCATTTTATTACTATATTATATAAACATTATTATATTATCTATGTCTGTATACGTGGAAAATAATGAAAATAATAATAATAATTCATTTTGATTTAAATTTTCACTCCAATAAAGGTTTTTTTTGTTTCCAAATCTGATATAAATGTACATATTTTTATGTGCCGCCCGCGAGATTCTAATGTTTTTCCGAAGTGGCCCGCAAGGTCATTTGGGTTGGACACCCCTGGTGTATGCAATAAAAGGCATCGAGAAACAGAGGTTGTTAACAGCTAGATATTCCTGCTTACCAGTGGCGCATACAAGGGGGTGTCCCGAGTCCGAACCCTGCCAAAAGCCCTTGATTTTTTAAAAATTTTTAAAAAATTTAATTAAGTATTTCTTATTAATAATTAATTTTATTAGTTAATGCTAATTATTTATTCAATAATTAGTTGTTTACTGTTTTTTGTTCAAAATCAAAAGAATATGTTGGGTGGCGTATGGGAGCATGATACGAGGATAGTGGACATGCGACCTTTGATTCCCCCCCCCCCCTTGAAAAGTTCCTGTGTGCGCCACTGCTGCTCACAAAAAACAAAGAAGGTTAGGAAAGAAAAAAAGTTAATTAAAAAGAGGGAAGAAAATGATGAGAAAAAATGTAGATTCGGGTCAGAATGTTCTGATAGGAAAGTATTTTTGTATTAAAATTCATTTATATAAAAAAGTAAATTTTACACACTCGATGTGCTTTTTCTAAGAAACTACTACTCATAGGCAGTGGCGCACACAAGGGGGTGGGGGTGCTCGGGTCTGAAGCCCCCATAGCCCTTGATATTTTTTTCGATTAATTATAATCCTATGTATATAGTACATAAAATTTAATTCAGTATTTGTTATTAATAATTACTTTTATTAATTATTGCTAATTATTTAATCAATAATTAATTTTTTACTGTTTTTTGTTCCCGAAAAATGACAAAATCAAAAGAATATTCATGATACGAGAATGGTGGACTTTTGACCCTTGAACCCCCTCCCTCCTTGAAAAATTCCTGTGTGCGCCACTGATAGACATTGATATGGGGCATATCATGGAGGGGGGGGG
>BMAV01000289.1:124051-149101 GCA_019973955.1 Trichonephila inaurata madagascariensis
AACTAAAAAATTTTAACGATGATCACACATTATCATTTTACTTTTCGCAGTGCTTAAAAAAACATGACCCGTGAAGAAAACACACAAGTGAAAGTCTTTTCCGATCAGTTCCCAGATTGAATGAACTCTATAGTTAAATCTACAATTTTTGTAATTTATTACGCTTCAAGTCATGTCAAAGAACTTGAACTTCTTAAAATCTCAAATTAGATTCTTTTCATCAAAGGTTTTCACCTATCAGTGATTCTACTCCCCTCTCCCTCCCTTAAGCTTTAAAACAAAGTTAAATGTCTCATCAACTCTCCTCCATGCATGTGACCTTTGACATCACGCAATTTATCCGCCGATTCCTTCCTGAGAAATGTCGACTTGATCTGATTTTTTTTAAATAATCGCTTCTCTTTTGTACCTCGTCTTTGTCTTGCATCTTTTGTAGAAGATGAAATCCTTACGAACTATTCGTAGGTAGGATGGAGGGATCTAACCCCCCAAGGCCTCTCTTGAAATGCCCGAGATATTTGAAGCGTAGCAAGTAAATGTGCTGTATCTTCTCAGTCAAACCCCTCAAGCCCTTTCGCTTCTGACCTTTTCCCTAAAGTCGATGCGATGTGTGGGAAATTTCAGAAGCAATAAGTGCTTATTCATAAAGAATTTCTTTCAAAGGCTAATAAGTGAAATGGTCTGAGCAGTTGATCAAAAGGGAAAAATTCTGAAAAATTGCCCTAATTTACACTTTTATATTTTTTATTACATTATTCCTCCTCTTTCAAAAAAAATCATTTTTTCCCCTCTATACGCCTGAATTCTTGCAACGCATGAAAAATTTGAATGAAATAAAAACGACTTTTGATTATATTTAAATATGACCTTTTTTACTATTTTCCCGAAATAACTCAATATATAGTTTGTTCTCTATCTCTTCCATACCTTACAAAAGGATTAAACAGATTTGGTATAGTGGTATATTAGCTCAAAATACTTCAATGCTTATTAATTTTAACTTTTTAAAATTGATGCCAAGTGAAAAGTAAATTTGGATTACTTTTTAAATACACCCGTGGAAGAGAGTTTCTGTAAATAACTAATCTTAATCCTTGCAGTCTCTGATTGCAACAAATAGTCAATCAAATAATAAAATCAAAAACCAGAACCAAACATAAAATGGCTCTTTTGAAAAATATTAAATACTCCGTCAAAAGGTTCAATTAGAAAAAAAGAGAGTTGAATATATAAATGAGATAGGAATCTTATATCATTAAATTAGTTAAAATTATTTATTTTTCAGAAACTGAGATGATAAACTTTTAGTCAACAAAATTTATTTCTATAACAATGAAATTTCTTTTCCCTCTAAACTTTTTTCTTTTCCTTTTGTAAATCATATATGTATGTATTTTAACAAATTTTACATTTCACTCATTCTGCAAGTAAATTATTATATCAAAATATGAATCTCTGATCAACGAATTTATAAAAACCGGAATGACAAAGAGAAGACTCCTGAGATGTGTAACATAACTCAATATTACTAACATTAAACTATTGGAGCATAAACACTTCAAAGAAAAGAATTCGTAAGAATGGAGGCAATTTAAGCAAACAAACATCACACACAATGGATTGGCAGGGGGAAAACTATAGTAGGCCTTTAGAAGTGAGAAAGCGGCAAGTTGTCTATCGTCTTTGATGTTCTTTGTCGCTAGTCAGGTAAGAATTCAGACATCTAGTGACAAATCCTCCGTACAATATGATGTGGATGGGGGAATCCTTGTACTTTTTAAGGGAGGAGTTACACAATAGAGCGTACAAAATAGGCTAGAAGAACCCTTCCTTTCCAACTTGATGACCCGTATGAGGCGGTGGTCTGAATAGTTTCTTGTCGAATCCTTTGATAGACCGATAGATAATATGAGATCCAGGTCACATAGGGAAGGGTTGAGCAGAGCGTTGATTTTATGGCGCCTTATTAAAAACTATGGGCAAGTCTTCCAATTGAGTGCAACAAAAAGAGCGATCTCACAGTTTTCTTATTGCAAGAGTTCTAGGTCAAGCTATTGTAGCAGTGATCAGATAATTGTTTTCCCGTTCAATGGGATTGGTTGAACCAAAAGCCGAGAAATATTTACTGTCCTTCGTGTATAGCGAGGGCACTGAAATAGGAGTAAATTTTCGGGACTTTTTATTCCATATTTTTTTAATAGAAGGATTTTGTATAAAGCATTTTGATTTTTTACCTATTTTTCCATAGCACATAAGATTTTTTCTGTCGCATATATGATCATATAGTAGGAATTGATACACGAAGTTTTAATGTCAGGAAAAAAAATATAAGTTTCAAATATATAAAATGAATTTTTTAACGAATGTGTCACGTTAACTAATCTTATCGAGAATTCTTAGTCTAAATTTATTTTAAAGAAAGTCAAGTAGTTGCTCTTATTGGTTTGTATCTATATAATGAGTAAAAACTGAAACGTAATTGTCTCAGTGAATTACTTATCTTAGCCATGTCAGGGCAGATTTAGTCAAAGATTTGTAGCTGGGAAGTAGTGTGCGGCGGTGGGTACCATTCAACTTCGTTACTTTCGAATCTTTTTGTAAGGAAACAAATCTAGCATAGCTAAAATCATTGAAAAGAGAGAAAACATGCTTATGTGATTCATCTTAAACTTCATTCTAATGAAAAGAGCAATTTTTTTTCTTGAAACTTGTCTATGTATTTTTATGCTTATACTGTCCTTGAATTTTATTCAGACTGAGTTTTTTCTTAATGTTTAGCTAACTGGAGAATTTTATAACAAAAATTTTCAGCCACATTTAAAGTATTTTTAAAATTACTTCAAGTCAACTTTTTTGTTATTTTGTTTCGATCTAAGAGATTACTTTAAAAGAAGCACTAGAACTCTCAGTAAGCTTTTCATCTTCACTTTCACATATAAATTGCATTCATACAATCATGAAAAAACTTATCATTTATTATATTAAACTGGTTATATAGGTTATAGGTTATTCGCATATTCCTTACTTTTTTTGAACTAAAAATCGGTCTTTTCGTATTTTTAATGGAATTTTCAAAATGCTCCATTTTCTACTAAAGTACATTGTTGCATTTATAACGGAAAATATCAAAATTGCCTATCATTTAATGTGACGATGGAGAAATTTCCTTTTTACCCTTTTACCAATCAAAATAGAAATCGATTCCTGCACCATTTTGACTAATTTAATCTATAAACATATTCAAAGGCTTCAACATCCCCCAGACCAACGATGAGAAAAAAGTATATTATGAATTATGCACTTGCCCTATTCCGTGATCAACCCACCCATAACATAAGGTCACATTTTTTTGCTCCTTATAATTTTCCTCTCCTTGACCTGCCCTCTCAATCATGAGGCTCATGAGTAAGGACAGGGTTGATTTCCCGAGATAGAGAGTTCTCGCATTTAACCTCTACGAATCACAGCATCCATAGATCAATCGCTTCATATAGCCTGCTTTCGATGCTTTAGACTACATTTACTCATACAAAGCCTTTTTTTAAGCAGGCCCCGCCTTTTCGGGAGGCAGTAGTCATACATCTCGCCTCCACGCCAACCCTTTCCTTTAAGCGATCACTAGTGGCGTAACAGGTAGCTCTTTGTTGCCTCTCGAGTCTCCCACAAACGTCATTATTCGGCCGACTTGATGAACGGCTTTGGTAGGGATCGTAAAAAGATTTTCATTCTTTGCTTTGTTCGCTTTTGTTTCGAAGGGGGGATTTGCAAAAAAAAAAAAAAAAGAGAGAGAGAAGGAAGAGTTATGCGGTCAAGGGAAAGTTCAACACAAAAGAGAGGGCGAAATTTGCTCCACGAACAGAACTTTTATGGAAGAGAGGTTTATCTCCCCTTTCTAGAAGAATTGGAAAAGGTAGACTCTGACTCTCTTAATCTAACTTCTGTATTTGAGGAGCTTTTTTGAACATGATTGAATGATTGACAGTATTTTGATATCATAATCGTACAAGACTTGTTTTAGTAATAAATATTTAGAAAAATGAAACAAACAAGGTAAATATATTATTCTGTAAATGAAAAATCCAACAATGAACAACCAAATTCAATATGGTATGCAAATAGCTTGTCTAGGCTTTGGAACGAACTGTAGGGTTAAACGTGTTCTTTGGAATCAACCTTTCCCTTTTTGGGCTTCCACTGGGCAGAAAAATATAAATTTCTTCATAAGATAACAGGAAAAAAAATACAAAATATTAACTTAAGAAAAGCAATGCGGATTTAAAAGGGGAACATATCAATATACACTCATGAAATAAATTAAGAGAATTTGCATATTTTATCGAATTGTATGAAAAGAACTGAAGTGAATGAAAAACCACTGCTTCTCGATAAAAATGCAAATCTTGAACGGCAAATACGTTAGCGTACACGTGTGTGCAGGCGGAGCCAGCAGTAAAACAGGCTTTATAAGAGCGTGTAAGTTAAGAGGTATTTCGTTCGTCAGCACACCTTGGCGGATTTTTTGGTGTTATTTTGAAGCAATCGGTTCAATTCAAATTGTAACAGTAAATATGAGTAACCACCAACGTTTAGATGATGAAATGATTTGGCGAATTGTGGGGACGCTAGAAGCAGACCAGTGTCAAGCCCAGATTTGTAAAGAGCTCAATTTAACACTCAGCATCGTGTGTAATTTATGGAAACAGTTCCAGGATACTGGATCAATCGAGAGAAAGCCTAGGAAAGGTCGTTCAAGAGCCACGATGGCCAGAAAAGATCACCATTTGTCGATTATAGCGAGGCGTATCAGAGGGGCTACAGCTTCTCAGCTCTCTCGTTACTTATGTGCAGCCACAGGAACCAGTGTATCAAGGGTGACTGTTTCAAAAACACTTCATGAGAGAGGGTTGTTTGCCAGAAATCCTGCGGTTTGCGTCCCTCTCAGTCTACGAACAGGAGAGTTGCATGGTTCAGACAGCATAGAGATTGGAGTATGGATCAATGGGTTACCGTTCTGTTCACCGATGTGAGTCCCGTTTCTACCTAAACATCGATTCTCACAGTACGTTCATATGGAGAGAACTAGGGATCCACTACCTACCCTCCAATGTCTACGATATCAACAATTATGGCGGAGGAGGTTTAATGGTCTGGGCAGGCATCATGTTCGATGACCGTACACCTCTTCATGTCTTTGAAAGAGGCTCTGTGACTGGTGTGAGGTATAGAGATGAGGTCTTGGAGCCCTATATTCGCCTTTTCAGGGGTGCATGTGGCCCCGAGTTCATTTTAATGGACGATAACGTGAGACCACATAGAGCTCTTCTGGTCGACGAATTTCTAGAGAGTGAGGATATTCGTCGTAAGGATTGGCCAGCCAGGTCTCTAGACCTCAACCCTATAGAGCAGTGTTCCCCAATCTTTTTATCGCCACGGACGGGTCAATGTTTGTTAATTTTACCATGGCCCGCTGAGGGGGAGGATGTTCATTGTTTATATTTTAAACTGTTTTGATTTAATAATTTTAATTTAATTGTATTTAATCGTGATTTCAGAATAAAATATAGCTACACCAAAAAATGAATATAAAGGGATTTAACAAGGTATATTAAATGATTTTCATAAAAATTAGCTCAAACCCAAGAAAAATTTACCACAGTAAATAAAAGGGAAATAATTTTTAATGTTTCTTGTGTGGACTGGTAGTATTTGATACACGGACCGGGGGTTGGAGACTACTGCTATAGAGCATGTCTGAGACGCTCTGGGCAGGCCGAATTGCAACTCGCAACCCCACTCCGAGAAACATCCAGGAAAGGAAAGCAGCGCTACAGAACGAGTGGGACAAATTGCCCCAAGAACTGATAAACTGCCTTATTTCAAGTATGACATCACGCTGCGAGGCTTGTATAGCTGTAAGAGGGGACCATAACCCCTATTATTTCTTTTGTTTATTCTGTAACCGTTATTTCATACCTTCCAACTCCAACGAGTGTTACGCACGATCATGAGTGTGTATTGCAATTGTTGAATGGTTATTTGTTTTGTATTGTATCAATGTATGTACACATCAAATTTTATTAAAATCGATCCAGTAATTCTAGAGATAATCGATCAAGTCTGTAAATTCTCTTAATTTCTTACACCAGTGTATAAAGTAAGAACAAAATTTGAATTGATTGATTGTTTATTAAAGGCGGAATTTGAAGCAACACAAAGGCTAATGGAGATGGACCTTGGTCAAATGACGAGGGTAGTATCCATACCAGCATCACACTCTCCAAACCAACACCATACCAATGGGAGGAATTTGTGCCCTGATAGATTTAACCGAACACAAACATCCAGCATCCCCCCTACTTTACATGGCAAGTTTTAGTGGCCCCGTGACTCGAATCCATGGCTCGACAAAAACAACTGCTAACACGATTTCGTGACCAGGAGCTCTCAGTTATTGTGACGCGAATTACTTTAAAAAGTAAAGATCAAAGGGAAGTAGGATACTAAAAATAAAGTTAAGTTTTTGAAATCTGCATACTAACTTTATTCGAAATTAATTAGATAAGCATGAAAAGAAAAAAAATTATAATTCTGAAAACTGTTGCAGTTTTAACTTTTATTTTTGAGAGAAAATGTAATTTAAATGTTTATTAAAATGACAAAATGTACAATAAAACAAATTGCGTGAATTTTTATGAAAATGGTAATGCAATCAACACAATAAGAGAAGCAATTATTTTTTGTTTTGAATATTTCAAATTATTTTTACTCTTGTGACAAATAAGGTCTTTTTTTAAAAAAAAATTAAAGACAATCATGTTTTAATCACAAAATCTGAAGAATTTCATAATTTTTTTTTTTACTTTATCTAATTTATTGGTAGCTAGTATATTATGATTTCTCTAGTTTAAAATATGAATATTACTATTCCCAAAAGAAACCTAAATAATATAGATACTAAGCAATGATTACTCTTATCATAAATATTGCTGCATACATTGATATCATCAATACTCAGACCTCAAATGTTCTCTATTCTGGAAAGATCTGGTGGCTAGGAAAATGTTGAAAAAGCACGAAGAGAAAAGCTGTAAAGAAGCATGTCGTGTGACGTCGGGCATTATCCTGTTGAAAAGTAAACCCAAGGGCCCGTGAAATGAAGGGAACCACTGATGGGCGTAGAATTTTGTCTTCATATCACCGTGCTGAAAGTGTGTCACAGATAATAATGAAAGAGCTCTAGCTATATCAAAGGAAATAACATTCCGTACTATAGCCCCTAGTTGTCTGACCGAATGGCAGATGACAGTCCAATAAGTATCCAACTGCTGTTTTGGATGTCTCCAGATACATCTTTGTAGACAACAGGTCCATTCGAAGCAGGACTCATCGCTAAAAACTTATTCCAGTCTGTGAGATTCCAGGTCGAATACATCGCCACGCCTGGCGGTGGGCAACGGTGAAGGATAGTCGGCGCAACGGCTTCGATGACCTCAGCTCTCGTTCGCTGAGCCAATTATTGATGGTCATTGCAGACACTGGTGTTTCGAGTATACGTCGCATCGCTGACAAGGATGTATCATGTTCAGTGAGTAGCACTCATCCATCAATCAATCTTTCCTAACTTTTTGTCATCGTTTTCCATATCCGTACCCTGAATACCGTTATCTTCCCTCTCTGTAGTGCCACGTGGCCTCCCGGAACCCGATCTTCTTGCTTCAGTAACATCCCTTGACCATTTCTCTCAACAAACATGCGCAGTGGATACATTCCAGCTAAGTACTTCTGCAATATCATGGAAAGAAAATTACCTTCTCGTAGTCCTATTACACGACCTCGGTCAAACTCGGTGAGCTATTGATAATGGCTTCTTCGTCTTCTTTAAAGCATTCTTGGCTAACATCAACTCTATACGTCACATTTCACAAACAAATAACGCTCACGAGCTTTACAGCATTCATTTAAAGCAACCCTGACTTGCAAGTTCTGAGTGGTGCTACTTGCGCCACACTTAAGAGCGCGAAATTTGAATCGATGTCATCTTTCGAAATATTGCTTATTTAAAACAAATGATATTCTTTATAAATGATACTATCTACAGATCTCCCATAATGTTTAAAACTTCAAACTTGGAACTTGAAAGATTTTCCTGATAAGTAATCGCCTATTTGCTCAAAAAATGGATTGTATCTAACGGGTTCAGATTTTTGAATGAAAACAGCACCAAATTCCTGATTGCTTGCATCCATGTGTAAATTTAGAGGGACTCCCTGTTATGAAGAACAGGGTTGAAAAACGAAATTTTTAAAGTTTTTTTTATTCAGGCTTAAAAATGAAATTTCGATGAGTTACGAAGAAAGTCCCTGAGGGATTTAGCAATTTTTAGACCTATTACAGTAAACTTTTTGAAATAATCCGTCAGACCTGAAGAACTCTGAATTAGCGGAAAGTTTTTTGGCTGCAGAAAATTTTAAACTGACATGACATTACCAGAAAAGGAGTTAATTACACCGTCTTCAATAGCATACCCGAGAGAGAGAGAAACTCCTTTTTTCTCTTTAAAAGTCGATATTCCTTAAAATTAATCTGAATGAGAGAGTGAATATCAACGTCGCACTGTTCAGCTATACGAGGGCTTTTGGCGACGGGCCACGTAATTTTGAACCATGGTTAAGTGACGTGGACGACACCTGAGCTGGCACCCCCTCTCCTATAACTGCCACACCAACGGGAAGACGTTTCAGCTCTCGACAAATTTAACGTGCATCGTTGCCCTACACGGCGGGACTTTAGTGGTACTGGGCTCGAACTCATGACATGCCTGTCATGATTCGATACCTAGACCACTTGGCTACCGCAGTCCCAAAATTAATCTGAAACCGAACTCTTAAGGTATTTCTGAAATGAGTTTTAACTTTTTAAATATTTCTTCCTCACTATGTGCATCCATATATATTACAGCAGTGCTATCCCCCGCATTAATTCTCTAAAAACATCGTAAATGAATCTTTGAAATAAATTTGGGAAAAATGACTACCATCATGAAATTTCAAAATTTTATAAAGACTTGCACATGGTCAGTAAAAGCTAAATATTTTGTGCATTTTTCTTGCACAGGAATATGAAAAAAAACCCATTATTTAAATACTGAAAATACAATACTCCTGATGGCTAACGTTATGAACATTATTCATAACAAATATCATTTAATGTATATAAATTCTATCAATCTCTTCGATGTAAATAACTTTATTTCTTAAACATTATTATTGAGAAAATATTAATGTAATACAAATTCGCAAAAAAAAAAAAAAAAAAAAATTTGTAGCGAAAGTTCCTCATCCAGGATCTATTTGTCTCATTTTTTTCGTAGATATTGTTATGATAAAAAAATTTATTTTTTGTTCATTCAAAAACAAAATATTCAATTTGTTATTATGTGAAATGAAATGTGTAAGTCGTTAACTCATACTTCAGTTGAATAAAAGCATGAATTTTACCAATTTCTGTTTAAAATTTAAAAAAACTTTCTGAAATAATAATTATTTACTTTCATCGCAATGTAACGGCGCATTGAACATTACGCTATGGTAGAAAAGTGTAAACTTTACGGTTAACGGATAATAGTTACATACTCTTGATTTGATGATAGTCTGCCGTACGAAATAATGAAAAATTCTACGTATTCATTTCACAAGGTACTTCAAATTTTTGTTTGCCATGTAGATGTTACGAGGAGAAAGCTAACAGCTCATGTGTCATTTTCATTGGTTTAAAATGTCTTTGAATTACAAAGTATGGTTAAGAATTCGGTGTGACAAATTCGACTTTAATTCAGATGGCCACTGTAGCCAAGTGGTCATGGTAGTGAACTCGTGACCGGGGTTGTCAGTGTTATATATATATATATATATATATATATATTCATCTAGTCCAAATAATGTTCTTTTAAGGCTACAAGCTTTTAAATAATATGCTTCTTATAGAGAGAAGTGAACATTCAGAATTTTTGTGTTATTTGCTGTTATATATTTCATGTATATTTTATTTTTCAAATAGGTGAAGATATACTCATATAGATCCCTAGAAACCAGAATATACTTTCCGAAATATCATATATTAAAAAAAGTATCGCGTGATATTTTCACACCAAGCTTTTTTATGTGGTGCAGTTTTGACACTTTCGCTGCATTATCTCGTGCCAAATACAGAGCCAAGTGAAGCATTGTTCATTATCGATCGTAAAGTATTGTGCTTTGTATTGTGTGTTATGACCCAAAACTCACTTAAAGCTTACAGATTCATGATGTATATGGTGCTTTGATACAACCAGTTGCACCCAGAACAAAGTATCAAATAAGCGAAGCCTGCGATACGCAGTTGTAAAAGCCCAAACCCTGCCATATCGAATTCTACAATTCCCACTGACGAGGTCAGGCTATAAAATTTTGGTCTCCGCTCCCCATATGACAGTGGCTCTAACATTTTCTTCCCACTGAATCCAAACAGGGTCTGATGAAATCTAACTAAATATCAACTGGGAAGAATTACGATCCGAATCTTATTTTCATTATGGCGATTTTTTTTGCACCCTTAACTTTTTCTATGGTTTGCAAAAGAATCGCGTTATAGAATTATGGCAGTTAGTTGACGCACAGCAGATAAAAGACGCCATGGTAACAATTGCTTTTATCGCTTGAAGTAGCAAAAGCCGTTAGTGGTAGCAGGTTTATTCATAGATTCCTACCCCCTCTGAACTTCTCCAAATCCTGTCCCGCCTTTGTGGCAAAAGCGTGGAATATCGAGACATGGCAGGAGCCAATCGTAAAGCAGGGAAAAGAATTAAAAGGTAAGGAAAGGATGATACAGGAGTCGTGCCTTCCCCCTCACCAATCGAACATTTTTCTTCGCCCCGAGATTCTTCACAATGTCGCGTGGTGCACAAAGACATGGCTTTTAATGGGACGATGGAAATGGGATAAGAATGGAAGTCTTTTAAGTTATTTGTAATGTACAGGAAGCTATAAACCAAGGGTCACCGCTGAAGAAGATACGTCACTCGATGTTCCAGGCTTGCTTATTTTTTTAATTTTTATTCTATACACATAAATCCTTCCGAAACGAAAGACTTGAAAAATCATAATAAATAAAGAGTGAAGGGGGAAAAAATCTAACCCGTGGCTGTGGTTATGCAGTGGCGCAAAAATGGAGAAAAGATTGTGCCAGAATGAGTTATAGCAAAGAGAACATAAAAAAATGATGTATATTTAGAGAGAGAGAGCAAGAAGAGTCTCCTAGCAAAGTACAAGAGATGGTCCCAAAAAGAATAGTGCCACTGCGGTAGTTAAAAGACGCCGTTGAAAAAAGGATGATAACCAGTACCTTCCGGTTTGGGTAACAATCTCCATAGAGTTAGTTCTATGTCTGATGACAGGAGGAGGAGAAACTAACTTATGGTGGCGCATCTTTGAAGGAATGACTAATTTGCATTACTAAGATATTGCGTAAATCACCACCACTTCGTATAAATTTCGCATAAAAAACTTATCAGGGGCTTTGGGTTGTAGGCAGTTTTGAGCGCAGGCTTAAGAGGATTTTTATCAGTTTGAAATTGTACACAATGCCGGTTTCGGTCGCCTAGGTGTGTCGCACTAACAAAGGATGGAGTTTAGTTATCTTTCGTAGCGGTAAGCGTTGCATATATATGCATAGTGTATCTTTTCTTAGGAGATTTGTTTGGTCATGAGAATTTTATGAGGGTATGCATTTTTGATCACTGAAAAGATGTCCTTCGTATTTATGGTGTTAATAACCATACAAAAATAGTTTAAATTCCCTTTAATGCTATAAAATAGGTTACCGGAAAGAGTAGGTCATTTGGTCATGGGGTATCTAATAAAAATACAGCATTCCATTCTATTTTAAAATATTGCAGTCTAAAATATCGGAGCTAATTATTCAGAATAATAATCTAATAATTCAATTTTATTATATGCGTGAACTTAATTTTAAAAATTATTTAAAAAAAAAACCCCCACTGTGAATTGCTTAAGAAATAATTACACAAAAAAGCAATATTCTCCATTGCCTCTTTAAGAGCGTGAATTTTTTGTAGATTTAGGAGTTTCAATTAATATGATATAAAAGTTATTAATTCTGTTATCGAGTTTTAAGACACAATATATCTTGCTTATATAGAAAATAAACACCTTTTATCCAATGTTAACTTTGACAGAAAATAATTTTACAATTATTTTAACAGATTGTTGATTAAAAAAATTCATATATATATATTCGTAGGTGTACGAAGGCTGTTGATGACAGATTTCATAATTTTAAACCATGGTCAGGTAAAAAGGACAACATCTCATTTGAAACATCTTACTCTTTAAATTCCCATACCACGTCAAAGTGAGGACTTTGAACCTTGGCAGATTTAACATGCATCAACCTCTCTACTCGGAGATAATTTCAGCAGCACCTGGGCTCGAACTCCTGACTCGACAGAAAAAATATTCACCTCAAGTTCACCATCAAGACCGCATAAATAACTTTGAAAGCAAATTCTTACAAAATATTTTTGTGCATGCTGTGTGTCTGTTATGCTAAGGGATTGAAAAAAATCAGATTTATTTTTGATATGTAACCCTTCACTTTCCTGATACATAACTTTATCTGCAGTTATAAATTCAAATATTAAATAAAACATTTTCTTCCTCTAATAACTCTATTATGGAATGGGAAAAACCATTTATTTATAATTAGATAGTAATACATGATGTATATTAGATTTATGTTATAGCGAACACAATCCATTTGCTGCCTAAATTCAAATACAGTTGAACCTGTTTTTGTACGGTAGATAGGGACCGCATAAAAATAAACACACAAAAAAAATATTCAAAAATTTCATAAATTCTTACATAAAATAAACTAATTCGTGGAAATACTATAAATTTTTTTTTATTAGGTGGATAGGGACCGCATAAAAAGATTCGCATTTATAAAATATGCCAGTTATTTGCGAAATTTATGTAAGAGTACTTCCATAACAAAATAAATAATTAAATATTACACATGGAAACATTTTAAAAACATATAGTTTCTCATTGTATACATGGATAAGTTTTCAAAATGCACATACATAATTCATTGCTACTCATCGTAATCCAGAACCCTGTAATGAATAAGTTCAAAATCGCTTTCGTCACTTGAAGGTACAATTTCAATTGATCTATTTTTGGCAACATAAAATAAGAGATAAGTTTTTGTGATGAAGGTCGGGTGGTCACACACACACAGTTGCTTGTAAATGTCATGATAACCAGATATACATGATTGAAGCCCTTTTTGGAATTTTATACTCATTTCCTAATTGGCATCTATTTTAACAAAAGGCTTTTCCAATTTGTTGGAAAGCTGAATACCTGCATATTTTTATCCGCTCTCAAAGAATCCGGTTCTTCTTGTCCGTCTTCATAATCTATTATATTATTGATAATGTCACAGTCATTAAAAGTTTCGTCTTCAATCAAGCGCGGGCTGCTGGAGCGTTGAGAGAAAGCAAGTGAATGCACATTGTCGGGAGACTGTTTTTAACAAATGAACAGATCATCTTGAAGTGTCTACATTTCAGTGGCGTAACGTACATCCCCGTATCACGGGGGGGGGGGGGGGGACCCTGGCGGCCCACGGCCTGACTTACGCTAAATACGTATTTACCCAATTTATGAAATATTAAAGGCGAAACCTGACTTTCAGGGGGGAAGGGGATCCTAAGATTCTCCGTTACGCCACTGGTAAATTGATAGAAAATATTGCAGTGTCGCCAAAGCCATTGAAATTCGTACACCGCATAAAAAAGATCACGCATAAAAAAATCGTATATAAAAAGACCGCACAAAAAGAGATTCTACTGTACTCGTTAAAGTGAGGCTCCTAAAAAAGATTAAAAAATGCTTATTATGTGTATTTCTTTGTTTGTTACAGCTTAAAAACTGTTTGATTTGCTTTGTATTTTTTTTCACTGTCTCTTTCATTTGCACTTTTCTTTCAGCTGAGATTAATGGCAGAGAAAACATCGTTGCTCTGTATCCCTTCTTTCCAAAAAGAAATAATAAAAACAGTTGATTCCAAGGTTATTGAGTAAGTCAGTAGCAGTTTGTTAGTTTCTCATCCTCATTTCAGTCATCATTCGTTTCATTACTTTATGCAACTGCTTCTGCTTGTATTTCAACAACAATATTTTCTGAAGTTAGTTAGGAAGAAGTCATCGCATCGTCAAACGAGACGTAATTTCTAAATTCGTCATGTACGTTATTTCTGTCAGCTCATACACAACATTTTTCTTTCTTTAAAAATAAAATTATTGCTCGTATAAAATTTTTTTTTTCAAAATTACTTAAGGGAAATAAGAGAGATTAAAATAATATGTATGAGCATGCATCTTTTCTCTCGTTAAATCAGAACTTTTTAGTGACAACTGTGTGTGTCTCTCTCTGCATATATATGCAGTCGGACCCCGACTTACAGAGCCCTTATTCAACGAATTTCGTGATTTAGCGAATTTTTCTCTTTCCCCGATTAAAAGGAAGGCAAAAAACCCTGTTTAACGAGAAACAAAAGCCGAATAAACGAATTATTTTAACAGCTAAAGATTTTTTTTTATTAGTTTGCATTAGAAAAAAATTGGAATTTTTTTTTCAAATGATATTTTTGTTGCTGTCCGGAACAAAAAAAATAAATAAATAAATAAATAAAAATAAACCCTTTTCTTATGAGCAGCAAATTTTGATGGAAAAGGGTCCAGACAATGATTCTAATTTACAGGTGCAGATGAGTCATCCTATGGTAACCTATCGTGTGAGTTTTGAATAGGTTAGGACATTTCCTTTCTTATCTCATCCCAATCCTCAAAGCAGGGGATGTTTTAAGATTTAAAAGATTATATTACATATGACGACGGACTCCTAACTGTGCAACTGAAATTAAGGAAACTGTTGATTTGTCGGAGCCAATAGATAACAATTCTAATTCAGAAATCGATAATATATAAAACTCTTACCAAAACTGTTACATTTCCAAATACTTAACGTTTCTTTGAAACTGCGAAAACATATCTTCTGCAGCAGGGGATGTAAATGACGCAATATTTTCCACTCTGAATAAAGTCGAGAAAGAACTCTTTCGAGTAAGAAACCAAAAAGATTGTCAAACATGTATCAGTCAATATTTTAAAATTTCCAGTTAACTGGTGCTAATAATCTTCTAACAGTATTTTTAACTGTTGAATAAAAATTTGTACTATAGAATTTTCAAAATGTTAATACAAAAAAATTTGTATTTTGCATGTATAAACCTACTAAAAAGACATTGCTTGATTTTTAGATCCAATAAATTATACCATATAAACTATATAGAAGTAACTAAGTATGGTTAACGGGATATCTCGTGAGACTTCCATCTTAAAAACAATTCGGATTTTTTTTTGTATTTAATGTTATTGAAAGTTTTTAACTTCTACCTTCTTACAGAGCAAACGTGGTATGTAGTTGTGTATTGCTATATAAAATGACCTAAAAAGGAGCTAGAGAATAGTAGTAATTACTATTGCTGCACCGTATTGTGCTATTTGATTCCAGTTACCATAAAATCCGGCGTATAACGAGCACCGGTGTATAACGCGCACCTATACTTTCAAGCTGATTCTTTTAATTTTTAGGTATATTCGCCGTATAACGCGCACCCTCTTTTTTACAAAGAAACCCGAAATATTTGTATACATTGCTTTTATGTTTTAGTCATTTATTCGAGGTATTTTCCCAGACTTTTGAAAAAATAGTATACTTCTAGAACTACAACTTGAAGTAGCAGATGTTGATGGATGAAGGAAGGCAGATGAGTTAGGATAGATTATTACTATTTCAACAAAAACTTCGTTGGGAGTAGTGTATTTAGTTCTATTTGTCAGAGAAATAATCGATGTCTATATTTTTAAGTTCAAATTAGTAGTCTTTTATCTTGTTTTATCTGGCAATGAAAAAAAATCATATGACGAATTTAATTATTTGCATTAGAACTGTAGAACCAGCTAAGGAAATAAAAATATAATAACGGAGTGAGCGGAATAAAGATGTTCAATATTTTCACCTTCTGAAATGGATGTGAACTTATTTCATTTTTAATATATTTTAATCAACGTGCAATAATTGACACCATAAACTCTTTTGGTTCACAAGGAAAGTCGTTTCTTTTAAATAACAGTGATTCGATACATGTAGAAGTAATTTTTTTTTTATGCTTATCTCTCTTGTTATTTTTAAAGCTATCGTTTTTATACCCGGCGTATAACGCGCACCCTTAAGTTTCCATCTTATTTTTTTGTGTTCAAAGTGCGCGTTATACCCCGGATTTTACGGTAGTTATTTTGAAGAAAATTCTTCTTTAAGTTTGCTCCTTGTATATGTTTAAGGTATCCGACTACGTTCGGAACCGTGATTTTGCAAAAGCGCATAAATGAATAATTTTCATGATATTTAGTGTCACTTAGATTAGAATACATGTATAAAATGGTTTTAAGGGCATTTTGACAAAAAAAAAATTATTTAAATACAGTATTTTGGCAAAAAATTAACTTAGAATAATCTTTTTTCAAAATGTTCTCCTTTGGTGAAAAATGCTTCTATTATAATAATATTTTGCCTGAATATAGCTGAGACCTCTCTACAGAGGCTCAACTAGAATTTTTGAAATATATAACTTAGAAGTGGGTTTATCCATATTTTACGACAACAGAGGGGAGCAATTTTAAGAAAAAAACGCCAATAATTATTTTAATTGGTGGTAACTCTGAAAATAATGTGAATTTTTTAAAAATTCTAGTTGAGCCTCTGTACAGAGGTCTGAGCTATATACAGGTAAAATATTATTATAATAGAAGCATTTTTCACAAAAGGAGAACATTTTGAAAAAAGGTTATTCTAAGTTAATTTTTAGCCGAAATATTGTACTTAAATAATTTTTTATTGTAATACTATTCTTAAAACAGTTTTATATACATTTTCTAATCTAAGTGACACTAAATATCATAAATATTATCCATTTATACGCTTTTTCAGCATCATGGTTCCGAACGTAGTCGTATACCTTAAAAGGATTGTAGCAGTGGCATGCATCTTTTCTGGTTATATCAGATAAATAATGTTTAATCCCTTATAACTATTCATGATTGTTAGTTTTCCTATCATAGACACAAGTTTCTTGATTGATAAAAATCTTTGAGATATATTTATGTTTCTGATTAGTTAAATGACTTCTACACCTACTTCCGTGTCAGATTCATAAAGAGTTCTCTCAGGGACGGAATCCTCGGGATAAGCTAAACAGATTTTAGTGGCTTAATCACAAATAGTAACAAACCTACTAAATTTATATTTTAGCCCCCTTTTTAATTATTTCATAAATTCTAATTTTTAGAAAAAAAATCTGATCTGTTCTCCAACTAAGAAAAGGATTTTTAGCAATTTTGGAGTGTATATTTTACCAATAAAATCATATTTTTAAAACATGCTTCGAAACAGAGGATTCATTGATTTTTATTCATTAAAAAAATTTCTAATATGTAATATGAAATATTTTGACAAATAACAAAATTAACAAATACAGACTTTGATCTATATAGAAAACTTAATTCGAAAACTGTGTATGTATTCGAAGCAGAATTTAATATTATTACAAATAATATAAAAATTTTAGCAAAAAAATCCTTTTAATATCGAAACTTTTGTTATTGCATTTTTAAATTTTCAGGAAATTTCTAAAATGTTGGAGTACAAATAAAAATTAGGGCATTTTAATAAGATATGTTTTTTAACAAAAATAAAATTAAATTTTTTTTTTTTATTTATTGTTCAAAAATAAATAGAAGCAGTTTATTTGCATCATGTTCAGTATATTAAATTCTGGAATGAAGCATTGAGAAGAGTTTTAAATAAAAAAAATGTGACACCTCTTGCTGTGTTAACTTATGTTTAATTTTTCCAATTCTGTGTTCATTTATGTTATCAAATATTAAATATTACTATTTATCCTTATAAATAATATTAACAAAAGTAAACTATAATTTAACTTCAGATTACGTAAAAAGCTCAGATGAAGTAAAAAGGATTTTAATTGATGATTTTTAAATTAATAAAATGAATATATATATGTATATATATATATAATATTTATTGGTAAATTTTTCTGTTAAAATTTCTTCACTAAAACATACTAAGTAAATGATTCTTGTCTAAATAAATAAATGAGATACTTAAAAATTAAAATATTTAAATATCTAAATTAGTTTAATTCATTTTTCAATTATATACACTTCTTGAAAAATACGATTTCTTACTAAGAACAACTTTTACTTCTGTCTATGGCATTATGCCAGCAAAGATATGTGTAATAGTTTGAAAGTAAGGGGACCTTTTAACTAGAAACGTAATTTTACTTTTTATCAAAATAACTATTTACAAGCAAATAGAAAAGAGAGAATAACATATACTATCTTAAAATAATGAAGAAGAGAGTAAGAGATCATGATAAAAAAAAATGTATTACATTTGATGTGCTTTGCGATATAGCAAACATTTCATATGAGCACTGTTCAGTTTACTGCGCTTAGCGTAGACGTGAAACATCGGAACAATAGCGCATTGAACTCAGATGTACTAAAATCTGGAATATATATGATATTGGATGATTCCATAAATAATGTGATTTTTTGCTTATGTTAGGAACCCATTGACCAATTTGCTGACTTTTTTGATGGCATGTAAGTCTCGATGAAAGGGTAAATGACCAAATCCAAGCGTCACTGCTAGTTCTTCAACGCACACACACCGCACACATACAATTACGGTACTATTATAATTCAACAGGATTTGCAAGACATTCTCGTCGAGATTCTACGGATCTTCCAGAATGAGATTCATCTTCAGTTTGTAGTTTCCGACTCAGAACTTTTGGAACCACGCTTGATGCTCGCTTAAGCTAACTGGTAATTGTCCTGTTCCTATATATTGCATTAATTTTCTCGCGCGTTCCGCAGCATTGTTGCCTTTATGGAACTCACAAAGTAAAATGTGCCCAATATGTTCCTTTGTCCACTTAACCTAGTGTGATAAAATCGAACTACATTCTTCAAATCTTGTATTCAATATATTAAGAAGTAATCTGACTGCCTGTTTTTATAGCAAGTTGGCGTAGGTGATTTATCGCCTTTCCCTTCCTACTTCTAAAGTTCGCAGTTAAAAAACAACATTTAAATGATGTTTTAATACATAACAAGATTTTTTTATTAAATTATCTTTAATTTTGTTCCGTATATGGTTATTACTATTCAATGTTATTTAATAATCAGGTTTTCTCTTTCTCGTGGCAATGTAGTTTTAAAAATTATTATGTATTGTAACATTTCTAAGAACACACGGAATAGTTATTTCTAAAAAAAATCATCTCGGATAATAATTATGAAAAGTTCATATGCTATTTATTTAGTAAAGCTGCAAATTAACTTTTTTATTTTTGATTCATTAATTGATCACTTATAAGTTGTTGTTTTTTTTGTCATGTACACCATTAAAGTTGCATTGCTTTTGGCTGAATTTATCCACACGTATTTCAGTTTGTTTTCGTCGTGATTCCTTTTATTTTTAAATCAATCCCTTAACTTTAAGGGGAAAAATATGCTTAAGTTTTTCTTTTGTTCTTTTGAATTTATGTTTATTTAAATGTTTATTTCGCTAAATACAGCATGGGTTTGATATCTCGAGAACATAATCATATAACATTATCAAAAATAAAATATTTTAAACAATAAACATGAGTTGTATTATTTTCCTTATAATTTTTTAAAATATGTAACGGATAGGAAAAGAAAAAAAAATAATGAAGACAGAGTAGAGATTTGTAGTTTAAATTTGCTCATAAAAATCTTTGGGGATCGTAGTTTTTAGATTAAAAAAAAAAGAAAAGAAGGAAGAGAACGAGAATGATGTCTTATTTAAATCTCTTCCCGCTGACTCAGAGCTGTCGTTTATTCCTCTTCGTTTTACAAAGTCATCCAAATCGCTATTTTAAACGCGCGCATCATTGCAGTCGTTGAAGTATCTCAATGCAGCGTAAAAGTTGTAAATCTGAGCCTTTGCGTAATATTGTGAACAGAGCCAAATGGGCCAACAAGAGGAGAGAAGAAGAAAAACTCTTTTTTTTTTCTCCCTTAAAGCTGAAGAGAAATTAAAATGCAATGTGTTGGCAACACTAGATAAGTCAAAAATAAATAAAATGTTGAAGCTTCAATTACTTTGATACTTTAAAGAAGCATTCCTTTTATTTTGTTTCGGAAATTTTTAAATATTTTTGTATTGAATAAAATAAAATGCTGTTTTTTATTATTATTTTTTTACTGTGTCAGAAAATTTTTTTTAGAAAAATTAGGATCTTGATAGTGTTAATGATTCGTATAGACCAGGGGTCGGCAACCTGCGGCTCGCGAGCCACGTGCGGTTCTTCGGATGTGAAGCTGCGGCTCTTTAGTTCCATACGCAAATATTATTTATCTACACTATTAAAATTCGGAGAAAAACAAACGTATCTATGCAATCGACTTTGCGACTAGGTGTATCTTCTCACGAACCGCACGACGCAGAAACTCGCCGAAAGTACCAAAAGATCGGGAATGATCCGAGGAATCCATTTTGACCATTTATATCTCGATATTGCAATTAGTTAAGAAGATATTGATTAAACAGCTTAAAACGCATAATTATTGCCATTTTTTCCCGCCAGGTGGCGAAGCTCCAATTTTTCGACCTTTTCTTTTCTATAAACATTTTTTTCTAATGTCATGTATATACAATATATATATATATATATATATATATATATATTATCTATTATCTAATTTAGTGTGAATAACACTACTTATAAATAAATAAATAGATATTTTTTATTATGAATAATTAGATTAGGGTGGTTTTTTTGTTTTTTTGTTTTTTGTTTTTTTTATCAAAAAACTTTATTTTTGCAAGTACTATTTATTGTTGGCAAGAAAAAATTTTGTGGCTCTTTAAAAAGTTTGAAATTTTGTAAATTGTAATTTTTGGCTCTTCCGACTCAAAAGGATGCCGACACCTGGTATAGATTGAACTCACTTTTTTTTATTTTGTTTATTAAATAAATTATTAAAAAGCCTCACTTGAAGGCTAATGTATCTTTTTTGTTTCGCGCGGTCACTTTTTTATAATCTCCATATTGATTATTTTAATTTCTGACGATATTTGCCTTATTTTTAAGCTTACAAATGAAAGTTCACATTAAAAAAAGATAAAACAAAGCAGAAAGAAATCTAGAAAATCTATGCTTGAAAAAATGAAGAAATAGGTGCCTATTGTAATTATCGAATGCTGAAAGAATTAAATGAGACGTATTTAATAATACGTTAATTTGTTCAAATTATCATACAATTGAAGTTATTATTAGTTACGTTGAGCTGAAACACACAACACACACACACACACAGATTACAATTCTATTTAAAAGTACGTATGTAGTACTATGAAATAATTAAGCAGTATTTAGCAGAGAAATAAATTCCGAATAAGCCAAAACAAAAGCTAAAAATTCAATTATCTTTTTGGAAATATCGATTCCAGAAATGCTTGTGCAACCAAAAAATAACAAAGCTATGTACATCCACATAAATTCAGCATCAAGTTGCTTCATTCGAATCATATGTGTTGTATTTTAATCAGAATAATAAAAAGCAGAAAAATAGAAAGGAATGCATTGTTTTGGTTGATAAAAGATATAAATATCGTGATGTTAATTAGCCAAACAAGGTTTGTTTTTTACTAGAAGAGTGAGCATTTTCTTCGCGCGAACATTTCACACGAACGTAATCTACCACACCCCTTGGGAAACAAACTCAGCCCCCGCTATCTGTAATCATTTCCCCTCATTCTATTCCCATTGCTTGCGATTCAATTAACAAATGTTTCCATCTAAGGACCCTTCATTTGCGACATTTTCCTTCCAATTAATCAATCATCTTTTTTCCTTCGATAATAAATATCTCGTTCGCGAGATGGGGAAGAAATTTTGTGGCGCGTAAGTCTTCAACTAATTGCGGCTTCGCCAGGATATTCATCCATCAACGTGTTTAGCTTTACTCCCACCGGAACCTGGTCACCTTTGAACCCAGTGTTAAGTGGGTAGAACATCTCATCACACCTGTTGGACCCTGGGGAGTTCTCACGGGAGTACACTTGGTTCAGCAATCAATTGAAAGATCTTGACATCAACATACCTGCTCAATAGAAAAGAGCCCCCCCCCCCTCTTTGGGGGGCGGGGCATATGGAATACAAGTAAAAATCATACGACAGTAAAAATAGATACACTATTTTTACATAGATATTTAGTACCGTTATTACAAATTCATGAAAGGAAAACACCTCATATATTTCTTCGCTAGAAAACGTTTATAAAAATTGAGTTTCTGAAAATGAGGAAAATAAAAAATATAAATAAAAAGTGGTAAAAATGATAATAAGATAAGCGGACTTTTTATTTGTTCTTAGCTTCTATATTTCATTGCTTGGAATAATCGATACAAACATATTCAACCAAATTCTTTCGACAAAAAGGATATTAAATTTCCCTACATCCTTAAGTTTTTTCAGCTTTTAATTTGTATTTATTAATCATAGCTTATTATGCTTATAATTATAGTTTAAGAGCTTAGTTTTTTAATTATATACAAAAAAATATATTTTTGGTGAATAAACTAAGGAGGAAAATAAAAAAAAAAAAAAAGGAATCAACAAATTGAACTCGTAAATACGAGATTTTGTAATAAGCGAATTTAGTTCTATACACCAAACATTTAAATAACAATTGTATTCTTTTGTTCGCATAAAACGAAAGTGTGCTTTAACTGATCACGGTTTCAACTATATTTTCTTCAGTGTACATCCAGAATAAATACAAATAAAAATTTTTTATAATTCTCGGTGCATATTATGAAACCTTCAAACTAACTTCATGAACAACAAAAGCAAATCACTTATATTTACTTAGCGATAATTTAAGTACATGGTAAATATTAATTTTATTCAAGATAACAATTCTTTTAAAAGTTAAGATTTATGTTTTATATGAAAGAAATGAAAGATTTTTTTTAAGGATTCAATCGATGTTTATAACTGCAAGATATCCTTTTTATACTGTGGGCCCACTTCTCAAATGTGAATCTGTTTTAGGAACATTCATATCAAAGAAAATGCACCAAAAATTATATTATTGAAAAATTAGTAGTTATAAGTAATATTATTAACATAAGATATACACTTAATTATAAGTATCAGAAATAAAATCTATAGAAAAAAAGAGAGTGGTATGACTCCAAAAGGTTTTATTGTTATTTAAAATATCATATAGATAAAATCATGAGTAGTTTTTGAAATGATTATACCTAACTGATACAAATACATAATTATTTTTTTTATATCTCATGAAATAAAATATCATTTAGTAATATAAGCATGCATTTAAACATAGTAACATACGCATGAAAATTTTTATACTCTTCTTGTAAAAACCAAATAAATAAATTTTAGTTTTAATTAATTTAATTTTAGTTTTCATTAATATAAACTGTATATTATATTAATAAGTTGTAAAGAGAATGAGAGTATTTATAATATTCACGATTAACAGAAATCTCAAAATTTTTTAAAAGTCCTTATTTTATGTTGTGTAATTTATTACGTTTGTATAAAACCTTATTTAATGCTTTATAAAGTTAGACTTAAAGATGTAAGAGGGAACTCTAACATAATAAGATTTATTTTTCTTTTAACTAACAGAAGTCAAATACTGATGCATGATGGAGATAAATTTCAATACTAAAGAAAACTTTTTGCGAAAATTATGAATTGTCCTCGATAAATCGTAAGCAAATCCACCTTGGAGTTAATACCTCTTGTTATTTTTGGAATTAACTGACTAATTTCAGTTTACTTTAAGAAGATGTTATTGTAAAAAAACATGGAGCCATCCAACTTCTTATCCAGTTGAACTGTCTCTTCTCATGTAAACCCCAGCAACCTTTCACGGGATCTTTTTGAAACACTTGAACACACTTCAACCCCAGCGTCCCGAAAGCCTTGAAATGTAAACCACGGCGCTGTTAGGCGAAATTTATTTCCTGACTTATTGGTAACAGTTGCGTAATCCGAGAATAACTTAGCTTTTACCTTCATGACGTTAAGACATATCTTCATTCTCCAGTGATACCAGTCGCAGCAGTTTTTCAACACCATTGACAGCGCAGTATGTCAGGCAAGAGGACTTCCCAGTGAATCAGTGCTACTCGCTGGTATCCGGAGCATCTTGTTTTCTTTTATTAACGCGTCTTTGCGTGTGGGCCCCTTAGCAAGGTGCCAAGTAGGGTAATGGCAGGTGTGTAATGAGCATCATGAAGACAGTGTAAACAGTTACGGGATGCGCTTGCTTTCGGAAGATCGATACATCACACGACATAAACAGATTGACTCAAACACATTAAAAAATAACAATATCTTTTCAAACTATTTTCTTTTAATGTTTAGGAATGGGACCCAGATTACTGACATTACATTTTCTTTGGTTGAAGTAAAAAGAGTAAATAAGTATATCATGCTCTTACACCACTTTCACTCGAGGTGTAACATGTTTTAACACAATATTCATTCTTGTTTTTCTACACAAAATCGATTTTTAACTGTATGCGTTAAAGCAAAATTATTGTGAATTTACTAAAATTTTTAAGGATAGGATGTATATATAATAAATGGGTACACACATACGTGCACATACATATATATGAGTGTGTGTGTGCACTACTTAACCTTTGAAAGCCAGTATATATGTATTTGTGTGTGCAATAGAACACATCCCCCCCCCCGAATTTGTGAATCAAGTTCCTGAAAGCTAAATAAAATAGAAATCATTGAAGAATAAAGTGTAAA
>BMAV01000289.1:149111-184852 GCA_019973955.1 Trichonephila inaurata madagascariensis
TTTTGAACCATGGTCAAGTGACGACGACGACACCTGAGATGGCATCCCATCTCCCAACTTCCACACCACACCATCAGGAGGACGTTTGAGCCTCGACATGTTTAACGTAGATAAAGATTTTTGTACTTAAATTAATGCCTAAAAAGCTTTAATAAAAGCTCATACAATTACACTTAAGATTACATATTGAGTGGACATTTTATTATGACCACTTGATTACCACTTTTATTATGCAAAGGACCTTTGGGTTTAGTGTTGTAGCTGGAAAACTTGGTTGGTATAAAAAGGTAACCTGATTTCCTGAGACAATAATGTAGGGGAATTGCTTTTGAATGTATGCGAAAAAGGTAATATGGCAAACTTTGAACGTGAGATGGTGGAAGCTCGTACGCATGGAGCAAGTATTAGAGAATCCGCTGTATTTGTGAAATATTCACGAGCGGTTGTAGTGAAAGTATATCGACTGGAATATCAGGTAAAAAATTATGTCTGAGAGGGTAAATTGCGATCGCCACCGAGTGGTGAATGATTGGGCGGAACGGAGAATCTCCCTATTATAAAAGAAAATAGAATGGTAAAAATGCAGCAAATGGGGCAATAAATATTAATCAAGTATCGTCTCAAAGTATCTTTGAGCACACTGTCCAATATACATATTGTGGTCCATGGAGTGAGTGAGTGAGTGAATATTAACGTCGCACTGTTCAGCTACACGAGGGCTTTTGTGGTCCATGGAAGCCGATGTTCAGTGCGAACACAATTACTGTCTGAAGGAAACAAAGCAAAACGTTTCACTCATGCTTACAAGGATTATTTCTTTTACCCAGAGGGAACGAGCTCACCCATAGGGCTTAGGGATACATCCCATCCTTCGGAAAGAGGTTAAAGCTCTCTGTGAGGAGAAACCATCATTTATCTAGAAAAAAATCAATTAAAATACTGGAAAAAAATAAATTATAAAGCACATAAAATAAACGAATTATAAAATAAATTTAAAAAAAATACTTAACTCGTGGATTCCTTTGAATCTGTAACAAAATGAGGGCTGCAAGGGGTCTTCAAAGAATGAAGCTACAATGTACAACATAATACAAACAGAGTGAAGCAACGATAATACCATATTTATTCGAATCTAAGCCGCCATCGATTTTAAGCAGCATCCTAAATTCTCAACACATTTGTGAAAAAAAAAATAGTATAAAGGGTTTGTCGATACCCGATCTTTACAAAATTAAAAAAAAGTTTAAAATGAGGAGTGAATGTAATTAATTTATATATATATATATTTTATCTGTAAAAAAAATTAGTGTAAAATGGTTTATAGATATCCGATATTTACGAAATTAAAAAAGTTTAAAATGATAATCAATAAAAAGTAAGTAATCAATTTATTTTACCAGTATTAAAATTTTTAAATACATACATGAATTTGTAATTGTACTAACCCCCCCCCCATCAATATCATGTTCAATTTCCCCCATCCAACGAATTTTACCATCTTCGATTCTAAGCCACATCCTATTTTCAGCAGTATTAACAATGGAAAAAAAGCGTGGCTTAAATTCGAATAAATACGGTGTATATTTTTTAAATTTTACTGCCCCCTGCCATTTTCATTTACACTTTTCAGTTTGGTGTCTTAAGTTACATCATTCTGTTTAACTTATAATAAACGTTTTGTTTGTAACAGAACACAAACTTGTGTTTTCATATTGATGTTCGTAGGAATAATGCTGTCAAAGAATATTTATTCCTTTAACGGTTTCCAAAGAATGCTTTCTCGTTTTCTTTATACAGATATTTGCTATCTTTAAACTATTTTTAAATCAGAAATAAAAATTAGAAATGTTATTACTAGTAAAATGAGAATAAAAATATTTTAAAAAAGTTTTTACATTGAACAAGTAAGACACCGCTCTGTCACAACCTAACGATGTGTTGACGGTAATGAAACTTATGTCGAAGCAGATAAGAAAAACCTACTGCTTTTTTAAGCTTAGCTATAAGTTAAAAAAAGATTTGATCTCCTGCTTTATGAGGACTATTTCTTCGCTCTTAGTCTGCTTAAGTAGATGGGTTACTTTAAGAAGTCTGTAATCGAAAAAAAATCTAAATATAAAAACACCTTTTTCTTGTAAGATCTTCTAATCATAATGTGAAAAAGTTGTATCTTGATGTATTATTTTCTAATTTTCAATTTTTACCTCTTAACTGCACCGGCTTGTATATACGTCTCACTAAACCAATGAATTGAGAGAATCCCCTGGAATATACGTCCTTCCGAAATACTATTATTTTCTTAGCGCTGCTTAAAGTAAAACTATTTCGAAGAGTGTGGATAACAAAAAAATTACCTTAACAGTGTATTCGTAGGAATTACTTATTTCCGAGAAAAATTTGTTTATTTGTGTCTTTTCTTTCCCCCAATACGCTCCCCTGTGTAAAAAACGGTGGCACTGGGGAACGAACTTTTAATCAGCAGTTAAGAGGTTAAAAGAACCTAATTATTTTTAAATAATTTGTAGCTAATTCTAATTAAATTTTTATTGCTTTGGATTTCATATTTTTTGTTGAGATGAAAAATTACTTTAAATGAACAATTTATATATTTTATTTACAATAAATCATTGAATATAAATTAAATGTTTTTTATCAGTTTAAAAAGTAGTTTATTTTTTCATTAACCATAAGAACATCATTTTTTCGCATGTTTCTATAGTCAATAATCTAACACTCAATAATTAATCTTAAGAGCACGTAATTTCGAGCACGTAGCTAACGGAAAAAAATGTTCAGTTATTAAAGAAGTATTTCCTATTGACGGAGATCTTGTAATTGGTACATTTTATTTATTTATTTTGGAAAAAAAAATTTAATCAATATTTTACGGAATCAAAATTCATGCTAAACTTGCTTAATTCTTTCTATTTTAATTTTTTGTCTAAAATCTTTACATCAGAGATTCAAAGTACCATTTTAAAAATCATGCATCATAAACAGTACGAATTTTTCTTTTTTTTTTAATATCTGTGTTACGCATAATTTATGGATAAATTTTAAAAATTATTTTAAAATGTTTCTATTGCTAAATGCAGCTGTCAGGAAACTGTATTAAATACTTAAGGTTTCATGTCTATATGAATTATGCATGACATTTGCTGAACGATTTCTATTTTGAGAAGGTGCGCGAATAATTTACTTCCTTTCAAACTCCCAGTGGTGAGCCTTTAAACAGTTTACAAGAATAAATATCTGTGCTAGTTCACGGTTTCCATCTAAAAGTCGCTTCTTTCATTTTCAGTTGCACTTGGAGAACACCTCAAAGAAGTGGCGACGTCCTCCAAAGAGCTTTTGTATCATCTTCCCTCCCCCATTTCACATCCTGATTTCTCTTCCTGTCCCTCATAACGGAAGAGCGGCCAGGTGCATGACAGAAAAAACATGCACACGACAGCATTTAGTCATGCACATGAGTCGGCAGGTACCTGCCATTGAGGATTGAAATAAACTCAGGTGCAAGGTTTGGATGCCAAATCGGTTTCATCATTTTGTTTCGAGTCGTAAAAATAGAAAGGCAGTGGATTAATTGGTATTAATATATATAATAATGACTATTTCTATTATGAGACTTCTAACAGTTATTAACAACAAAAATCTAATTGAAGAAATAGCTCAAAAAATACCATTCAGATTTCATTTTTATAGAAGTCCCTAAGCCCAGAATATGCAAATTTGTTTACTTGTCTTGAATTGATGAAAGATTAAGTAGAAATAAACTTTAATTCAGTATCTCTCTAATAACGGAATATCCGAGACCTTCCCCTCTCCTCCCCTTTAAAATAGTCCATTCTAAGAGTTACAGTTTATAGAGGTTTTAAAGGGCAAACTAATGCCCTATTTCTGAAAAAGTAATTTTGACGAAATAATTATTGAATGCTAGAAACATTTATTATGTATACTAGTTCTAAATTATATATATAAAAAAAGTATTCAAGTTTCATTCTTTTTTCATATGAAACTTAATTTCTTAAAATAAATAAAGGAGAGAGAAAGAATATTATTGACACGATTTACGCATTGATGTAGAAACGTATACAGTTTTAATATTTAAAATAATCACATAAGTCCAGTAAAGTATAAGAGTTTCTTTGATTTAATTTATTCTCATAATTTACGGGATTAACTAACTTAAATAGCATGTCAAACCCTTCATAATTGCAGTTTAGTTTGGTCTAGAAAGTGGACGAACTTGAAATTGTATCGGAACCCTTCTTTTATATTATTTTCATTGGTATGTGCAAATGTCTCTTTAAAATCAAATTAATTCAATCACGTATAAAGGTGTAATGATTAAGAAATATATAATGCCGTGGAAAGAGTAAAGTGTTTCCTTTCTTTCTTTCTTTTCTTTTCTTTCTTTCTTTTTTTTTTTTTTTTTTTTTTTTTTTTTTTTGTCTATTGTATTTCAAGTTTTCTTTTTCTCTTCCTTTTTATATATTTTTAGTGAAAAATGACGAATACGTTTAGGAATCCAAACAGTTTAAATAAAATCAGAGTTACGGCAAACTGAAAAATGTATTAGAAACACAATACAAATTTACATTGATCAGGCTACACTTAAGAATTTTTAAAAACAATTATAATATAATGTTTCATTAGAAATAGAAATACCTGTAATTATATTTCAATTAAAGCTATTTTATATGTCTACTATATATGTATTTTTAATTCCGCCATGCTTGATGTATAGATTATTTAAAAACAACTATAAATAAAGACTTGTGAATTTTATTAGCTAAAAGTTAAAATTATTTAATTTTGGAATGAATATTAATTACTTAACATTTTGTTGGTTTTTAATCTCTGCTCATTTTTCATTTATAATCAATAATTTTCATTAAAAACAGATAACTTAAATAACAAATTCTTTAATATCCACACATAAACCGTGATTTAATTTCAAGCATATTTGTTCAATCTTTCTTGAAAATATTTTTTCTTAAGGACAAGTATTTGGATTATATTAAAGCTCTGAAGAAAAATTATCCTGAACTTTTTAGCGGTAGAAACGAATATTGCTATAGTTCCTTTTCCTCTAGGTTCCAGAAGATAAACATTAAGTATATAATTACAAGGTCAAAGTTTTGAACCGGTGATTGGCTATTAAACTACGACTACGGAAATTTAGATCCCGCGTTGCACATGTTGTTCGATGATTTTTTTTTTCACTTTAAAAAACTATCATAAAAACGAAAATTTATTTTCCAGTACAATTATATCAACAGATAAAAAAAAAAAAAAAAAAGAGTACGTTTCTTCAAATTTTTGTTTCAGCTTGGCTTACCCATGATTCCAAAATGAAAGCACATAATATAAATTTTAAAAACTTAAGTAAATTCAAAATATAAAAGCCCAAATAGAAAAAAAAGAGGAATTTAAAATATTATTTGAAATATAAAAACTAATTGCTTCTATGTACCTTTTCTGTTAAAAAATAACTTGCAAAAATGAAAACATTTTTTATAAGAAATTTAGGGAAATTATAGTTATTTAGTTATTATTTAACCACTTAGTATTAGAACTTAATATTTGATTGTTTTTTTACATCACTTTGTATGATTTTATTTCATAATATTTAATTTTTACATTAATTATTATACAATTTTTTCCTTAGTAGATAAATGGTATAAGCTATGACATCTAATTATCGAATGGGTGACGTGGTTGGTTTGGCGCTGGCCTTGTATGCCCTAGTTCGCATGTTCAACCCCTGCTCAAGTTGGTGGATTTTCCTGATACAGAAAATCGACAGTATCCATGTCGTATGATTATGTGGCATGTTAAAGATACCTTAAGTGCTTGTTTGGCTTGGGTGCTCTCGTCCAAACTAAAATTGCTAGAATTATTTCACATCATCAGAGCTTAGATGCCTCCCTCTGGGGAGGAAACTAGGTGTCAAAACTACATTGTGGCAATTGATATCCATCTATATGGTGCCCCATTAAAAAGTGATACCAGCTCCCGTAGAATGTACTAGGTCTGCAAAGGTTATTACCCCAATCAGCAACCCATTTGAATTTTTTTTAAAAAAAATGACATCTAAATACATCAACGAAGCAATTGATATGCAAAATTCATCATGTAAAGAAATAACTTTTAATATAACTATAAAACAATGAACCTGAAATTTTACATCATGTCTGGAATAAAGAAAACAAAAATAAAGCGCAGATATTTAGAAATGAATTTAATTCGGGTTTTCTAAGTGAAAGAACTATATGAATTCTGATAGTTATTTCACTAAAAACACATATATATTGTATCATATGTGTATTACATATGCACATATATTATATAAACACACATATATAATAAACACACTTCACCCTTACATATAAAGCCTCTATATGAAAAGTAAACTAAATTCATGTGAGTAAAAAAGTAAAGCAATTTGCTTTGCAGCAAATTTAAATTGATTGATTGTTCATTAATGTCGCTCTTAAAAACAACACGAGAGCTACTGGCGACGAACTTCGTAATTTTGAGCCATGGTCAAGTGACGCGGACGGCACGTACTGAAATTCCATGCTAAAAACTTCCACTCCACATCGATTTGATGACATTGAGTCTTAATAGGCTTAACGAGTATCAGTCTTTTATCCAGTGGTTCTGTAGTAATACCAGGATTCGAATCTACGAAAAAGATCTATAGAAAGAGCTATATTTCTAATTGTATATTTGAAGAATCTGTATCCACACAATATCAGGTAAAGTAGCTAATGTCACGGAAACTTTATCAATTTAAAAGTTTTGCAAGCAAAATTCTAGAACAATATCAATACCAGAAAAAAAGAGGCTTTCATAAAAACTACTTACAAAAATTGAGGCAATTAATAAATAATTAACCAGTGCTATACTTTTTTTGCAATTTGGCACGCAGTAAAAAAATAAATTTTTAAAAATAACACTCTCGACCAAAGAAATGTTAAGGATATTTTCAAAAGATACTTCTTTCCTTAATAAATCTTTTGATTAAAAACAGAAAGCACTCCGACTCCGTGAACGCAGCAACCCAGATTAGCTTGATTCGCTGTAATAAAGATTTCAGCCTTACGCTTTTCCTTGAGTCGAAGGTGAGAAGAGAAAGTTGTAGAGAAGATAAAAACACCCGAGGCCTGGTGAACCATAAGAAAATCTCCAGTCTCTCGAGACACTAAGTCAACAATGTGTCAGAAACTGTTTACTTTCATGACGCCAAAGATCTAAAATCCAGCGGCACTCCTGCTTCGATTCCTCTTTACGAACATGACTCTCCACTAGAAATATTATGACCAATACATGCCTATTGATTGGCCAGGCTTCGTTGAAGTGGGCTTCGCCTAAGATAGGCAGGAAAGCCTGGGAACTCAGTTCAGAACTTGTGACAGTATCACCTACGTGTTTTGTTAATCATTTGATTTGAATTCCTCCCTCCCCTTCTATATTGTAAAACAAACTTTCTGATATACTTCCTTTATTTACAAAAACTAATAGTTAAAAAATATTATTTTATTTTCTGATAAACAAGTGATACTCCATAACACTTTTAATGTGCATTTTGTTAACTCCTTTTATTTCTGAAAAGTAGTGTATTTATCAAATAAAATATGAAAGATAAAAGCTTTTTTAATAAATAATTATTTTATATGCAAGTCATTTTTCAAAATGAATAATACTTAAATTCCATTTATTCCTTTAAATTAGTGGTCTTCAACTCGTGGCCCGCGGGCCATGAATAGTGCACTGATGGCATTTTGGTGGCCCCTAATTTGAATTTGAGGCAAATTAAAAAAAAATGCCTTGTCCACTTTTTGTCGTAAAAAAAGGACAGTAAAAAACGGATTTTATGAAAATGACGAATTTTTCAAAAAAATCACTGTATCTTAAATAATTTTAAATATAAAAAACTTAAATATGCAAACAGTCTCAGAAATTTTCGAAAAAAAGGTGGCCTTTTTATTTTTAACAGGTTTGCAAAGTATTTTAATTTGACTTCCATTTAACTGTTTTGAAAAACCTCCCTTTTTTATATAAATTTCATGACTACAATATCTTTTTTAAGGGCGAGTGGCCCACGGATCACTGTGAATTTATTAATTTGGCCTTCGAGCGTGAAAGGTGTCAGACCTCTACTTTAAATGAAGAGGTAAGCATTAAAATGATAAATGTGTACTGTAACGTTAAAGAAAGGAATAAATTATATTTTGAATTATATATATATACTTTTTGTGTAAATGAACGTCTCTATAAGGGATACATGCGCTCTTTCACACACACATGCACTCTTATATTTTTACACATGTATGTATAATAATTCGTTTGAACTTTTTCTAGAGGGATTTTAATTCACAATGGTCTTGAATCCTCCAAGACTTCGCGTGATAATTAATTTTTCTTTTACTCACTTAACGGGAACTAATCACGACTTTATCTCACAATACGCTAAAAGATTAGCAATTTTTAATCAGAATGATGTAATCTTGCATCACCCGCGTATAGGAATCAATTAGAAAAGCCTTTATCGGAAATCATGATTTTAAAAATTTCCGGTTAACCATGACTAAAATAGACGAGATCTCCGGAGAGAAGGGGAACACTTTTGTATCTTTTGTATTGCTTGTGCGTATTTGCGTTCGGGTCGAGCCTTTGTGTTTGTGATCGTCAAATAAATGTGATTTAAATATAGCAACATGTTTCCTAATGAATCTATTCCACGGCTGCAACAATAAAATAATTTCTTTGAATCCGTCAGAAAAATATCTTAATATATATATATATATATATATATATAAAGTTAACAAATACACTGATAATTTTATTTGGCCTATCGAAAGTATTTGATTATTTAATATTTGCAATAGCAACGAAAAATAAATTTAATCACAACTCAGCGTTTCTCTATCTCTCTCTTTCCCTTTTCATTGTACTTTTTGATGTTTACCAGAAACTTTAAGAGAGTGCAACAATTTTCCATTCAACCGGTGCTTTGCCACAGATTAACTGTGCTCGATGCACTTACTTAGACAGCGTTCCAGGCTTAATTCAAAGGATCGGGTACGTTACGGTTAGTAGGCTTTTTACTATGTAAGCCATCAGCGCTAGCGTGCATTATGCTGCAAGTATTTGTGTGCTTGATCCGTAGAAGAATTCCCGGAATGTCCTTCGATTTTCCCTAACAAAGGACACCCGAGGGAAAAAAATCAGGTGAATGTAATCTTTCTAAACTTTCCTGCAAGTGGCTGTTTTTTTGCTAGCAACCTGCAGCACCCCAGCTATTGTGAACCTTTGGTGTCTTTTCATCCAGCCTCCCCTCAACAATAGCTGCACCAACTTTACCAAAATGGATGGAAGAACAATATGCGAACCGGGATAGAGCGTTACATTTTTATGTCAGCATAATAAAGTTACTTCCCCCTTCATAAGCGGAGAATACCAATTTTACACATGTTTTTACGTTTGGAGTCTAGGTAGATGGTATAAATAGGATTTAAATGGATTCCTTATTACTGAACCGTCAGACGTAAAATGGTTTTGTCACCCAAGAAAAGTAAGGGGTCGTTAGGATTGGCCGTATAGAAAAAAGCAGAAAAATATCACCAGAAGGAATCTATAGGAGTTACCACGATGTTTGAGATTTATTCGTATAGGGCTTAAGGACGCATAGAAATGTGCATTAATATGTGTTTTTTATAATAAAGATTATCTCGCGCGAATCATTGCTGATGATCCCCGATCAATCGCAATAGAAAGAAAAATAGTGACAGTTAAACATACGAAGATAAAAAGAAAATTCCTTTTTCTCCTTTTGTAAAAGGAGTAAAAATCAAGATATTCTTTGGCAGACTCCTATTCCTTATAATCAGTACATAGTGTTTAAAAATAAGCTAAAAAAATGTAAAAAAAGCTAAAAAATAGTACATAATTTAAATTTTTGTATTCTTGTGTATTTTTACTTACTTTTGTAAGCCATACGTAGTGATACAAGAGGTGTTTTGTCTTGTTGCTTTAAAAAACATACAGATGCACAAACATATATTTACACATAATATTTACTTTGATGATTAATATACCGATGTCACAAACTATTAGAAATACCAATGATTATACGAAAAGATTCAGAACATTCAATACAATTATTTTTTAAGATAACGAAATTGTTTGATTGGTTCATCATTTACGTCAAACTCTTTCCTTCTTTAGAACCACACGAGGGCTTATTATAGAGCTCTTTTTATTGACGGACCTCGTAATTTTGAACCAGGATCAAGTGATGACGACGACACTTGTCTAAAATAATTGGAATACAATACGAATAAGAAATTCCGTACATTTTAAAATTCAATACATTTTAATACTTAGATTACATAATTTTAAAATGCTATTACAGATATTTTAGAGCTGTATTTAATGTACTCTGAGAATTATTTTCCCACAATTTATTTTAAAAAAATTCAATGATATTTTACATCAAAAATTTATTAAAAAGATCAGCTGTCCATCCAAATTTTAAGAAAATTGAAATGTTTTACACAGATGTTAAGTACAGTCTTCTACAGAACCAGTGGAAATTTGAATACAATCAAATATATGCGATCATATAGCTCTTATATTTCAGTTCAATTATAGAACTCTTTTTATTGAATGAAAAACACTCAAAATATATTTCCTACATTTTTATTTATGTCCCCCCCCCCCACATACACAAGGATATTTCCACTACAGATTTTTTATTTACGAAAAGAAGAAACATATTTTGTTTCAGGTGTATGAAAATTTGGGAAACTCATATATTATTAGAAAAAAACTGCATTTTAAAATAAGATCATATTACAGTCATATAGACTTTGAAGAGAATTCTACCCAAACAATAATTTTGAATAAAAAAGTATATTAGAACTACATTTTAAGAAAGTAATTATTTATTATGACAACCTACATATATTTTTAAATATAATAACTTGAAGTTTAATGGTGAAAATTTTAAAAAAAACATTGCAAAGGAACTATGCTCGATAAGAAAATGTAACCAATAGAATTGAAATCAGCCCAAAAATTGCTGTGCTTTATCTTAATTATCTTTTTCTTAAGGAAAAGCGTTAAGTGGAAATTTATTAAAACCAATAACTCCTCAAATCCCTCCTGCTAAATTGATTTCATTTTTACTAACTATAAACGAAGATAAATATTATTTTCATCTTACGGTGTGTAAAGAAATGATTCTTTCATTCACAGAATAACTCTCAGCATAACGTAAATATGTACTTTGAAATAAGATTAAAAAGAAAGTGAAGGAAAACTTTATTCCTTAGTCAAGAGTGTCAGAAAAAGCGGATTATATCTTAGATATTTCTGATTGGTGTCAGAGTTATTTGGTTAATTTTTCGGTTCTCATTCCCCACCTCCTGAACTGCTGAGTTCATGAGCAATAACTTGTCTTTTATACATCTTGGTTTTCGACTTTTCTTTATCATTCAACTTTGTGTCCCTCTTCTCTGTACGGAATCTATTATCAATCCCCTTATCTTTTCCATGAGGGGGATCAACCTGTGCATGCATTCTTTTGTCCCTCCCCCTCAGTACTACTATATTCAGGTGCCCCTTATTTTTCCAGACCTGCACCTCCCTCATTCCTTAATACGGTGTCTTTTGAAAGCTCTCTGCTATCAGATTGTTGCGGATTCAAACAACCTCACAAAGCTTGTTTGAAAGGGGGTGGAAAGACGAAAAAGCTTAGGGATGGGAAAAAAAATGTGTATATAGGTTTTTCTCAATTTCTTTTTTTATTTTTTAAATATATCATCCTACTTGCATACTCCTTTTTACTTTTCACGCATGGAAACACTTCATATAAAGGAGCATTTTCCCACTTCCCTTTCGATCTCCCCACCCTACTATTCTTATTCTTCGGCATCGAAAGCAATGTGTGTCCTTCTTTTCCCTCTAAAATTTCTAGCATCTTCAGCTCTTAAGAATGACAAAAAAGTAAAGAAAGAAAGAAGAAAGAAAAAGAAAAGAAAAAGAGGGAAAAAAAGCCTTCACCGCTGCTTTTTATTTATTTATTTATTTTTTGGGGATTTCAAATAAATTTTTATATTTACTTTTATTTACCAAAATTTACAAATTAGATGCGCTCTAAGTTTTCTATTAAACCAAGAAGAAAAATAGGTGCTGTATACATTGAAAATAAAACTGTAGGGAATGCAAAGAATTTAGATAAATATATTTGACAAACTTCCAATTTTTTATCAGAAGATAAAGAAAATTCTTGGTAAATTTTAGTCTGAGACACATAGTACATTTTTGATTAAATAGTACATACATGATTGCAGTGATGTAGAGGAGAAATAACTGAATATATATTAGGGCTACCGAAATTTTTATAATCACGTTATAAAGGAAGGAAAACTACTGTCTTTCTGAAATTACGGAACATTCTGCTGCAGACTTTATTTGATACAGGATATCTGTTGATAAAGTGAAGGTTAGGTATTAAAAATATTATATATTACAGATATCGTGTTATATCAGTTTTGTAAATGTAATTTTATGTTCTGCATTCTCTCGACTACTCTAAGTATTAAAATATGCATAATTATTTAAAAAACGAAATTTATACCAAAAAATCACTTAAACTTCTAGAACCCGTTAAAAAAATTATTTAAAAAAGCATTTTTCGTAAAGAAAGATGATTATACTAATAGAGTAATATGGTTTTTTGTGAGGTTAATAACATTGAAAAAAGAAACTAAGAAATAATTTGATGGAATTTTTTTCTGAAAGCCATTCACATTATCATTGGGAAATCTTCCGAACAAATACATCCAAAGGGGAAAAAAACTTGCAAAAATGTTGTCATGACTTATGACTAGTAAGCAGTTCTTGGTTATATTATGATTCAAGCACAATTCTGGTGGGTTTAAAATATCGTGTTTGAAAAGTTGTGATGTTATCCACATGTAAAACTTTAAAGTACCTACTGCCAGATGCAACTAAGTAGACAAGATTTAGTTAGGCCAATTTGCTCTCTTGTGTATAATGATTTTACTACACGCAGTCAAGTGGAAAATAAACTAATCTAAATTCATAAAATATTACAGATTTTGATACGAAGCATGACTCAAACGTCCTATCAAAGTAAAAGAACAATTTTTAGTATGCATGGTAAGAATTTTTCCAAGCAAACTTATTTTCGAGACTTGCTAACTCATTTTGATCTTTATTTAAAAGTCTTTTTATTGTTTGTTTCAATGCTTTTCAGCTAAAAACCATTTAGAAAATTCTTTAATAGCACGTATAATAGCTGAGTGAATCTTATGGAGTTTATTTTAAGCAACGAATTGCTCAGATATTCATGAAAAGGAAACAAGTGACTCTTGCATTGTTTTGAAAAATAATACTTTACTAGAATTGGAATTGTATTTTTAATACAAGGTTTCCGGAGAGAGGTACACAAAATAATGGATAAATTAAAAATATAACTATGTTTAATTTATTTCTACTTTCTTCGATTTAGTGTAAAATAAAACAACAAGGTTTACTCATTGGTTTTTCTTTTAAGAAGAATGATGAGTTATCCCTGGTAAATACTAAATAAAAATAATCCCAGAGTATGGCGAGATATGGAACAATATAAAGAAAAAATGTTTTCAAAAACGAAATCAATTCTTTTTTTTAATGGTCTATATAATGCTTATTTAGCTCTCATTTTATTGTAATACAAAAATGAAAACATAAATTACTTCATAAATGATATAAAACAATCGAAATTGAACAATTTCATGCGTTTACAAAAACACTGCTCTACTGGAAAATCAGCCCCTACACCATTCTTGATGATTATTATGTAAAAGAATTTCTTGAACTTCTTCCGAATATGACCCCCATTTTGCCCTATTACCCACCCACCGTGCACTCGTTATGCCCCCAACTCCTACATTTTTATCAATGCTCGATAATTTTATGGCCATGAATTTGATTCGTAAGGGGGAAGGATTATTTTAAACAGTCAGTGGCTTCTGAGGGGCTACAGAAATGAAAAGCTACGAAACACGAACATATTTGCTGTAAGGGGGTAGGATTTTCTCCCTTAAAATGAAAAAATAATTCGTTTTTCTGTTGTTTTTCTTTTTCTTAATTTTTTTTTCTTCACTTAAACACCCCAAATAATAAGAAGCATAACAAAAATTTTGGCTAAGAGTAGGTGAGGAGGAGGAGAGATCCCGAAGCCCCAACAGGATAATTTAGAAGTCACTGTGCAACGTTGTCGCTGTGAATAACTCCTACATTTCGTGATTCTGTGTTTTTAAGTTGTTTAAATTTTGTTAAGCGGTCCAATTTTTTTCACCCTCAGCCTTAAAGTGTAGCACGAGAGTCTAAGTTGTTATTAATACTGAACATTGATTTACTGTTTAATTTTATTGTGCCACGCGAGTGCAAAAATCATCCCGTGATAACTCTTGGTATGTTTACGAAGAGTTGACTTTAAATGCGCAGCGAAAACATTTTTCTCTACTTTTTAAAGCTGTTCTTATCACTCTAACTTTGATTACTTAGTTGGCGATCAGAACAGGGACGTCTTTAGACTTTTGGAGGCTCTGGTCCCAGATAAGAGAGTTTTTGAGGCCCTAGGTCCCTATACAAAAGTAGGCCCTACCTGAAATATTTAAAAGTAGACATTAGCGTGCATTGTCAAATACTCTTTCAAACCTCATTCACACACACAAACCAAATCTCAAAAACCTAGGCACTAACCGGTAGCCGTTTTTTGACTAAATGAGTTGAATGATTGTTTATGATACTAGCCCTAGGTCTAGACATGGACAACGGTCATCACATAATAATACAATCTTACCACTTTTGCCACTTAGTTGACTTGCAGTTTGAAATTTCCCGTTCTTCGCAGAATATGTCAAGGAAATATATTTGACCATTAAAATTATCCGGATCATGATCTTATTAAGACAGAGTCGAGAACGAAACGAGGCAACCACTGAGGGTGAGGCCCGGGTCCAGTTGGCCCATGCCTTGAGACGTCCCTGGATCTGGACAAGGATTATTCTCCAAAGTTGTGCTGCACTACTTGTTACAGTAGCTTAAACAAACGACTACTGCGCGGCCACATCGATTTCTTAGTGTAAAGGCATCTAATACCTTTAACTACGCAATATAATGATAAAATTTTAATCGCAAAAATAGGTAATGTTTCTATATGCTTTAATTAAGAAGATTTAAAAACTTATAACTTACCCAATGCATTTAACTCTGTGAAGCAGGAAATTAGAATAAAAGCCAAATGAAATCGCAAGAGCAATTCCCTTACGGAAATCCCTCCCCTGTTCCGATAGTCAAACTTACTGAGCTTTTCATCTTTTATTAAAAAGGATATGCTAAGCGGATGCATTAGTATCTGTTATAATAATTCTTGTGCGAAGTATAATAGCGTGACAAATAGCACTGCAACAGGTGAGAACAGTGGCGAAGGGCCAGCAGTCACAGCCACGCGCATGGCAGTATGTAGCAGGAACACACTTATGTCACACGCATGGCTAACTCCTGTTTAAGTTACTTTTACCTACAAGAGCTCTTATCAAATTTCGCTTCCAATTAGTATGCTACCATGCGTATTACATATTAATCTGACATCCTTTTAAAGATTGTTATTATTTTATTTCAACTCCAGTGCGCAGAAAAGCACTTTTTTAATAAGCAGGCAAGTTTTTTTTAGGAATTCTTTTTTTAAAAAAATGTTTAATGATGTTTAACATTTGATCAAATGTTACTACAGAAATACCATTTTCTTTTTTACAAAACAAAATCTTTCAATACATAAAGATTCGCTCTTTTAATTATGCAAAATGCTAATCAACCGAAGTCAGTCACAGGGGGGAACGGCCATTCAAACTTAAATTTAACGCTCCTGTCTTGAGCTTATGCCGCAAAATTAAAATTATACATTGGCACAAATTCGTTTCAAGCGAATCAGTGCCAAATAAATTTTTTACCTGTTCCATGACAAGATTAAAGGTCTTTCTTCATTTACTAGAGCGATGAAGTGATAAAGGAAAAAGAGGGTTTTATTCTCACCCTCTTCATTTACTATATTTCAATTGAATAATCAATAACTTTTTTATACTATAAAAATATGATTAACAAATACATCTCACGAAATGCTTGTATTTTACTCTCTAACCCTTTTCCTACACTGTTTTATTACTAGACAAGAAGAAAATCCATCAGACGTTCCTGAAAAATGTTTTTGAAAAAGTCATTACTAGTTACTTTAATTTTGCGCGATAGCCTAGGGGTCAAGGTCACAGACTCAATGTTGGCGTGTCATGAGTTCGAGCTTCGTGCCGCAGAAGACCCACCGTGTAGAGGAGGTCGCTGAGAGTTAAATCTATACAGGTTCAAACGTCCTCCTATTGGTGTGGTGTGGAAGTCAGAAGAGAGGGTACCAGCTCGGGTATCGTCATCGTCATTTGACCTTGGTTCAAAATTATGAGGTCCATCCCCAATGGCCCTGTTACAGCTTTACAATGCGACGTTTTAATGTAATTCTCATTCTTTCTAGTTACTTTAGAAACTCCTTTTCTACGAATATTTTAAACTAATTCGATGTCTATTAACAATCTTTCATTATTTAATAGACAAAATGAACTAAATTTGTTATTTTACAAGTGGTTTTTTGTTTTTTTTCCCCTATTTCATAACTTTTTTTAAATTTCGTAACTTTTTTAAACTTCAAATGGCATGTGAAAAGTTAAATAAAAACTTAATGTACTTTAAATACCACATTTCTTTAAATATATGTGTGAATATAACATTCACATTCAGTTATAACGTAAAAATATGGAGAAGTTATATTATCAATCTCTGATTTTATTATTTTTTTAAAAAAAATAGATTTGAGAATTACATTCGCAGTCGCATTCGTAAAATGTTAAATATTAAAATTTTTATACCTTAATAAAAGGAAATAGATAATACTTCATTCCGAAAGAAACTATTCATTAAAAAGTTTAGAGAATACTTCGATTTGGGTACAATGCTCTTACTAAAGAAATACTTTTCCCAGAAAAGCAGCTTGGAGTCCGCAAAACTCCACTCACCCACAAAATGATCCTGAAAACGAAATTTTAATTAATATTTAACATTTCAGTAAAAATAATAATAAATAAATAAATAATATGAAAAAAAAATCTATTTTCAGTCAGGGTTTAGACTTGATATTTCAAAAAAGAAAAAAAAAATTGTGAAACATTAACTTTTCCTGTGATTTAAAAATGCTTTAAGTGTCAAATTATTTTTAACGCTGCCTTAGTTATAAAAAAGTAATTTATCCTTCTCCAGGTAGTATTTTACAACTTGTCGGTTAGAGTTTTTTCAAAGAGATTTTTACAATTATAACTTACCGAAAAATTACTATAAATACTGATATAAAAGTGTGGGTGCGTATTGACTACTTTTTAAAAAATTCAAATTTGTTAAAAAATGAAAAGAAAAAATTCTGAATATTTTATGAGGAAAAACGTAAATATTATTTGAAATTATTTTTCTCGCAGTTAATGTATTAAATACAATAGATCCTGTGCATAAAATAAGCTTATCTAGTATTTAAAATTTTCAATTAAAATGTATCACTATTTCCGGGAAATGCCCGAACATATCAAGTGATCAAGTACATAAAATCGTGCTGTGAGAGGAACTTAGTAAGTAAAGATCGTGCAATTTTTTTTTTTCGCTCACCACTGAAATATATAAAGCTCGAGTAAGTAATCGAGAAAACTTTTTCAAACGTGAAGTATCTGTACCGGATACTACGGAATCGAAGAATAACTAATTCGTGATTTGGATGCTTCTTTACTGACCTCCAAGATCAACATCTGCCTCTTCGGAGAAAGGGGAAGAAACGCAAGATAAACGCACAAATATAAACAGTGGCAGATAGTTTGCAATCATGGCGTGTTTATTGCTTTTTTGGCTTATTAGATCAGATAATAATCAAAATACATATATATTTCATTCATTTCAAAATTCATTTGAATTCTGATGAAAAATTACCGAGGGGGATATATATATAAATATTAGTTTAATTGTTATATATATATCTCCCTAAGTTCAAATTTATTTAAATAAAACATGTTTTTTATGATTTATTTCATGAGTTTGTGATATTGGAAAAAATAATAATTTTTCATAATCATTACATTTTTTTATTTACGTGAGAAATTTATATTGCTGAAGTAAAACTGCCTTTTTTAATCAGAAATTTCATTTCTGAAATCCTACATTATAATTAGGGTCGTATTTGTGTTTGATATAAATTTGATTTTGTTATGGTTATTTCATATACATACTACTTAAGGGTGACAAAATATTTTGATTGGAATTATTGTGTCAACTCACATCTTATCTTTAAAATCTTTCGTGTAAATAGTAAAGTTATTTTTAAAGCAATTCAAAAATATTCCTTTCTCTCACAAAAATATAATTAACATTAACATAACACAATGAAATATTTTCTCATTATTTTCAATTTATTTCCCTTTTCGTCTAGAAGAATATTTTTTTTAAAAAAATAATTTCCTCTTACAAAAGGACTGTCATACATAATTGCAAACTTCAATCTAAAAAACTTTCATGGAAGATTTACTCGAAACTCGCTAATAAATTTGGCATACGAACTGTAATAATTTTAAGACATACACATATAATAAATTTTCTAGTATTTTCCTCAAAATTGATTCCCTATTCGAATGTTTAAAAATAAATGTATAAGTTAGTGTGAAAAAAACATTTAAGTATTTAAATAAAGTTTTATGTTTTTTTATTTTATTTTAGAACAAACTAAAGATTATATATTGCCCATAATTTGTAAGAAAAAAAATTATATCCACTCTTTTAATTAATTATTTATTGTTAAATTATAATTTGAAACGTGTAAATTGTTGGCTAAAATATTTAATGAAACATTCTCTATTATCAAACTTTACAACTTATTTTTCTACAACAAAATAATTTTATATTTCTTGATTTTTTTATTTTTATCAAGTATTTTTTTAAAATTATTTTTCTTCAAGTATAATTCATTCAAAATTATCGATGAACATTTTTTTCCCCTTCTGATTTGTCTCTTCTACCTGTCGAATGATCTTGGCAACCCTAATGATAAAGCGCCAATACATGAAATGCCGTTGAACAGGTGGCGAGCTCGTCAACATGAGGGTCAAAGTTCGGTTCATGATCTATGGCACTGGGCCGGTAGCATAATATCCTGGAAAACCACGAAAGATCAAGCATTCAAACTGTTTTTCCCTAGCATTTCTTCAAAGAATAGATGAGAGAGACATTAGGCGTGACCAAATGAGTACAAAATGTAGACTAATATAAAAAAATTTCTATTTCTCACTTGCCAATTACAGAAAAATGTTCGCTTTTATGCATTTTTATTATGAATTATTTTTTCTCCTTTCTCTTTTTTACCTTTTGAATACTTAAACTGGGAAATTGATAGAACATCTGTTTTAAAAATGTTTTTACTTTATCGTAGTAGTATATGTTTTGTAAAATTTTCCAAATGGCCGATAAACTATAATTGATTTCTAATTGTGTAAATATAGAAATAATTTCTTTATAAGTGTGGTAAAGTGTGAAATTGTAACTGGTTTATCCATGACGTATATGCAACTGTGAAGGGGAAAAAATAGAACATTGAATACCATTTAGAAGAATCCTAATGCTTTTTTTTATGAAAAATATTGTTTACAAACTCGTATAGTTGATGCAAAAAATTAAAACAATTGTAACTTTTACAGGATATATATTAATTTTTACAATTATTGTACATAGTCCAAGATCACCAAAATGAAATATTAAAAGACGAAATATTACAACTAAAAAATTTTTTAAAAGTAAATACGTCATATACGAAACGGAATCAGCAAAGTATTTAAAGACGTTTAAGATAACTTTTTGGAAAACAAAAAAGTAGGATAGTTTGAATTATGCATTTTTACTATGCAAGTAAGTAATAGATATCATCAACGGCATCGTTGAAATCCTACAGTTTTGTATACAAGTTGATGCAGCTGTGATGAATCCTTACACACGAATAAAATATCACAAATAAGAGTATACAAGTAAGCAACTTTTATATGCTTACAATAAGTTTGGTGAAAAATAATATACAATATTAGCTCATAATAGCTTATAACAAGAGTGGGCAAGAAAAAAAAAAAAATTGTTTTGGATCGATGACCGCATTGTGGAAGCGGAGGATACCGGAGGATCGCACCTTTTCAAAATAATTGCATTCATTACTTAACTTTGCATCTTAGAAAAGGTATAAATTGTACCATACAAAAAACAATAAGTATAAGTTAAGGTATATATCCAACTACGTTCAGAACCGTGATTTTAAAAAAGCTCATAAATGGATAATTTTCATGATATTTAGTGTCACTTAGATTAGAATACATGTATAAAATTGTTTTAAGGACATTATGACAAAAAAAATTATTTAAATACAATATTTTGGCAAAAAATTAACTTAGAATAACCTTTTTTCAAAACGTTCTCCTTTAATAAAAAATACTTCTATAATAATATTTTGCTTATATAAAGTAAATCCTTTTCCAGAGAGTCTGAACTAGGATTTTTGAAAAATTCACAATATTTTCAGAGTTACCACCAATTAAAATAATTATCGGAGTTTTTTCCTTAAAATTTCTCCCCTCTGTTGTAGTAAAATATGGATAAATCCATTTCTAAGCAACATATTTCAAAAATTCTAGTTCAGCCTCTGTATAGAGGTCTGAGCTTATTAGTGAAATATTATTATAATAGAAGCATTTTTCACAAAAGGAGAACCTTTTGAAAATGGGTCATTCTATGTTAATTTTTTGTCAAAATATTATACTTAAATAATTTTTTATTATAATAAAATTCTTAAAACAATTTTATGTACGTTTTCTAATCTAAGTGACACTAAATAACACAAATATTATCCATTTATACGCTTTTGCAAAATCACGGTTCCGAATGTAGTTGGATACCTTAAATAAAATAGTGGCAGCTTCATTCAATTTCTTTACTGTACTTTGATATCATCGGTAACTGCAAGCATATTTAGTTTTAGAATCAGTGTAATGAGACAAATGTATCTATTACACTTTTCTACAATTTTTTTTTGAAATCTGCATTGAATGAAACTGCTTGATGAAATTCTTATCAAAAGTCAATACACTAATGTCAATCAACTTGCATCTATATATACTTCTACTGATCTTCATGCAAAGAAAACTTTGCTCACAAATATAAGTCAACCCAAGTATAGAAAACATTTCCCCTTTATTTGTTTTTCTGTCTTGGTGAGACGCAAAAAGACTCTTTGCGGGCCGCTATTTGAACACCTCTGGTTTATAAAAATAAAATAGATTAGTCTTCTTTGATTAAAGTTATCATTATTTCAAGTTTTTCATTAAAATGCAACCACTTTTTTAAAAGACCTTGTGCCGGGGCTTTATCGCGCCTTCTAACTAACCCTCTTGGGGAAGCTTCGGGACCAGAATGGCATTTCACTCCAACCTTCTTAAGAAGAAAACACGATGTGCAGATTAGTGAATGAATGTATATTGGAGCTTTTGCATTCGCGAGGGAGTCGGCTAGAAGCCGAAAAGTTGAATAGAAGCTGGATAAAGTCGGATAATATATATATAGAAGATTAGTATTAAAAGAATAGAATACACAAGAGGAAGACATAAAGCTTGGGTGCTGATCGCCGTGTGATATTGGTAAGAAGATTAATTGTCAAAGTTTAATTATAGAACTGACCCTAGCTTGTTAAGAAATCTACTATAGATACGATTCTGAGGTTAATTTCTCATAAAGATATTGAGTAGGATTTCAGGCTCTATTTTAACTTAGTATTGATAATTACGTAGTATCACTCCTGATCTGATTCCTCAAGTAAGACTTGTGTTGCATTGATTAATATATATATTGAGACGATAATAAATTAGATTTATTATGAAGAGTTCGAGTGGTCAATCATTTATTCCTACAAATCTAGGTCGCGTGGATCAAGAGATGATACCCCAGGGCAGGGGGTATCACAACCTTGAAAAGTATTTGAATTTCCTAGAACCCTTGCCTATTTTCACTTCTGCATAAAGCGAGAAATTAAATGTGTCTTATCGTACGGAACAGCAATGATTAACAAATCTATATTGCATTATAGAGCAAAGAGAGTGGTGAATATTATTGATATCCTCGATTTCTTTTAATTGGTTATTTTTGAAAACATCCTCCCTAAAAACAATTTTTTCCAACATATATATCGTGAGAGATTTGCTTTTAAAGGAATTGCTTAACCCTTTGCGTGTACCAGACTTCACTTTTTCTAGTATCCCCAGAAATCCCAGGTTTCTCAGGATACTGACTTTAACGTTACGACACACAGTTCATTTTACTTTTTGATGCTGGCTAAATTTATGTTTCGTTTCGCTTTCTAAAGTTTGTATTTTTGTTGTTTATTTTAACTTTTTTTTACCACTATGGCATCGTCGTTGGATTACAACGAAAGTGATACTGAATGAGAACATTTACCGGAAAACGATGAATACGACAGTGACTCTGATACGTATTTATCTATTTGTGATGAAGATGAAGAAATGGAACAAAAATAAGATATACTTGTGTAACACATGTGGAAGAGCTTTTTGTTACAAGGGACATTTCGAGCAATTTCACAAAGATTTAATTTTAATTTTCCTATTTTTTGAAATTTTTGTAACCCAGACATTGTGTAACTTAACTTTTGTAATTTTATACAATCCCAATAAAAAGTAAATCTACCTTATAATGTTTCCTGTACTAATTTCACTACCTTGAGGAAGTGAAACCAGCACGAAGTACTCTTAAGTACACATGAGGCTATAATGGGATTTTGCCCTATACATAGCATGTACCACTAGTGGTTGCTTGGTGCGCAAGGGGTTAATAACAAAGCTTAAATTTCTTGGATTGTAAGCCCTAGTTACAAGTATAATCACACAAGGGAGAAAATTCAAAATTGAAGATATGAAAACATTGAAAATCAAACACTATATAGTTAGGAAACACCCATTGGTAATTATGGTAATTATGAACGTTGGGACAATACATTTCAATTTAAAGATGAAATCGATATGTCTTCGGAGGAGAAAAAAAAGAGTTTGACTTTAAATATATATTAATCTTTGTGTCTCGGAAGGCAATTATTGCAAATTTGATGAATTGTTCTTCAAGTCGAAGTGTAACAAATAATCCAATCTCGTGTAGGAAAAACTGAACCTGGTAAACTGTACGCTTTGACGAGTTTCTTCACACTTGACCATCTGCTCTGCTTTGTTTCGTTGTGCATTTTATCCGAGCATAGCAGCACGTGGCTAGTCCCCGTCATTTCCGGCGGGGACCCTGATGAGGCTTTGAATATCCCCTATTATTTCTTTAGTGAACAGATGAAAGTGACATTAAGCATGGGCAAGCAGGCACAAAATATTGGCCTAATTGGCGATACCAAGTTACGGTTCGCTTGTCAGAAGTTTTACCTGTATGTTCCCGGAAGTTGTGGCAAACATATTGTTTTCCGCGGGACTAATTGATGACATATGCCACGTGCGCAAGTGTGGGTTACTGAATAGATTTCAGGGGGAATTTCGAAGGTTTTTTATCTGGAGTAATTTAATGACACATATCAAATGCCGTGTGTTCAGCATTAAATTTCATTCGGTGCATTTGATCCAGTGGCCCCTGACTGAGAGAGGGGAAAAAAAAACAGGAAAAAGGAATTTTCTGAATCTAAATATTATTTTATGAGAGCAAAATACTGAGATTTATTTATACTTAAATTATTATTTTAAAGTATTTTCCTTGGTTTGTATTAAAGTTTTATTAACTTTAAAGCCCAGTGGCTGAGTGGAAGTGTATCGCGCTTCCTCGCCACAGGTCCGGGTTTAAAATCCCAGAATGTGCAAGGTCGACACAGCCTTTGATCCCTTCAGTGGGTCGATAAATGAGTACCAAGCTTGTTTTGGAACTGAACACTGGAGGTTTCGCGTCGGACAAACCACTTGACCGAATAATCTGCACATGAACACCAGCGCCTGAGGTCCCGTTAACTGAGATAGGCATAGTTGGCTTTAACCCCACATGGGCTGTTGCGCCACTGAGTTCAATTTATTAACTTTAAGATATTTAATATTGCTATGAGTTACGATAATAGATGAGATTGGATTCAAATTTGAATTCATTTTATTATTCTTTGCATACTGCTAGAATTAATGTTAAGAGATATATATATAATCTGCGTATTAATTATATTAAAAATACTACGAAATCACACACTGCTATTGAGAAATAAGAGGAAAATAACTTTTTATGTGTGCTCATTGCGACATTAAAAGTCTTTCTAAATTTGTAGCTTGTTTGTGCTGCCCATTAAAAAGGATTTGAATAAAAACAAGAAAATTTTTTATTAATTTTTTATTTCATTTTATTCTTTTATATAATAAAATGATAGTTAAAAGGAAAAGGAGAATAGACGATTTTAATGAGCATTGTAAAACCGTAAGTAAAACAATCACTTCTTTCCAATATTTTGTTTTTTCTAAATTGTAAGGCTATTATTAATGTGAAAACTTTTAATTTCCCCAAATTCATATTGAATTTAAACACTCCTATGTCTTAGGTAATATTAACCATATTAAATACTTTCGTAAAGCAGCTTTCACAAAAATCAATTTTGAGACGCTTTTGTTAAATATCAATCCACAGTGCGCAGCCAGTGTCGCTGATGATAAAAAAACATTTTTTCTATTGCGGTATAGCCAGCTCTGTCACGAACTTTGCAATCAAATGAAGGATGTACGTAAAAAATAAACATTAATGGACAATGTGTGTGAACCTACGCACTGTGCACTAACATTCTGTTTTTCATAAACTATGCTATCGGGAAATCGAGACTTATTTTGATTTTTCAATAATTATTTAAAATTCAGCATATTTATTGAACTTATTATAAGATTTATTTTCAGAAATGGCACAAAATTTTGCTTGATTGATAGAACTATATGGGGCCGCCCCTTGTTTTGACCACCCTGCACACCTGATAGGATCGGCCCTGATGATGGTTGAAAATTGAGATAAAAGAAAGCATAGCGTTAACGACCGGAGGTCGTATTTAATATTGTTAGTTCAAGAGAAAGGATTAAACAAGTGTTGAAGCAAGAGCGCTCAGGATGATAGAAAAGTGCTCTTATTTCTATTATAATTAATTTAATAAGTTTGATTGCTTCTCGGGTTTAGTTTTTTAAGTGCATTCTTAGTTAAGTTGATTAAGTCTATTAGGCGAAATTGGCAATAAAATTGTTTAGATTGAAAAATGGCTGATTTTGACTCGAACCCTCTCATACCCGCGATAGAAGGATAGCGACAATATATGTCTGAATCCTAAATTTTTAATTAAAAACAGTGATTTCAAAAAATAGGGGTAAACGTTATTATTTACACATATTTATATTATATACAACAAGAACTTAATTTAACTCAGTAACCCGACAGCCCATGAGGGCCAAGGCCTACTGTACCCAACTCAGTATACACGACTTTGGGTCCTGAGGTGCATGAGCCGATGTTCTGGTCAGGTGGTCAGTCTGACGCGATATACAAGAACTTAAACAGAATATTGCTTTCTTTAAATAACAAAAACTTCCAACAGATGCACTTTCTATATCAAGAATTATATCAAGAAAAATCTATTAAGGTTTCAAAACGTCGCTTAAGTTTTCATTTATCGAAATCAGTCTCATGTAATAATACAAAATTTAAGTTTAAAAACAATCATATCCATTTGACTGTTGCAAAATTTGTGCTATGTTAAGAACAAGAATGTCCAAAGATTTGTTATAAGCAGGTATTCCCCATTTTTCTTATTGGTTGTTCTTGAATTCGCCACGCCCACGCTATTGATTTTTTTCGGAAGACGTGACAGTAAATGGACTAAGCTGAGACTCGTTTTTTGGGCGAGCACTTCATTTCGTATGTGTGTAAATTTTCTTTTAGTTACTTGACAGTGTTTTATAAAATATTAGATAAAGATGTCATAACGTGTGCAGTTTAAGAAGAGCTCACAGTTGTGGGTCTTTTTACCATAGAAAAAGCCCACGTGTAAGGTCAGGTTCCTGAACTGAGATTTATTGCCATATTTAAATAAAAAAGATGTTAAAATCTTTATTAATCTAGACTTTCCTTTACACCACCTTACTGAAACAGCAAATAATATAAAAATAGCATCTCCGTGTGAAAGAAGTTGGTTTGCTTTTTTGAAGCTTTAGAGTAGAGAACTAGAAAAGGAAACAACAATAGAACAAAAATGTTCGATAGAGGTATCATGTTAAAATGAATCCGTAATTTGTGGGTAAATGTTCTAAGTATTCCTGAAAAATATCAGTTCGAATAGTTTCGAAAATAAAAGAGAAACTGGTCTTATTTATAAAAACAATCATTTTATGTAATGACCATTTAAAAATATCTTTTATCTTTTCTCGATTTCTTTTTTATTCTTATAAATATATAAAAATTATTTAAACAATTTTAGAAAATTTTCTTAGACTTATTCAGTGAAGAATAAAATACATCTATTTTAAATGTTAATTTTCAACTTCTGTCTAGTAATTTCATAGCTTAAATATTACCAAGCATTTTGCGAAAATGTACATATCTTCATGTTATTATAACAAATAATAAATGATTGATTATTTATTAACATCTCAGTTTAAGACTATACGATGGCTATTGGCGATGGACTCTTTTAATTTTAAACTTGGTCAAAAGAAACACAAGGAGGACATCTAAGCCAACAACCCACTTTCCAAACTTCCACACCACATCATGACTGTACCTCTACAGATTTACCGTGCATCAGGTCCTCTTTACACAGGGTCTATTGTAGCAATTGGACTCTAAACCCATGAATCTATAGATATAACGCCGGTCACACGGGTTTATGACCAGGACAACTTTGCTATCTCGGCCATAACAACTTTGCTATCAGGCCATAACAAATTATAAAAACACATTCATTTCAATGCCTTTATTTAATCAGCAATGTTTCACCAATTCCTATTAAATCATTTATAGAAAAATATAATCTCTCGCATTGATGATAAAATATGTGAACTCTATATATTGTAGATTTATTTCAGATATTATAACGAACATAGATAGTTTAAATTTATATAGAACTATGATAATTTGCAATGAAGCTCATTTTCTAAATTTTAGTTTTAGACAACAGTTTCTTTTCATCACCGAAGACAATTTATTAAGTTAGTCGAGAGATCTGATTGAATTAAAGTTCTAAGGTTGTCTCAGAAAAGCATAAAGGGACATTTTGGTAAGTATGTTTTAACTTGTAAAACCTTTTTTCCTCGACAATTTTATTAAAACTTACTGCATATGACTTAAATAATAGCGTAACACACACATGAAGCAAATATACATAATAAAAATGCGCACAGAATATAAATAAATATTTCTTAGAGGAATATATTAACTTTGAGAGGTTTAAAAAAATGTACGCGAAAAATGCGATGTATAAGGAAGGAAAATTTAAAAGGGATTTCAATTCTTTTATATATATAATATAAATAAAATTATATGTGTTTTATATACATCTCTCTGTCATTAAAACCCATAATGATTTCTTTAATTTTTGATTAAATTTAGTAGTAAAAATTCAGTCGCGATCATTTAAGGAAATGAGTATTTGTGCTTCTTGCGTTCTACAAAAATCTCCTTTAAAAAAATTTGCTTCCATTTTGATTCGTCGCCGCTGTAGCCTAGTGGTCAAGGTGACGGACTCGTGGCCGGCGTGTCATGAGTTCGAGCCTAGTAACGTTGAAGACCCTCCGTGTAGGGGAGCTATGGACGTTAAATTTGTCGAGATCTCAAACGTCCTCCCGTTGGTGTGGTAGTTAGGAGAGGTTCAAAATAACGAGGTCCGTCGTAAAAAGCTCTCATGTAGCTAAGAGGTGCGACATTAATATTCACTCTCTCACTCCATTTTTCTTCTGATAATAGCTTACTAGAAATGTAGTTGTTTAATACAAATATGTGTGTGTTTATAGTTTTTCTATCAAGTATTATATACTTCATATATAAAGGAAATCACACGTCTAAAACTAATAAAATTGTGTTAATATATTTTTAATACTTATTTTTTATTATATATGTTTGTTTTTGTGTTTATTTGCAGGTAATCAGTTTTAATATTTTTAAAAACTACTTTTAATGAACTCTTGATAGAAAAAAAACTTTGAAGTGTAGATAAAAAAAAAACCTTTTTTATTAAAAAGATAGATTGTAATTTTTTAAGTAGCAATGTTCCTTTTTCTAATGTCAAACTTCTTCAACTCAGCATATCATTCAGCTTTTGAGTCTCTAGGCAACAAATAAAAATTTAAATTCGAATTTCAAAAACTATATAAAATTTTATATTTCATTAAAAAATTTATGATTTTAAAACTTTAAAACCCCCTTTTATGATTTTAAAACTTTATTTTTAAAAAAATGTACATAAAAGATTCTTGCCGAACCAAAACTATACTAATCTAAATTGGCTTTTTGTTAAAAAAAATTGTGAAAATCCCTTTTGATAAAATTTTAAACTAAAACGTATCGGGGGCTTGAGAAAAAAAAAGTTTCATATATATATAGTTTTAAAGCATAGCATTTTTTTTACGACTTTTCATTTCAAAGAATAATTTAAATTTAAAAAAGATTCAAACTCCCTCTTCTTTACAAAGATTAACTCATACAATCCCCACCTGTTCAGACAAATTCCGTTAAACTACAGGACGAAGTGACCTAGTTTTTGATATAGGGAGTAAACACCCTGATAGCAAAAGGAAAGCAAGCTCTGGTGAAGGTTAAATCAACGTGCTGTATGATTTGAACAGGATGGAGAGGGGGGGGGGACACCAAATAATAGAGATTTGCAAAGGATTGGTTAGATCGGCTGTTTTATTGCTTGACTGATGCATGGCGAGCCTTCATGTTTCGATCGCAGGTGGAAAAATCACAGTGGGGGGAATCTTGGCACCCCTGTGTGAGCGTAGGTAAAAAGACGTAGGATTTCAGAAGGAACCATTTTGGCTGCACTTATCGCTCGCTAGATTTATTACCCATCACATGGAGTTTAACACGAGATCGAGTATATTTACTACGTTTGGCTATAATATACCAATGACATAAATTTTTATTTTGGAATATGAGAAAAATATCAATGTCTGAGAGACATTGTTTTGGATGTTCAAATGGATTTACAAAGGTTATATTTTAAAAATTTTACAATGCTTTATATATTTTTGTGCTATCATATCAGAGGAAATGAAGAAGGTAAAACTGCTTTAAATATCTAAGGTATCCGACTACCCTAAAATCATGATTTTTTTCAAAATTGACAATTTTTTTTTATTTTTATAATTTTTATTTTATAGTTCATTTTATTAGCTTAATAAAAATACCAAGTTTTTTATCTTCCCTTCACAAGAACAAAAACTACACGCGTCTTTTAGTAAAAGCAGATGCCATAACTTTACACAAGATGCCAAACTTTAAAATGCGTTTCACTCGAAATGAGTTTTTTTTCTCGAAAAACTCAAACAAGGACAGTGATTGCTCAAAAAGTTTTGAAAAAAATTTGCTGGAATTTTTTGTGTATGTTTTGTATAACAGTAGGAGTGTTTTGACCTTCAGATTTATTAATCACTGTTTTATTTCAAAATTTACAGTCCTTTATGTGAATATAATCACTGTTTTTTGAAGCAATTTCATATAGTCACTACGATAAAGTGCTCTAGTTTTTCTAAAAATTAAAATATCTCTTATCCTGAAGATCATTTTAAACATGAATAAAAAAGAAACACATCAAAATTGAAAAATTGAGAAGTTGTTCATAAAATTTTTGTACAGAGCGGGCCCCGTTTGTCATTTTTTGTACATTTTCACCCATTTTTTTCCCATTTTAATAGTGATAAATTTTTTCTGTTTTCAATTTTAGAATTTTTTTCTTAAAATATACTAAATAAATCTAAAAATCACAAAAAAATCCCCATTTTTTCAAAAAAAAAATTGTCGCAAGTAGTCGGATACCTTAATACAAAATAAATCTTCTGCTGCAAATGACGCAAAACTCTGAATGAAATATAGTCTGGTATTTTTATATTATGGTATCTGTGAAAGCGAACAAAAGTGCTGAAAAAAAGTTGAGTTTTTTAAAAGTTACTCAAAGGAAATCCTTTATCATATTATTTAATACACTGTACAATAACCATACACATTAAAATAAAGCAAAAAACTCACGCAGTATTGTAAATTGAACTAGACAAACTGAAATTTTAAAACACAATGACATCAATAATTAATAGTAATGATACTGAAAAACAATAATAATATCCACATAAATAAAAGGTTGTATAAAAATTCCAGTTGAATATCGTGAAAATTCAGAAGAGAGAATATTACCAATATAGTGAGAAATATTTCTTTTATACTCTCTGAAAATAACTCGATAATATGGAGATTTCCATAAAGTGGCATTTTTAATTATTATTATTATTATTTAATTGTTTTTATACATTATCATTATTTAATTGTTATGTACTATTGTTAGTTATTTTTATTTGATAATTAATGTTACTTATTTTGATAAGTTATTTAATTATTATTACATTCAAATTATCATATATATGTATGAATGTATGCATTTAGTACATTTAGTATATTATTAAATTTTATGTGATTCATTTTAGTCATCTAATGATTTTTGTTTTTTAAATGCTCATATCTTTTTGAATATATTCAAAGTTTTCTTTTCAAAATTAATTTTAAGTACATTCATAATATTTTTATAATTTTTGTGAAATTTTATTCAGAATTCTAGAGTTGCCATGGTAACGAGTAGTTTGGGTCAAGAGCTCGAGGCTGAAGTTGTTTCAATCTGGTCGTGGGCTCAAGATCTCATTCAACTAAAGATCCACTATGTAAAGGGGTTGATGCACACACGTAAAATCTGTTGAGACTGAAAATACTCACGTTGGTGAGGAAATGTGGTGAGTGAGGTGCCAGCTCAGGTGTCGCCTTCGACATTTAACCTCAGTTCAAATGGACGAGGTTTTCGCCCAAAGCTTTCGTGTTGCTTCACAGAGTGACGTTAAGAAATTATCTATCCGGTGAATCCTGGATTTTTTAGGTTAGAAAGAAATCATTATATTTTCTGAAATACTGAAGCAACTTTTACGAAAACGCATCTGAACAATGATAATAGCTAATTAAATATTTTGTCAAAAGGACAAATGATTTTCAGCTATTTATGATACAGGATGATCAAAAATATTTCGTTTTCCATTTTTTGATTCCCTAAATGTGAAAGTCACTGAAACTTTACTAGAAAATATGAGTGCAATTGTGTGTAATTTACATTTCAAGTTATAAAACATTTTGTAAAATATTTTTCTAGAAATTCAAAGAAATGTCAAAAATGTAAAGTGCCTTTTGACTTTTGGCTACATAGTAAATTAGAATATAACGAATTTCGATTTCGATTGATTTCGATTTAGGATTAAATTAGCTGCAATTCGCATGTCGAGGTTTACTTTTGATTGTGCCTCTCATATTGAGAGATTCGTTGTTTTTTAATTAGTTAAATGAAAAAGAACTATTTAATTCGTAGCTTGTTTGCATCGAGCACTCAATCTTTGGAGCTTTGGAATTAATTAGTTGACAAAGTATATTGCCAGATCTTATAAAATTTTCTCTTTTTCTTCTCTTTTCTTTATTGCATCATTTTATACATGACAATAAAGTATTTGTCACTTTACTTTGAACTTGTCATAGATCTCAAATATCTATCTCCAACTTTTTTAATATGTAAGATGATTAAACTTCCGTTCAGACGGGATGACTCGAATCAACTTCAAGATTTCAGTCAGCATTCCTCATCTGAAGAACCAAGAACAAGTCTAAAACTAAATGAGAGCTGATGACACCTTGCTAATTAAAGCTTTTTTTCTTTTTTTTTTTTAAAAAAAAAGAATTTATTAAAGGAGAGAAAACGAAAATTGGTTTCAAACTTTGAAAATTCTCCCTTTTAAAATCCCCATTGATTACAAAAAATAAAAAGAAAAGAAAGAAAGAAAGAAAAGTTGAATTGTGTAGTCCAGGAATGCTAAATTGGGCACATTTTAAATAGCTAAAATCAAGGTTAAATTTTACATCTTACGCTTATTTTATTTTAAACTAAACTAAACGCAGGGGAACAACAGTCCATTGAAGGGCCAAGGCCTCTGTACCCATTACCTTGGGCGCTGTGGTGCATGAGCAGATGTTCCGGTCAGATGGTCAGCCTGACGCGAAACTCCCAGTGTTTAATTCACAAGCAAGCGTGGTACTCATTTATCGACCCAATGAAAGGATGAAAGGCCCAGTCACTCCTGGTTTCTGTTTGTATTGAAGAAAATCATCAGTTTTTGTGAGATAGCAAGTCAATAGTATATATTGCATAACAAAAGTACTTAATTTTTTTAAAAAAAACTTTGTTTCAAAATATGTTCTAAGAAATATCACTTAGTATTCAAGAATAAAATATTATTTGAGAATCATATTTTGTTACTGCCATAAAACGTAGTTTATTAAGCTTTATAAGGATTTTAACTAGCATTTTAAAAGAATAATTGTAAAACTAGTTTTAATTTTATCATCAATTTCACTTTCTTACTTATTCGTGTTCAAATTTTATATTTCCTACACAAATTTCTGTTTTCATTATTTATGTCGCTTTTACTTCCTTACAAATTGATTATTTGAAAAAAATTAACTTCAAATATATTCGCGAGATATGATATAAAATGAGAATATAGAAAAATTAGATGTAAAAATAAATGAAATATTTGTAATGATACTAGTGAAGAGAGCTTTTAAAATAATTTTTGAATCAGCAGCTGTTTTACACATTATTCCTTTAAAAAAAAAATGAAAAACATGTTTAAAACTTCATTACCATTTTTTAAAATCTTCTATTAATAATTTTCTTACGAATATTTTTACTTCGGAAAAGAAGTGGGGAAAACTTTTCTAGATACAAATAAGTATAAAATAGATGAGAAAAGTTTAACAAATAGCAAATAAAAAAGTATAGTTTATGTCGCACTAGAAATTCTTCTTCGAAAAGCAATAATTTGTTTCTCCTCTTCAACTTATTTGAATACTTAATAAAAACAAAAAGGAGCTATTATTTCCGCTATTACTGTACAATACGTTTAATATGTTCACATCAGTTCAAAATATTCTGCACATATTTATGAAAACTGCATTGAATATTCTGTTAATGCTAAGCTTTTTCATATAATTTTCAAGACCCAATTTTGTTCTCAAAATTCAGAAAACATTAGTAAAATATTAAGATAATGTTTAAGAAAGAAAAATAAACAAAGAAATTTTTTGATTGCATATATTTAGAAGGACCCTCTTGATTGGTTGTTTATAAACATCGCCCTTTGAAACATCACGAGGGCTATTGACTGTCCTCTTGAATTTGAATCAGGGTCAAGTCATGGTGATGATGCCTTGTCAAATTTAATGTGCATCAGTCCTGCTAAGTGACAATTTTTTGGTCGTATCAGGACTTGAAACCCTGATTCGACGGAAAGAGAACAGGCAATAAGTCCGTGATCATTGCAATTTAGCTACCGAGGTCACAGAGCACTGCTGAAATATTACCTTAGGAGAGCTCATATTCAAAAATATTTGTGAAGAAATTCTGTTGTGTGTGTGTGAATTCTAATGAAATATATTTCATCGTGAGAAATTTATCCATACCTTTTTATACTGTAGATCAGGGATCTACAGCCTTTAGCCAAACCATTCTACCAATAGGATTCAGCATGCCCCACGGCAGGACATTTTTGAAACAATTCGATTCCCGTGATGATGTATGCAGAGTTAGAGTATAGAGGTCAAGAATTTAGATATACAGTTTTATTATATATTAATTTTGCATCATTTAAAGATATTTCTTATTAAAGATATTTCTTAGCATAAAAATAAACAGCATAAAATATAACTATTTCTTCAACAAAAATAAACAAATTTAAATTGTACATATATTATGCATTTTAAACATATTTATTAAAATAAGAAAAAAAACAGCGTAAAATACAGTCTAACCTCCATATAACGAACCTCTATATTGCGAATTTTTCTATATAGCGAACTTTTTCCGGAACCAAGAACATTTCACAATTTTCTTCGTAAAATAACCTCCCAATAGCGAAGTGCATTTTCTATATAACGAACTTTTTCTTTTATAATTCACTTTTTTTCCCTTTCTGTTTTTGAAGTATTTCTGGACATTTCAAGTTATTCTCTCTTTTAACGCATTTTATGGTGGTCATAAAGTTTTAACGGGTTTTATTAGGTAATTAACTCACCGAGAGCAATTGGATTCTTGACATTGCATGCAAGAAGTGCAACCTTTAACACCCATTGTCCAGTTCACTGGAAACATATTCGATATCCCCTTTCACCCTCAGTGGAGTCTCGTGTCCTTGAACTAGTCTCCGTTCATTTGTAGTATTTATCAGTCGTACTGGTAACTTCATTTCTTGTAGCTCAAAAATGTCAAAACGTAAGTGCTTGAGCATCAAAGAAAAAAAATTAATTCTTCAGGAAGTGCAAAAATGCGTCAAGAAACTTTTCTTGCAGTTTTTCTTTCTTTTTTTTATAAGTAAGATACATAAAATAAATATATATTAAGTAACAAAAAAGTGTGAATAATTACTTTTTTTAAGTATATAGTGTTTATGAATTTTAAATTTGTTTTATGTGGTTTATAAAGAAAATTGAAAGATGAATCTCTATATAACGAATTTTCCACATAACGAACTTTTTGGGGGGATTTAGCAGCTTCGTTATATAGAGGTCCAACTATATAAGTATTTCCCTTCATTATAGTTAAATAAAATGATAAATAAAAATTTTAATGCGAACCTAGGGCTTACACCACTTTACTTTTATATCGCAAAATCAAGGGTACCATTTGTTACTTTCAATTTGACACGATTCTGAGCATTCAGTTGTTAAACAATTTTTATGCGGACTCGAAACATTTTTCATGAGGAAAGATTTTTTACTTACAAGGAGAGGGCACGACTAAGGAAATTCCTTTGGGATCGAGACTTGGTGTAATAGTAGTACTTACTCCTTTAGGGTGTTCACCCCTCAATATAATTCCGCCGAATGGCCAGTCAATACGAATAAATCAGCCTTCGAAATCCATGTGCTTAGCTTTTATACAATTAAATTTTAATTTCATCCAACGGTTCTGTAGCTAGGTTGGCAAATCGTCTGCTTACTATGCGCGAGGGCAGGATTCGATTCCACGCGATAAACATTTTTTCTTCAATTCATTTAATGATTTTTTTAAATTAAATAAATTTATTTATGAAAGTTTTATTATAAATATTATATCTTATTTTATGTAATTATTTTATATTTTATAAAGTGAAAAAAAATTAAGTAAATTTATAACTTAAATTATTTATTAGTAAAATTATTTAAAATTATTATTAATTAAAAATATTTAAAATTATTAATAATTAAAAATA
>BMAV01000289.1:190199-249427 GCA_019973955.1 Trichonephila inaurata madagascariensis
TTTATTGCATCTTGAAACACATAACTGTAAAGATACACGGCACAACAAAGACAAAGATAAACACAGAACGCGCGACAGCCGGCTGAATTACATGATGAAGGCAAGCAGACAAAAAAGAGCGATTACACAATTTATTACATTACGATTTTTGTTTTTATACCAGCAGTGCAAGCGCGTGACTATTACGTAATAGTAGTTCTGATTGGATAGAATGGGCGGGACAGGGATTTCGGTTTAGCCGATTACGATTAAGATTACAATGCTATTTTTAGACCTAAGAATTAAAGGTTATTTTAAATATTAGTACAAAGAGTTAACAAAAAGGATACTAGAGGGAATTATTATATATATATGTAGAGTATTGGCCGAGTATGGTATTAGTCAAGTGGCTTCAAAAAAAAATTTTTCTTTGGACGTTCATCTTTTATTCACACACACATAACGTAGGTGGACAATTCACAGTTGTATTTCATAGATATTTGATAAGAACACGAAAGCGGACAAAATAACAAAAGCGACAAGCAGCAGCGACATTCCTTTCCCCCCTCCGTAAGAAACATGTGTGTTCCAGGGCCCTTCGCCCACAACCGTATCGTACAGAGATACCAAGTTTTAAATTAAAATTTCAGATTAACATTATTTAAAAAAAATTACCTTTACTTAAACATTAATGTAAAAATATTCAAAAATTGGCAAAAATATAATTTTTAAAGTCTGTAAAAAATTTTAAACAACCATCCACCGCCTTATTACTATTGACTATGAATTCAAAAATATAAATTCCTAAAATACCGAAAATAAATTTTCCCAAAAGTAGATCAAAATTGTTTACAAGAGCACTGAGGGTGAAAACAGACTAGAAAAAAACAAGTTAAGAGATTGACCCACGCCTTGCACAATCATTAAGACAAGTTTTCTTCTTATCGTGCATACTGCACAATAACTTCAAAAACAGAAATTTCCAAAGACTGGAAATTGCAAGTCAACCGAAAAAAAGAATATTTTTTAAAACTATTTATGATTTATTTGTATTTATATTATGCTTTAATTCTTAAAAAGGTACAAGTTAGGAGGCAATAGCATTTTGACAGTCAAAGGTGTAGTCCTTTGAGGTACTTACTATGCACAATCCTAACAAAACCTTTCTTATTTAGTATTTCTTCTATATGTAGACATTTGCTAATACTTTTATTTATTTAGTAATATTTTCTCAGCCTAAGTGCTCTCAAAACCATTATCATTTTATACACATTAAAAGTTGTTCATTTTAATATCAAATAAATTGTATCACTGTAATAGAGTAAATCTTATCATAATAAAAATTCTTAAAACCACATAGATACATCAAATAGTATCAACATAAGATTCTCAAAAAATATAAAAACATTGGTATTAATTATGTGCTATGCACTTTCTTTTGAATACAAATATAGCATTGAGTAAATTTAACCGAAAATATAAAACTGAGTTCTCTGGAAACGTTTTTAAAATGATAATTTTATAATAAGAACATTCACAATAATATGTGGAGTTTCAAGTTTGATTGCCCAATCAATAAATTTAAATATAATTGAAAAATAAAAATAATTTGCTACACATATATTGAAAAACAGAGTAAACCATAAATTTATATCAATATCATTTTTTGGAATCAAACTGGTTATATGAAATAGCATTTTAAACTTTAAATTTATTTGCAAATTATCATCAGTCATATTAGTAATAATAAATTTCTTAAATATTTTAAAATCATTCATTCAAAAACTAATTTAGAAATTAATATACACTCAATTTATATAAAGCAGAATAAAAAAGAAAGACTTATCACTGGGTTGAAAAATAGCTAGTGTTGCACATTTTTTCACATTACTTTAAACCAAAACACATTTCTTGCACTTCAAGGTTAGAAAGATTTTTACTTTTTCTTCTTTCTTCTGGTGTTGAATTTTTTACATAGCATTTGGAACACGATTATTCACAAAACATGAAGTTTTTTATATTTTGTGAACCAAGATTTCTTCCAATTATTATAAGAAGCGCACATATCAGCACTTGAAGCTTTACGACGGAGGTGAAGGAAGAGGATTCCCCGCTCTACGAACGAAGTAGTGCACGAAGTAGATTGTGAACTAATAGTAGGAATTGAAATAAGCAAAGATTTTCTCTTAAAGAAAAGGTGAAAATTTCTGCTTAGAAATATGAACTATATGACATTTTTTTCCTTTCCTGCTCTCTCTGGAAGTTATCTTGATGTGCTTGAAATAGAGGACTTGCACCCCAATGTTTTCTGGGGGGGGGGAGCACTAACGCATTGGAAATAAGGAAGATTTCAGATGAAAAGATCCCCAGGTGATGAATGGGAAGAGGAGAATCCACACAGACACACACACACACATAACACCTTTGAATTTCATATGGGGATACATGAAAAATGTTGCTTACCAATCCCCAATTTGTGACGCTAGTGAATTTGAAAAGTTGAATTACAACAACCATTCAAAATGATTCATAGAGTGTGGCTAGAAACCTCGTAAAGACTTGATGTGTAGCTCGCGACTAATGTTGAGTTCATTGAAATCTCTCGTTCTGTAAAATATTGAAAAAAAATACTTTTCTATTTTCTTTTTGAAACATAAAAAACTTTAAGAACATATCTTTGTTTATTTGTAATTAATATTTGAAAGAGTGTACCCATACTTTTCGAACACCTAGTATATTTTATATTAAGTTGAAAATGTTTTTTGACCATGCATCACTGCATAATCCTAAAGACTACCATTACTATTGATTAGTAGAGCACACAGGAATTTTTCTAGGGGGGTGGGGATACAGGGTTGAAAGTCCACCATTCTCGTATCATGTTTCAATACGCCACCCAACATTTTCTTCTGATTTTGTCAAATCTCGGGAATAAAAAACAGCAAAAAATTAATTATTGAATAAATAATTAGCATTAATTTTAATACAATTAATTATTAACAATAAATAATTAAATTTTACGTACCATATACATAGAATTATAATTCAATCGGAAAAAAATCAAAGGCTATGGGAAAGGGGGTTCCGGACCCCCCATAGCCCTTGACTTTTTTCGAATAGCAGAAGAAAAAAAGTCGATCATTATTATCAAATTTTCGCCACTTATATTTGAATCATTTGTTCATGCCGTTCAGAAATTTTTGCACACATTAAACAGAAAATTCAATACTAACATTCATTCACAAAAGGAAAAAAATAAATAACTTTTCTTTTACAGCACAATTTATTTCAACTTTTTCTGACTTATGAGGATTATAGAGTAACATTTTTGCCAATTTTTCTCCCGATGTTTGCAGCTGTGACCAGCAGCTGATGTCAATTTCTGATTATTTTTCTTACTCTCTTTTATCTTAAATGCCCAAATCTTAATTCTGAAGTATAAAAGTAAATTTTTACAATTTAAGCACTTCATACTATAGGGAGTAAAGGCCTTAAATTTATCTTTGGAAGTGATTAGATAGGTATTTCTGTATAAAAAATACCTTTTATTTTTGAGACATGAATTTTAGAATTCCTTTTTTGAGTTGAAGGTTCATTTTGTTTTTAGTCTCTCTCTCTAAACATGATAGTATTGATAGCTGCTTCAATCAAAAAAAAAAAGAAAAGAAAATTAAAAAAAAAAAAAGAATGTAATTTATTTTAAATGCTTAAATCTTACAGGTGTCCTAAAAGATATTTTATGAATAAGTTAACAGATATAAAAGCTATTTGAAGCAAAATATTTGTTTTATCAGAAAAACTGATGTATCTGGTATTCCCATCATTAATTTATTTGTTGATTTCAAACGATAAGGTGGCCGTGGTTACATGATGGTCACTGACGTAGCTTGTTCTGAGTGGGCCCAGTATCAAAACTCCTTCGGGGGCCCCTTTTTAGAAAAGTAAGCCCTGTTAGTAATATTGTAGTTGCACATGATGGGGCCCCTGTAGCTTGGGGCCCCGTATCATTGATACGGCTGTAGCTACGCCCCTGCTGATGGTTAAGGTCATGGACTCGTGGCTGGCATTTATGAGTTCGAACCTAGTGCCGCTGAAGACACGTCGTGTAGAGAAGGCCGAAGTATGTTAAATCTGTTGAGGCTTAAACGTCCTACCATTGGTATGGTGGAGAAGTTAGGGGAAGGGGTGCCAGCTCAGGTGTCATGCTCGTCACTTGACCATGGTTCATAGTTGTGAGGTTTGTCACCAGTAGCTTTATAGTGTGACGTTAATATTGCTCTCCCTCACTCTTTCAAGTGGGTGATCCTGTAACTGATCTTTATGCACTTTTAATGCTATAAATATTACTCGAATGTGGGTGTATGCGCAACAAAATACTAATAACTTTTTGAAACGTTTTTACGTTTTTTATTAAATCTGAAACTTCTTGAATACGAATTTTTAGTATAATTAAATTAAATGCAATAAAATAGTCACCAATGTCCTATAAACTGATACCAAATAAGTTTTTAAAACATTTTCATTTTCATGTCTTATTGAATTTCCTCTCTCTCCTTTTTTTTTCTCAGTTGAAAGATTTTAATGAGTTTGGTAGAAGAAATGGTTTGAGAGATGGCTTGAACCGTGAATTTGATTTAAATAAAGTCTAGGATTTGTTAATATTGGCTACCTATCATGAAAAAGTAAAAATAAACAATTTAAAATAGATATTTTTCCATACTTATAATCAAGAATAGTTATCGGGTATTTTGAATAAAGCTAGTTAAATATCTATGTTTTTTATTGCATGCCTTCAGTAAAGAAGTTAGTTGAGGCCTGGGGAAAATCCACAGATATTTATTTCCAAATCTAAAATAATCCGCTTTAGAGATGAAAGGAACAAAAATTAGTTTGAATTCGCTTTAAGAAGGGAATTCGCTTAATAAATATATTTTCGAAGAACCTTCCCATTTAATGATAGTTCTTAGTAAAATTGAGATATAAAAATCATCTGTAATATTTAAAAAGGTGTATTTAAAATGGATGGTAATATCATATTAAGGAAACACAGAATTGATTTAAAAAATTAGAATTCAATTAATCCTAATCTACATTATTTAAAAAAGTGTCTTCTCCCTTTTTGATTTATGATAATATAAAAAACAAATTATCACACACACACACATTGAAACATTCGAAAAGAAAGATGCATGTATGCATGTAATTTAATATCGTAAGATTAGACAGAATAGCTTTTTGAATTGTAAAAAAACTTTGTAAGAAAGAAAAAAAAATGATAATATTACAATCAGTGAAGTTGTTACACATAATTGAAATGAACTTTTTAAAAAGATGTTAAAAAAACTCATTTAATGTATATCATTTACAATTTAAGTAAAAAAAAAATTGTTTTGATGGAGACAGACGATTTCGTCAAATGTTTATTTTCATTGTATTAATTGAGAACAATAACAATACTCTTCGAATCGTGTCGTGGTACCTCCTCCTCGTGTTGGTTTAGCTGAAAATGTTGATGATCGCTGAGGTTCCTGCGGGAAGATTCTAACGCAGTAAGGATTGAGAGGCTCAGTTAATCAAATGTGAAAAGTTATCAAATAGATAATCACAATAATTCAATTTTATTAATTTAAGGCTGTTTTCGCCATATGTACAAGAGCGTGACCTTAGCGCGGAGCACATTTTTGGACAGAAAAAAATGCTTCAATTTTTATAAAAATTTGTGACATTGTAACTCATACATTTGTTTATAGTATAGGGTTTTTAAAATTTCAGAATATTTCATAAATATGCTGTTGGTTTTAAAAAAATGTGATTTGAAAAAAAAATTACATTACAAAGGGCTGTTTCATTGAAACAATTTTTTTGAAATAATTGCATTATTTTCGCTTTTTTTTTAAAAATTAAACATAGTGATTCTAAGACAACGGTTATAAAAAGGAGTAACAGTCTTGCACTCGACCTTTCCACTCCAACTGCACGGATCCCTGGAACGCGATATCGCTGACCCGAAAAGTCAGCAAGGTGTGGTATGTCTTTGTCTTTCGGATTACCACTTGTTCTGTCAATCGCAGCAGGCAGGGTGTTTGCAAGTGGCGACCCAGGGCGTGGTTGGGACAGTGAGAGAGAGAGGTGAGGGATGGCCTTGCGGGGGCATCTGTGATCTAATCACTAAATCACGGGTGACGTTGCGAACATTCGAAGGTGTGAAGATCCTGACAACCTGTTGCTTCCAGTGGCTTAATACGGAGGGTGGACTCGACGCTGAGGTGTGGGCGGAGGAAAGCCAACAGATTAAAATCGATTACAGGATGCAAATATAAAATGGATCATTCTCACCGAGATATTATATCCGGAAATTAAGAAACTGGCTTATCGTTTGATTCATTGAAGCTGTCCTGATATCTGAACAAATTGTTGATGGTCATACCGGTACATTTTTAAATCTGACTCAGTTTTGTAAGATATATAAACTACGCCCACACATGTCTTCAAAATTAATCCGTATTCCACACACATAATGAAACATTAAATACAATTGAAAACACATATCAAAATTGTTAATTCATGCAAAATATGTATTTTAAAGTACAAATATACGCAACCATACTTGCTGCTTATACATAAGAAGTTTTGCATGCGAGGAACAAATTGCGATTTATATATGTTAAAATTTCTCACGAAGATGTAATGAAGGCTGATTCATTATTGTTTATTTTAAGACTAAAAACTCCAACTTTTATTAGTTTAGTATTTTTAATTTGCGACTGAAGTTCTGAAATTCTCGTAGATGCTACGCTCATCTGGTAGGAAACGGACTCCTTACCGAAGGGTATTGAATTTGGATGTGATCTTTCCGAAGACATTCGAAAGCAAAATTACTTTAAATCTGTCACGACAAATAATCTTCCAGTTGGCGTGTTAACTGAAAGAGTATTTATGAATGATTTGAGAGAATATGGTTTGAGCTCATTTATCATCCTCGTTGCTTGACCGTGGCTTAAAATTATGAAGTCCGTTGCCAATAACTCTCATGTTGCTCCTATAATGACATAATTATAAATATATAACAGAATATCATGAAGATTGATTACATTTTTAAGAAACTAACAAAAATAATGCAATAAACCATAAGTTATTATAGTAGATTGAAATTCTTTCCAAAAGGTGTTACAAATTGTTTAGTTGCAAGGCGATCTAAAATTTGGATTTTAATATCGAAAGAGAACGCTTTCCTTTTCGCTTATGTTGTAGGTGACATTACGTAAGGGCTCAAAATTTTGTCCAGTATTTCTTATCAACTGCTTTTTATTCGACTCCGGGACTTTTTCTGGACTAAAAAAGGTCTCCGTCAACCTTCCGTTTGGACTGTATTCCAATTGAAGGCCTCCTTTACTGTTATCGTATCACCTGTTGAAACATTGACATCGATAAGCTTTTCTGTCCTTCTCGTTTATACTTTTGATACAAGTGAGTTCAATTTCGATACATGGTTTTTTCTTCGATGAGTCTTTAAGTAACTTGCTTTATTCGCAATATAGTTTTCAGTGTAGTCCTTAAATTAATTAGAGGGAGGATAGTTTTAATAAGTTATAAAACCGATATTATGTCATTAAAGGTCTTCGTCCGTATGTGAGCATGAAGCTTTCTTTCTTAAACCAAAATAAGAATAATATCATCAAAATATGTTTATGTTAAATCAAAATAAATCGCGTTAAAAAAGATTTTTTTCTTATTCGAGCTATATTGAAATCGGGAAAAAATATAGAGTATTCTGAGTGTATATAGTATATATATATCCTCCACTATAAAAGAAACTTTTGTCAAATTCTTAAAATTTTCTTGCAATGTGCACACTTAGGAAAATAAAAGTATACGAGACATACATATTAATACGAGAGCTATTGGTGATTGATTTTGTAATTTTAAACGACGATCAAATAAAACAAGGATGACACCTGAATGTGCACTCTCTCCTAATTTGCATGTATCGCCAATGTGAGAAACTTAAGTTCTGTCCTATTTAATGTGTACCAGTCTCGGAATATATGTAGATTCTTAAATAAAATTAGAACTCATACCCAGCTGGACTGAAATATCAATGGGATGTGGAAATTTGATAAAAAGGGATCCCACATTAGGTGCTGTCTTCGTCACAAATGTTGTTAAAAATTATGAGATCACCTACGAGATTTCATGTTGTACTTCGAAGTACAAAGTTAATTAATAATCAATAAAGTTATGTTGTAATATTAATAAATCTTTTTTCACATTGTCTTTATGTTTTTCACCTTGTGCTCCAAGTGACAGAATTAATAGCTTCTCTCACAGCAGTTATATAATAATTATATTGTGACAAATTACGAATATTACTAGTTGAAAGAAATAACTCCAATTTTCCAGTGAATTACTATATTGAAACTTCTGCGGCTATTTTTGTGAGCTCATCGAACAAACTTACTCCTTCAAATAATTTATCTTTTATTAATTTTTTATGTTTTCCGTATTTTAATCATATGTACATATTTTTATTAGTATAACATTTTCTTTAAAATTTTTATATTCATATAAATTTGTAACAATCAAAACTTTTTTAAGATTAATATGTCTTTTTTCTCAAATTCAAAGCATTTTATTTTTTTATGTTATATTTAGAACGTATATTTGCCTAATGCATGCATATTATTTTAAACTTTCTTCAAAAATGTCCAAAAAGTATTACTTCAATTAATGAAATCAAGTTTACAGTTGTAAAATATGTACGTTATGAATATATTTTTCAGGGGGAGGGGAAGGGAAGAGAGAGGTATTTGGGTACATTTGGAGTATCTTTATAATCAAATGTAACGTAAAAGTATATATATATATATATATATATATATAACTCAAACTCAGTGGCGTAACAGCTCATGAGGGCCAGGGCCTACTGTGCTCATCCCAGTATACGTGACCATTGGGCGCTGAGGTGCATGAGCAGATGTTCCGATCAGGTGGTCAATCTAAAGCGATACCCCTAGTGTCTAAGTCCCCAAGCAAGCTTGGTACTCATTTATCGACCCTCAACCCACTGCAGTAGGGATATATATAATTTTTTTTTTCATAAAATTTGCATTACCCTGCTTAAAAACGTAAGTTGTTCGTATATCAGATATGAATTACATTATTGTTTTTTTAACTGCTGAAGAAAATAAAAGTTGATAGTTTTTAGACTTAAAAAAACAGAAATTTATTCTTACGTTGTTCATCATTTGAAGTATCAAGTCATTCATTTATTTTAAATCTGTGAGGGGACCAAACTCTTCCAAAACAATAAAGTATTCTTAGAATGTAACTTTCAGCATATCGATGAAAGTTCTTAAATTTTAATCCACTTTAAATAATAGAATGAATGTTGTTTATCTCTATGAAGTTTATCTAATTTAAATATTTTATTTAATATCAAAAAAGTCAGAGAGATTTTCGTGAGTTTCATCTCAGTTGTAATCGTGGTGTTAGTTTTCTTTTTCAAAGAGATGCATTTAGGGCACACTTAACAATATTGGGGGGAAAGTAGAAAGACACACAGAAATTACGGAGCTAAGTGAAAAAGAATGACTATTCTCGTTTTACTACTGAAAAGAATACATCCGGTTGAATAAAAGTTAATATTTTGTAAGGAATGTACGTTTTTATTAAGTAAATGAAGGATGGTAAGCTCAAAATATAAAACGTATTTGAATTTTAAGTTTATGTGTAAATGAATGAAGATCGTGAAAGTAATCAATGACAAGACAAAACAAAACGAGTACTAAGCAGTGATATTTATTCAAACTCTCAAGACTTCATCTTTCATGAAATGTCACGCATTTCTGAAATAAAGTACTAAATGGAATAGATACATTATTTTGAGTATGTTTACACAACAATAACATAACTCTCTCTTTTAACAAATCTAAACATTACAATAAAAATAACATCAATCTGATTGTTTATAGACAATTTTTATCAAACACAGTCCATTTTAAATATTTATCTGGTGTGAATGGACATTTCATATTTATTTGAAATTATACAATTGGCTATTTTAAAATGCACACTGAAACATAATATATATTACATTAAACTCTTTCGTATGTGTGTATAATTGAGCAAACACACTCATTCAAAAATCGAAAACCGCGAAGCAGTGAATGAAATAGGAACAAATGGATTAAATCAGAGGTATCAATTGATGCAAATATATAAAAGGTTCTATTTAAAAAACTTATATATTTTTCTATTGTTTTATTCGTACGATAAGTAGCAAATATTTAAAGTGCTGCTGAAATGAATTAGAATATAAACAGTTTTACAGAGTAGTGCGAGATGTAATGAATTGTTATAATTGTACTGTTCAAATATGTCCACCAAGAACTCTAAAGCGCAAAAATGCAAAATGAGTATGGCACAATGATTCTTAACATGACTTACTAAGAGACTAGATTTGCATCAACAGTGCTTTAAAAGCAGAAGAAAAAATTGGCTACATTTATAAAAAAAAAGCATTCAAAAATCAAATATAACGGGAAGCAGATATACATTTGCTTAGAAGTAAAATAAACAATATAGTATAATAGAAATATATATCTATATATGTACATATATTTATAGAGCACTAAATAAGTGCAAAAAAAAATGAAACGTAGTTTCGTAAGGTATATCAACTTCTGATGGCATTATTTTCAAAATACCATTTATTCCTAAAATTGTTTACATTAATGCTGATGCGACAACGACTATTAACATAAAAATTTGTCATATAGCACAAAAAAGTAGTTATCACAACACCGGCACACAAAACTTGGCACATTTTAAATGAATGATTTCTACAGTTTTCAAGTAAATACTTTTTAAATGCCGCTTAAGACTAAGCTTAAATGGGAATAAAATATAGAAAGATTAGAATGAGATGAATCTTCCAACTATTCTAAATTTAATCACACAGATAAAAAAATTATCCAAATAAGTTATTTCCCTGAAAATAAGATAAAGCTGATAAATTACATTATATATATATAAATGAAATGAATATGTTTTTTAGATGACAAGCAATTCTCTGATACTCAAAGACGATCACAAGACATGATAAATTTCTCGTAATTAAAACTGTTCTAATTTGTTAAGGAATGAAAAAAAAAGAAATAACTTATGGATTATATATTGTATTCATAATAAAGCCACAGTTCATTTTTAACTATATATATCATCCTCCAGTCCCAATCTTCTGCTTTATCTTATTTCAAACATTATGGGTTTGAAACTGTAAATTCAGTTTCTCTACAGATAAAGTTTTGGCTTTTACAACTTAAATTCTATCAGCTGTTTTTGCAAATACGATATTAGAATATCGTCTTTCTAATCTTGAAATAGTCAGGGATTTCTTAAGACTTCTTGAGATCTTGGACCCCTAAGCAAAAGAAGCCACGCCCCCCCCCCTTATGACTCTTTTAAGATGAAAGTACACGGAATACGTTGTCAAATACTCGTGCAAACGGTAACCCGTAACAAATAAATGTGTATGACTTACAATCGCATCGATCAGCTCGACCGACAACCGTCTTTTAAATGAATAAGTAATGATGGTGTATGGCGGTAGGCCTAAGCCTACACATGGATCATGGTCATCACATGTAGCCAGATGTCATATCGTCCAAAATTCCCAGTTTTTTGGATAATACAACCGAAAGCGACATTTGAAAGTTGAAATTATTCGAATCATGATCTTATTAAGGCTGAGTCGAGAATGAGACGATGCCCCCAGTATGGCGATGCCCTGGGCCGAATTGGCCCATGTCTTAAGACCTTAGACCATGCTTGGTTACTCGTGACCTTTGTGAATGGTATTTTTGTCACAATCTCAAAAACCTAAGCACAAACCAAGTTCCGCCTTTCGACAAAATTAGTGATGATGGTGTATGGTGGTAGGTCTAGGCCTAGACACGAATGACAGATATGAAATAATAATGCTGTCTTGCCGCTGCTGTCAGTTGGCATACAGTTCGAAATTTCGAAATTCCTAACTTCTCGGAGAATATGTCCGGGAAAATATTTGACGATTAAAATTTTTTTGATCAAGATCTTATGGAGACCATATTGAGAACGAGACGATGCCTCTTGAGGCCCTGGTTCCAGTTGGCCGATACCTTAAGACGTCCCTGGAAACAGGTATTAATAAAAATGATAGCTAAAAGCTGCACTCAAAATAAAAAATTTTAATCACTCGTTGAACAATCAACTTTTTAGTTTTCCTGCCTTTTTATTCCTTATCACTTCCTACAAGCTGAAGGAAATTGCACTTACTTCAAACATACTATCTCATTAAAAAATTGTAAAAGAAATTTCTTTAAAGGGTATAACGAAAATTGATTTATGTTGTTTTCAATTTTTTCAAGCAACAGCTTTATTTTACGTCTTCTTATTAAAACAGCTTATTTCTTTTTGAAAATTTGATCTCTGTAGTGTGTTTAATCAATTCTTTCCTTGACATTTCTTAAAAATCAACTTAAAATGTAAATAACAAACTGAAACTCATTAAGAGTTGAAATATAAGAAATTTCGATTTCTTTGCTTTTACAAAAATATGAAAAAAATTGATTTAAATTAATTGAATTAATATAGAAAATTACTTTTTCAAAACTCTTGAGAAATATGGAAACTATTTCAAAACCACAAATAAGTTCATTTTTAGACTAAAATATATTTTAATAAGGGATACTTTGGTAGTTACCTAGTATTGTTAAGAATTAAAAGAACTTTGAAAAACTACGAACATATTTTAATATTTTACCTTTTTCGTAACTGAACACCTTATAAGCAAATGCAAAAGTTAAGTATTTAATTTTAATTTCAATGAATAATAGCCAATGAAAAATTTGTTTACAGTTTCAGCTCTCGAAATAAAATTAAAATTATAAGACCCCCTTAATGTATTTTTGTCTTAACATTTTTGAGCTCACTTAAAAATATATAGGCAAGACGATTTACTTCACATGGATATAAAATTATGATATATAACCCGTACCCTAAATGAAATTTTCATGGAATGCTGACAGACTAATTGAAAAGGTAAAAACTAAATTAAGCTATTAATTTCTTAAAAATAAAAAAAAATCCATTACATACTTTTAGCATAAAAAAAACTTAGAAAAAATAGAGGATTAATGAGTATATAATACAATTCTAAACAACAAATACGTTAAATATAGCAATTAAAACTTTGTTACAACCGCAATATATTTCCAATAAAAAAACCTTACTGAAATCAGAATTTAACAAATTTCTTAAAATCACAGTTTGATTTATAAGAGTTCCTCAATAGTTTTCTAAAAAAACTAAGCAAAAAGATAAAGTATTTTTCTGAATTTAAATAAGATTTTCTAATTTCAAAGTAGCGATTAACAATGTTCAAGGGCTACTGCATTATACACACCTTGTGAACGTCCTTGAGCACTGACGCAGCCTCCATCATTGTGTTTTAAAAGTAGAGACATACGAGAGAATGTTTTAGTGCAAACCCTGCAATTATACTTTTTAATATCCGAATGAGTCTGTAAATGAGCTCTAAGATTTGATCGATCAGCAAACGCACGACTACAGTGCGAACAAGCAAATGGTTTTTCTCCAGTATGGGTTCGAATATGTCCTTGTAGCAACCAGGGTCTCGAGAAAGCTTTACCACAAAGACTACACTTGCAAGGTAGGGTATGGGTCCTAATATGCATTTTCAGAGCTCCCAATGAAACGTAAACTTTTTCGCAGTGTTTGCAACTAAATGCCTTTTTTGCTTGTGTGTTGCAGTGGAACTGTCGATGCCTAGAAAGTCCACTGAAAGTCGCATAACTTTTATTGCAATCTACACACTGGTATCGCGGTGCTTGTGCTGCAACTGGACTGCCAGTGGAACTGCTAACAACAGAGCTATATTTACTCGTTATAGATTCAGGACTGGATTCACCACTGTCTGACCTAGAAATGGGAGATGTTGACCCTTCTTTACGTGTCCATGGAGAAGGATATGGGTTTGAATCTAAGGATAAGTCTATATTGTTCAAATGTGTTGGAGCCTTTTCATAGAAGCTAGATTCTGAAGGAATGCAAGGTGATAACTGAAACCTTGGCTGGGGCATAGGCAAGAGTGGGGAAGACACTAAAGCTGTTCCCCCTAAGTATGGTCCAGAAGAGGGAAGAACTTCGGCAACAGGTGTGGGATAAGGTATAAAAGGGTTAAAACTTTGAGGGAACATTGGTTTTGGCCATGTCGCTGTCGAATGGAAACTGTCTATTGTAGAAGCAACAGGTTTCTGCAGGTGACTAGATGCTTTGATCGATAGGCTTGGACCTTCAAATCTAAACAAAGGTTGATAGTAGGAGGTCACAATTTTTGGAGAAAATTCTATGATGCTCGGTGGAGATGGTATTTCTGGTGATGGAAAAAGTTTTTTTTCAGGTTCTGGTTCAGATTCAGATTCTTCAATTTTCTTTGGTTTCACACTTAAGTCAAAAGGTCCTTTAGAATCTAGAAGAAAAAATTTTTTTTGTATAATTAAAGATCACTTTAACTCTGAATGCATAAATTTTAACGAAGGATATTCATTCATTTAACTATTTAGAAGGTTCGAACATAACAGAACTTATTCAAATTTGAATGACTTATAAGTACAGCAAATTAAAAAAGAATTCTGTAGCATTAGTTTATTAATAGCCAAGACCATTGAGAAAGAGAAAAAGAAAAAAAAATATGTATTCGCGAGTAAGATCTAAAATAGTAGCAAAATATAATATGCAAACGTTTATTATATAAAAAATATACAGGTAAAGGAGGAAAAAAATGTTGAGTACAGAGATAAAATATATTTTTTTTCGTCTGTCTCTCTCTATATATTTTCTAGGCCTACTATGTTTCCATGCTTCATACTTGAAATGTTAAAAAAGTTATGTTATGTTAAAAAAGTTAAATATTCAAACTGTGTCAGTAACTATTTGACACATTTGTTTAATACTTGTGTCATGTCTACTTTTTTGAATGAATAAAAATAATTTAAACATATTTACAATTTTCTTCAGATTAGAAAATTCTTATTATCTGTGTTAATAAAGTACGTAAACATATATGTAAATATAAAATAAATAATTATTAAATATATTCCCTTATATACTTTTTTATATAATTAAACACAGAATTTTTAAGAAACTATTCTATTAACTCCTGTAATAACCGTATCATAAAAATCTTCTTTCAGTTTAAAACACAATTGCAAGTCAAAACCACATTTGAATAAATGCCCAAAAATAGTCAAATTGTTTTTGAAATAGAATTAACTATGTAACAAAATTTTGAAAATAAATCAGAATATTTATTTAATACCTAATAAGACTGAAGTAAATTAAGCATAATTGTATCGTAAAAATTTGTTTTTATTTTAATTTATTCACCAATACGATTTCAATGAAAGAATATTTGAAAAGTTGGAATAATTATTAACTTTGGAATAAAGAGAATCTACCACTATTTAATACAAGACAGATATTCAGGGAAAGAAGAAAGAAAGGAGAATAAAAAACTAGAAATAACTAAACCCAAATAATTCTACTCTGGTATTAATATGCCTTTCTTTTTTCAGACCAATTCTCAACGTTCCCTACTAATTTATCTCCTTACACTGTATACACACGATAAACTGTCACACCTGCCACAAAAAGATAAGAAAACTATGAAACTTGCTCTTGAAGGAAGCTTGTTCTCCGCTATTTGTTTTTACTGACATTACAATCTAAACTTACGACTTGAAACACATCTCTCTCCAACATATGTCACTAAGAAGGTGTATTTGGATGTTAGTTGTAGCTTTATCCGATAGTTTTTCAAACCATGCTGCAAAACTTAAGAACTGACCTGGTTGTTTCCAACCCCCCCCCCCACGTCCCAGTGACTCTAATAAAATACACACATTTGAAAAAGACCCCGTGTTTGTGTGCACAAATACGGCATGAAATCAATTTTTTTTTTCGTCACACATTGATAAATTCATTTAATTTTTCTTTAATAATTATATTTAACTAATTTTCAAAATGGCAACAAAATAAAGGAGAGGAGTTTGTATTGAGCATTTCCTATATTTAAGATTTTTTATTCTAAATTATGAAATCTCTCTCTCCAATAATGTATGACAAAATTGGAAATTCTAATAAAAAGTAGAAATAATGTAATAAGTGTCGAAATAGCTTAATCCACATATTAGTTCTTTATAATAAGTTCATTTTTAAAGCAAGAAGTAAGAAATATAAGTAAAGTGCTCATAAAAAGACAAAATACGTACTGAAAACAGTTGTAGTATCTGTTAACTGCGTCTATAAAATTCGCACGTAAAGTATACTCGATAGTTAAAATACAAGATTTTGCTTTGCATTTTTGCTATCATATAATACCATAAATGCAGTTAAATTTAAAACATTATATTTTGTTTTTAATCTCTTTTTCAATAATTACACAGAAAGTTATTCTTAAAATCTAACTAATCGAGAAATAATATTGATGAGATAGGTAAAGCACGTTAAATTAAAACATAGAAAGGATTGGAATATAATGCATTAGGTAAAATCTGTTTAACATAATAGTGTAACATATACAGAACAATTATAACAAAATTTTAGTATAAAAGTTCTAATAAAAATTATTTGAGGATAATTATTTGATATTATATTTAACATATTACTGAAATTTGAGTAATGGAGAGTAGTACTTAAATTGTAATACGCGCGGTATTAATGAAACGTACACTTCATATTATTATTTTATTTAAAATATTTCATTTTATGAAAAGGTTTTTTTATAGTACAGATATAAAAATGAAAAGTCAGAATTTTTTCTATGAAAATTGATCAGAATAAAACACAATGTCCAAAAATTACAAGTTAATTAAATTGCAATTGAAAAATTTTTCCTAAGATTTGTTAGAAAAGACTTTAAGAAAACTCTTATGGTGTGTTTTTAATTTCTATTTACCAGTTTTTCTAACTGAAAAACAAATGCAGTTCTAAATTCTTCTCCCGCGGTTAGATGTTTTATGTTTTCATTACATAAAAATGCGTTATAAATTCATTGTATAGTAATTTCTTCAAATATGACTAAGAAATTTTCATTATATGAATATATTTTTATTTGCTTCATTTGTTATTTTTGCATTATTTCACCATCTTATAATACAACAGTGTGAGTTTTCGGCTTTGTCAGCTTTTAAATCTGTCTTCGCTTATTTTTAAAGAATAAGAACCGAAACTCGAAACATTTGTTTCAGAGTGAAAAATTGCTCCGTCGTTAATATTACATTTTGACCTAGCAATTATATTGAGAGCAGCATATTTTACTTTGTTTTTTCCATTTCCATCCATTTCAAAACGAATCCATTTTCTCCTATCATAAAATGTGTTTCATATTTTGCTTTCTGTATTGTAATACTAAATGATCTAAAGTTTTACATGTTAAGATCAAAGTCTTAACGGTATGTTATATATTAATGAAATGGTATTAAAGAGTTTTTTCTAAATTTCAAAGACGCAGTTTTATAAAAATGTTCATGATGTTACAGAATTGCTAGTTTATATAAAATTGGAACGTTATCCGGTTTCAAAATGCGTTTCCAGTTTTGTTTCAACTATTTGACGTTAGGAGATGAAGCAGCAATATTTTCACACACACACAAATATTATCAGAGGTCTACACGAAACACTAAAGTCGATCTCGAAAGCAATTTGCAAAACCGAAAGTATTTCGCACGGAACATATTATGAATTCAATGGTATGAGTTGAAGTCTAAACGTCTCTAAATCCAACCTGATGAGTCTGTTGCTCAAGTCTTAGGTATATTGTAGCGCTTTTCCGCCTTACCTTTTTCCGCGGAAACAAAAATCGGGTCCAATTTTTTGAGCTTAAGAAATGTGCAATAGTTTGAAAAGTGAAGTTAGAATCTCAAGTAGTTTTAATTTACCTTCATACAAAAAAGTGATAAAAATATTCAAAAACGTTAAATTTTAAAATTAAAGATTACATCTTTAACAATAATGTTTATAATAGATAAATAGGACGTTGATATTTACATAAATATTTCATTTGAAATATATATATGGCACATTTTTAAACTGTAATACAAAAAGTACTCTCTTTTGTGTGTGTAATCTACTGCAAGGTTCAAATTAAGGATCATTTAAAGATTTTCATTGCAGGTAAGACGCGTAATCTTATGCTGATAGATACATCAAAATATTAACAATTAAATAATTTTATATGCAGTTGCACTAATAGTTTGCTAGTTTTAAGAGTGCTTATGAAAATTCCCATCCCTGCATTTTTTTTTAAACTTTTACTCTAACTTCATGATGATTGAAGCCCTTACTGGATCAAATCTGACACTGAAAATCATACGCAACAGCAAATTATGTATAAATATAAAACTGTAAGTCACACTAAAACGCCTTATACATGTTGTTGGGCTATTGGACCTTTCTTATACTTATAAAGCAATTTAAAATTAAAAGTACTATCTATTTCTAAAAATGCTGTTCGAGGTTCAGCCTATTACGATTTTTATTGCCATTATACATCAATCACCTTTCAAAACCCAGTATTAACAGTCAGGAACAATGGATTAGAAATATAAGAAATAAAAGGAGCTTAGACTTTTAGAGAATCTACCAAAATTACTCAGAGGAATTCAAATCTAATCTAACAAGCATTAAGGGTCTTAGAAGACCTTGAGTTATATATGAATTAATTACGATTAATCTAATTAATTAAAAAATAAAATTTAAGCTGTTAATTTTTCTTGGAAATCCAAAGAAAGATGGCAAGCGATCCCGGCAATCTCTTGGATAGCAATAATAAAAATTGTTAAAAAAATATGAATCTACGTTAATTTTTTTAATGAACATATTTACATTGAAAAATACATACCTTATTGTGAAAAAAATATTTTCGTGTTTTTCATTAAGAGGAACTATGCAAAATTGTGCGCAGTTTTGAAGCTTCCTGTATGTGTTTTGAATACATTTATGATTTTAGGTAATATTTATGAACTTTTTGCTAATTTTGGAAAATTATAAGATGATTTTTAAGCAGAAGAGAAAATAAAGAAACGAAAAACAATAATGTAACTTATTAACTATGAACTTAATTAATTTATCCCGTTTTTAATCAATCAGCAAGAATTTCTTATGAGTTTTGAACTTTTCAGTAGCAAAATTAAAATAATCCATATTCTAGTTATTTTAAAAATAAGTTTGTGAATAAATTAAGGTGTGCATGAAATGTTTATATTATTCCCTCATTCACTTTATTATGAAATCGTTTGCTTTTTACAAAAACTTAAAATTCGAGAGATCTCAATTTCACAAAATATATGCGTAATTTAGTATATTTATGAATCATTATCAAATTCTTTCTTGTTTCAAGATATAATTCCCCTATAATGATAGGTGATAAATAGTAATATTTCTGTGATTTAAATTATAGAATAAAAAAAAAGGCATTTTACACCTCAAAATTTTTATCCTTCGTAAGAGATCTACTTCTAAAAATTTCGGTTAGGATTGGTACTGAATTTCCATTAATATTCCGGTTAATAAATTTTAAATATCTTAACCTTTTTACTATGCAACAGTATGAAATTATATAGAACAGGAACATATACCTTTCTACTCTTCCAAAATATAAAACGGAAAACCATTAAATTTATCATGAGATTTAAGCATGTATGTAGAAGACATCATCAAAGCGCTGTAATGAAACATGTCGAAAAATATGTAAATTTGTAATTAACATAATTATGAAATAAATATAATGAGTTAATACTCATAATGTCATAATATAGATGATATAAAGATGTTCTAAGTCGGTTTATATATATATATTGAATCAAAAAAGTTTACCATTTATTTTGAAACATATTTTATAATCAGAAACTCGATATATATTATAGTTTAATAACTAAAACAAATCGAAATAAGCAAATTTGGGCTCGCTTGTTGAGGGATTTTAATGTATTCACGAATTCTATTTAACAACTTCGAATACAGTAAGTAACCTTTAAAGAAACATAATTTTAGTTGAATGAAACAAAAAAACAATAAAGCCTTCTGAAAATTAATTTTTTTTTCTTAATCAAAATTAAAAATAAGGATAATCTACTTTGACCAGAAAAAATTCATAAGTTAAGGAAACTCAAAAAGCAGAATTTTCATGGTTTGCTTAGAATTTCCACAAAAGCAAAATATTCAATGATTCTTTATTGCCTTGGAACTTTCTGTATTGTATTTTAGACCTCAAATTATTTTTATAAGTGTAAAGTATTTATATTTTAAAAATTAATCCAATCTCAGATAAATTAAGATTTAAAGAAACTATTGGAAAAGAGATTAAAGTTATGAAATTGATCAGATATATCCACGAGAAAAATTTTAATTTCGCTCTTGAAATAATTTGTCATCTTGGTCCAATTACTCATAACATAAATTAGCACAATATGCTCATATTAAATAGAAATGAAGCTCTGAAAAACTTCAATTTAATTAAATTTATAAATAAGAATATATTTGTAAAACTTACCTTATGAATTCCTTTATTGCATGAGTGCATTTAAAGACTAGAGAACTATGTAAAAAGTAGAAACACTCTAAAAATAGCCCTTTAACATAGTTTTTGAATTCAATCTAATAGTTTTACGGGTTTTAAAAATAACGTATCTATTCTAAATGAATGTTTATTTCTAAATTTTTTACCAAAGAGGATCATGTAATGAGAAAGACAAAGCTCATATTAATTTAGAAGAGCATTAATGATTTTCCTTCTAAAGAAACTTTAAATTGGAATAAAAACACAACAACCCAAATATATTTTATAACGTAATGAAGTAGGACAAAATATAGTTTTTGTGTAAGGTAATACATAAACATATTTTTTTCGAGGATTAAATTATTTCACCCAGTCTGGGGCTATTCCATTCATAATAGCAATAAAATCAAACATTTTAAATCTAATTTCTCAGTAAATGAATATATATATATATTACAGATACAATACACATTTTTAACATAAATTCTAAAAGCTTTAATAAATTCAGGCGCATAATTTTTAAGAAATCGGTTCTAATTAGGACAATAGATAACAAAAAGTAAATCAGAATAAGAAGTATGTGATATATATAAATATATCTATTTATAAGCTCAGGATTATTTAGCATTATTTAAACTAAAAGGAACTGAGCTCACCTGATTGAGATAAATCCACTGAATCAGCATACGAATCACATTCATGCCTCTCCGAATCAACTTCCAACAACTGCTTCATCTTTCCCCCTATATCTTTAATACTATGTTTCTTTATGAGAAATACTCGTGGCATGTCTGTGAAAAATCTGTGTATATTATTTCAATATACAGTTAAGTTCAACTGCTTTCTCCGTAGATTATCAACATTACGGAGAAAACGAAAGGATCTTTCCCAAATCGAGTTATATAATCTTATGGAATGATGCGATGTATTGTTTTTGGAATTTAATTCTTGATACAAATTAAAAGGTAATGATTGTGTGTAGAGTGCAATTCAATGAGAATTGTATTTTTCTGAAGATAAGCAGACGCTCTGTTAAATACGAAACTAAGTGTCAATGGGTAATCGACGCAGCAGTGTGAGAAGTGTTCCCCGACCACGTGCGTGAATGAAGCGGCAGAGTGCAGAGTTCAGTTTCCCCAGTTTCGCTATCTGCTCTCTCTAAGCGACCGGGCTCGGAATGATTTTAGGAAGCAGAACTTGCGCATCCAGTGAGTGACTTGCGAAAACACCAATCGCGAGACTTTTTGCTGCCTCTGGGGTCCACCAATTGGTTGGGCTAAACGTACTGTATCGGACCTCACGGGGTGCATATTTCACTGGTGGCAGGGGAAGGGGGATGGCGGTGGTAGCTAATATAGAGCTTCATAAATTCATACGAGAAGGTTGAATATGGGCAGATGAAGGAAAAAAGTGTTTGGGATGGGTCCAGATTTTTTTTTTATCAAAATTTTTTTCCCTTGCGTAATAGAATCTTACAAATATATTTGTTTCTTACATTTAAGCAATGTTTTATGCATTATTAAAAATAATTTATTTGGAAAGACCAAGTTAACTAATGTTTGATATAAATGTGTGATTTACAATGTGTGAGAATTTACAAAATAAAAGCTTAATTTTTTTTTATGACTACTTTATATCCGACTTCTTAATATATGATTTGTAATCTATTTATACAGTAGGCCAACCATTTTACGCGCCTCTATTTTGCCAATCACTCTATTTTACGCCCTTTTTCCTGGAACCAAGGACATAAAATGTATTGAAGATGAATCTCTATTTAACGAACTTTTTTCGGGATTTAGTGACTTCGTTAAATAGAGGTACGTCTGTATGTAAAGTTGAAATGGCACCTGACTCACTCATCACGAGATCTCCGAAACTGTTAGACCTGCAGATTTGAAATTTCTCAGACACGTTCCTTTTGTTGAGTAGAGATCTGCTTAGGACAGGTTTTATGGAAATCGACTCCCAAAGAGGAGTTCGGGGTGGGGGGGCCGCAAAACCAAAATTCCCGTTTGTGAACTATTATGCCCACAGACGTGAAATTTCTAAAGCATGTTTGTTTGGTTGTATAGATATCCGCTACGAATGTGTTTTTCAGAAACCCACTCTCTAAAGGTAATGGAGGCAATATAGATTTAAAAAAAAAAATTCTTATTTGACTTCTAAGATCTAGATTTGAAATTCGGCAAGCATTTTTCTTTGTTGAGTAGATATCCATTAAGAACGGGCTTTGCTGAAATCAATTCCCAATGAGGGTTGAGGGGGGGGGGGGCACGTGGGCGTAATAGATAAAAATTTCTTTTTTTAAAACTATTAAATTTTTTTACTTGAAAATTAGTAAACATGGTTCTTCTATTGAGTAGAAATCTACTAAGAAGATATTTTATGGAAATCGACTCCCAAGAGGGCTTAAGGGGGCGTTATAGAAAAAAAAATTCCCGTTTTTTAACTGTTAGATTCACAGAATTTAAATTTAGCAAGCTTATTTCGTCTGTTGAGTAGAGATTCTATAAGAACGGATTTTGTGGAAATCGATTCCTGAGTGAGTTAGAGGGAGTTAGAGGTGAGTGAGAGATATATTTACGTCACACTATAAAGCTGCACGAGGGCTATTGACGATGGACCTCGTAATTTTTAACCATGCACCATGACGAGGATGACACCTAAACTCGAACCTCCTCTCATAGCTTCCACACCACACTAAAGGGAAGACATTTGAGCCTCGACAGATTTATCATGCATCAGCCCCCTCTAAACGAAGGTTGCGGGACTAAAGAGGGCATTATAGATTAAAGAAAATTCCCGTTTTTGAATTATTAGACTTACAGACTTGAAATTTGTTAAGCATGTTTCTTTTGTTGAGAAATTTGTTTGGAATTAATCTTGTGGTGCGTACATTTGTGACGGGCTCACGCGTCTTTTCTGTAACATAACCTCTGGGTTCTTTGACGGCCAAGATTAATGACAAATCTTTTCCAACCCAAATCCAAGAAGTGAAATGCAAGTGTAGATGCAAATAAGATAGCCTTTAAAAGAACAGAAGTTTTAGTAAGCGGGATGGCAATTTAGAGAAAGTTCTGTTTGGAAAAGATAGAAGTGTAGTTTGACGGCCTACCAAAGATTCACGGATACCTAACCATTACTACAAGGTGCATACTATTGCACGTGTGCCTAACAGCCTATCTGAAAGTGATTGAACCGTTGCGTGGAATTCAAGGTAGGACAGATTATTTGATATCAGAATTCGTAATATTATTAGAATTGAGAGTAGGCGGATAATATAATTATTTAGATAAGTTATCCAATTGCGCGATCTGTTTTAGCTACGGCTACGTGTTTTGGTGTATTCTGACTTAATATAAGTTTGTCCAATATATTAGAAATTTAAGTTAAACTCTTAATAAAGTCATATTAAAAATTCTAAAATGTCGATTCATTTCGAGAACTCCACACCTCTAATTCACGCTAACAACCAAAGATATGGTCACCAAAGATCGACCATATCACACATTGACTGTCAAATAGTTCTAGGATGTTACGGGGTCGTTACAGACAAAAATTATCGTTTCTGAACCATTACATTTTCGTACTTGAAAATAGGCAAATACATTTCTTTTGCATGTGTGTAGATATCGGCTAAGAAAGCGTTTTGCGAAAATAGACCCTCAGGAGGGGTTTCAAGCGGATACGAACACAATAAATAGAAACTTTCATTTTTTTGAACAATTAGATCTATAAATTTGAAGTTTTGCAAGCATGTTACTTTTTTTTAATGCCAATCCCCTAAAAATGTGGCTTAAGGTAGGCGTTTCTTAGGGTGTGGGACTACAGGGACGTGAATAATAAATAGACTCCGGTTTTAGAAATTCAAATCTTGTCTTTTTTTAAATCAAAAGAAGAGGGCTACAAGAGAAGTTTCAATAAAATCGAAAGCTTAATGCCAGAACTTATATAAAAATGACCAAAAAAGAAAGTAGAGCAGTGCTTCTCAAACTTTCAATACTGGCCCCTTTTCAATCACAATTTTTATCGCGCCCCCCTTATACAATAATAATGTACTGAATGCAATAATAATGCACTTTGACGCTAAAGCTACAAAACTATCTTAATTATAAACCGTGCAAATTAATAAGATAAGTATATTAAATTTTATATATGTAACTTTTTTAAGTAATATATACATTTTTTTTTCTCGAATTTTTAAATTGGAACAGATTGTAAAATGCGGTGGCTGCTTTCAAGACAAAATATAGATCTCAGCCAAATATATAAAAAAATGCACTCAGAGTGTCAATTTCTAATCGTAAACCTTCCTTTGAAAAACTTTCATCTGCAAAACAAGCCCACGGAAGTCGCTAATACTTATTAAACTTGCTCTTAATTTAGTATTAATAAATTAGTTATAAAATACCTTGTGCAGCACTGATACATTAAAATTATACTGTCTGAAGTACCAGCTCTTCGAACGAGCTCATTTTTTAAAAAACTGAAACATTCTTGATAAATAGCTGAATTGTCAGGAGAGTAAACCCAAATGCGCGACAATGTTTACGAAAATGTAAAATGATATTTTTTAAAATGAATGCTCTTATTATAATTAGTTTTAAGCGAACTGTAATTTTAAGCCTCACAGAATTAGCATTTAGAATTAATGTTAAACAATGAAAAATAATATAAAATTACAATGAAGAATAATAGTGTTATTTTTAATACTTAAAGCTAGAAGTCTTCAAAATGTTTTATCCCTTTAGCATACACACACTCGATACTAGCGTTAATGGTCACGCGGGGTGATTGAGTCACCCCAATCCTTTCTTTCCATAACTATTTTATTGTACTCGATACAAATCGTGGTTCCAGTGAATAATTTAACTAAGAGAAAGTAAAGCTACCTACTTTCAAGAACTTTTCAATTTTTCTTTGGTAACAAATAAACAGTTTTGCCAGAATTAACGATTTTGTGATCTGTGTGTCCCTCGCGACCCCACTTCCGGATTAAAAGTGTATTTATGTTACTTCTAAAAAAATTGTGTAAAACGTTTTTCATTATGCTTTATATGTTTGAGAATACTCATAAAAATAAGTCTTGGCCAAGTAATCTTTCAAATGGCGTGGTTTTCCAAATATCATAAAACTCTTTTGCATGGAAAAAAGAGCAACAAAGAAATACATTACTTACAACTTCCCTAAGTGAGAAACAAACACATAAGAGAGGGGTCATAACTAACTGTACCAATAACTTAGAAGGTCAAACAGATTATCAGCAAAAACAGATTACAGCTATAATGTGCAGTATTTCAAAAATAATCACAGTGATGAATTTTTTATGTTCCTAAATTTTTCGATTCTGGTTCTGGGATTTGTTTTTTCTCTGTGAAAGAGTAGTAAAAATCACTCATCTTGAGATTACAGCAAATCAAATAAAAGTTTTTTTATTTGGTATTTTGTATCAAAGATAGCTAATTAGGTAATGAAGAAGTTTTTATTTTTGAGAAAGATGACTTATATCGCCTATAAATTATATCAGAGTAAAAATGCATTTTTTATCATGTCTGAAAGTATTTTGTTCTGATTCATTTCAGTAAAGTAATTAGCTTTTAAATCTTTTATTTTTGATATGCTCGCGCCCCCCTCGTAGAGGTATCGCGCCCCCCCAGGGGGGCGCGCCCCACAGTTTGAGAAACACTGAAGTAGAGTGTTACAATATCATGAAATTCCAAGCGAAGTGGATGGGTAACGGCTAGTTTTCTTACATATTTGAGATAAAGAAAGTAGGATAATCGCTTAAGGCAGTGCTCCGCAACCTTCTTATCGCTGCGGACCGGTCAACGTTTGATAATTTTACCGCGGCCCACTGAGGGTAGGACACGTTGATTGTTTATATTTTAGTTTGTTTTGATTTAACAATTTCAATTTAGTTACATTTATAAATATACCTTCAGAATAAAATATAGTTAGACCAAAAATGAATCAAAGTGATTTAACGTGGAATATAAAGTGATTTAACGTGGAATATAAAGTGATTTCCGTGGAAAGTTACGCAAATCCGAGAGAAATGCACCACTTTAAATAAAATGGCAATAGTTTAATGTTCTTTAGGCTGCCCGGCACCATTTGATCCATGGACCGGTACCGGTTCGCGGACCGGGGGTTGCGGATCACTGGCTTAAGGTATCCGATTACGTTCGGAACCGTGATTTTGCAAAAGCATGTAAATGGATAATATTTATGATATTTAGTGTCATTTAGATTAGAAAATGTATATAAAATTGTTTTAAGAATAGTATTACAATAAAAAATGATTTAAGTACAATATTTTGACAAAAAATGAACATAGAATTACACATTTTCAAAACATTCTCTTTTTGTGAAAAATGCTTCTATTATAATAATATTTTGCCTGTATATAGCTCAGACCTCTGTGCAGAGGCTCAACTTAGAAGTGGGTTTATCCATATTTTACGACAACAGAGGGGAGAAATTTGAAGAAAAAAACCACCGATAATTATTTGAAATGGTTGTAACTCTGAAAATAATGTGAATATTTCAAAAATCATAGTTGAGCCTCTGTACAGAGGTCTGAGATATATACAGGCAAAATATTATTATAATAGAAGCATTTTTCACAAAAGGAGAACGTTTTGAAAAAAGGTTATTCTAAGTTAATTTTTTGTCGAAATATTGTATTTAAATAATTTTTTTTTGTCAAAGTATCCTTAAAACCATTTTATACATGCATTCTAATCTGTGACACTAAATATCATGAAAGTTATCCATTTATGTGCTTTTTTAAAATCACGGTTCCGAACGTAATCGGATGCCTTAATTTTTATTTACATAGTCATTCCCCCAGTCCATTGTAAGCGATGAAATGTATCGAAAACCATTCAGGCATTTGTGTACGTTTTCTGTTTTTGAATTTTCTGTACATTATAGATATTCTAAATTTACATGCGCGTAGCCAGCCAGACCCCATAATTTTTTCATGTATAATTATTAGAAGCCACAGATGAATATTCATTATCAATTTATAAATTCCATATATTTATTACACACACTATTTGCTCTCTAAATGAACATTAATGGAACATTTATCACTTTCTGTATTTATGAATAAATGAATAACTTTCGTATTTCGTAAGAAAAAGGGATAGTAGTTGGATTCAGCCTTTTTATACCGGTTCGATAAAATCTATACCAAATTTTATGTGAAACTTGGTAAACGGCAGTTAAAATGATAATTGCCACCAAGGATTTCTCTCTGAGATGGATAGCTGCTTCAATTTATGTATTCATTACTTTTTTCAACGTTCATAATAGCTAAAGCCAACTGCTCATAGTTGTGAGCATCAGGGTCAATAATGTTCCAGCTAAGCCGTGTATTTGAATCCTACTTCCTTTGCAGACCTGTCATGAGGAATGGTGAGAAATTTTACGCGTTAAGGTATCCGACTACCCTAAAAACATGACTTTTTAAAAAAATTGACAAATTGTTATGATTTTATTTTATAGGCCATCTTATTAGCTTTATAAAAAATACCAAGTTTTTTATTTTCCATTTACTAGAACAAAAACTACAAGTGTGTTAGGGAAAGCAGATGGCATAACTTTACACAAGATGCGTTTTACTCGAAATGTGTTTTTTTCGAAAAGCTTAAACGGGGACAGCGATTGCTCAAAAAGTTTTTAAAATAAATTCCTGAATTTTTTTGTGTAAGTTCTGTATAAAGTAGAAGTGTTTTAACCTTCAGATTTATCAATCACTGTTTTATTACAAAATTTACAGTTCTTTATGTGAATATAATCACTGTTTTTTTAAGCAATTTCACATAATAACTAAGATAAAGTGCTCTAGCTTTTGTAAAAATTAAAATATCTCTTATCCTGAAGGTCATTTCAAAAAGGAATAGCAAAGTAATACCTCAAAATTGAAAAAGTGAGAATTTGCTCATTTACTATTTGTACAGAGCGGGCCCCGTTTGTGTAATTCTTTGTCAATTTTTACCCATTTTTTCCCATTTTAGTAGTAATATAATTTATTTTTCTTGTCTTAATTTTAGCCTTTTTTTCTTAAAATGTACTAAATAAATCTAAAAATCACAAAAAAATCTCTTATCTCCATTTTTTTTTAAAAAAAGTTGTCGCAAGTAATCGGATACCTTAAAAGAATTAATGATTTTTATTTTTAGTTTATGTCGAGCTCTGAAACAACACGATGGCTCTAGGCGTCTTAATTCTGAACCACGACCAAGTGACGTGGACCACACTTAAGTCGGCACTCCGTCACCTAACTCCCACACCACATCAATGAGAGGATTTCGAGCCTTGACAGATTTAATGTACATCAGCCCCTCTATATGGCAAGTCTTCAGTTGGCAGTAGGTTTCAAACCCGCAAGTGACCGTTCGTGACTGCGGCCACTAGGTTACTACTGCCGCACATGTTAAATGCAACTGAATCTCAAATGATTTAAATGTTATGGAATTATTAACCCGTCGTTTATTGCGCTTAGAACCAAATTGAGAGGCAGCAGTTCTGAATCAAAGTCAAGCGACAAGGCTTACATTTGAGTTGACACCTTTCTCTCTCAACTTCCACACCGTGCAAATTTAAAGAATTTTCGTCTCGGTTAAAATCATTCAATACTGACGACTTAAAATTAAGAATACAATCGTAGCAACCTTGTAATAGAGAGCAAGGATTCTGAGCTTTTTATATAGGTCGGTAGCCCTATGAATCTTAAAATACAATCTGACCACTCTTTGTAGAAAATGAAAATTTTGCTGAAAAATCGTTGCATATATAGAGTATATGATGATTATGTTAAAACCGTTAATAAGGGCTGAAAGCGTTTTATTAACAATTCCTGTTGAAATATTTGTCTGCTCAGATACATTGATAGAATTAAACTGCAACACGAGGGGGGAAATATAACACAACACATTAACAGTAGTTAAATTGCATATTTAATTATAAATTTAATATATGCATATTTACAATGCGAAATACGTTCCTATTTATCACTAAAAATATTATAAAAATGAGGTTGTTTATATATGTATATATATATATATATATATCATCATCATTGCTCGCATTTAGCTGATTTTTTATGTTTAATGTCGATAAAATATACTGGTACGCAAATAGCAGAGAATCAGCGCCTTCGCAAGGTATAGAAATGGATATAAATTAAACCTCCAAAAATTCTACAGGTTAGATTTAAAAAAACCAAACAAGAATTGGAAGTGCTTTACATCTTCTAAAGCAGTGTTTCCCACCCTTTTTTATCGCCGCGGATCGGTCAACGTTGGATAATTTTACCGCGGCCCACTGAGGGGAAGGATGTTGATTGTTTATATTTTAGATTGTTTTGTTTTGATAATTTTATTTTAATTTTGTATTTAAACGTGCTTCAGAATAAAATATAGCTACACCAAAAATGAATACAAAGGGATTTTCATAAAAAGTAGCCCAAACCCAAGAAAAATATGCCGCAATAAATAAATAAAATGCAAATAATTTAATGTTTCTTGTGTGGACCTGGGGTTGGAGACCACTGTTCTAAAATACAATGGAATCATTTTTCAATAAATTATTGCCATCAGTGGTGCAGGTATCAAAAATAAATTAACTCGACCAGTATTGCTCGTTATTGATATTCATTGTAAAAAAAATGATTCAGTTGAAAAATTTAAACGGCTTTTAATATTAGAGAAAATTTTGAATTTTTTATATTCTTAAATAATTTTGACAAGCATTTGAAAGTTTGAAAAATCATTACTGAGCACTTAAATTATTCAAACTTCAAGGGTATTTTTGTAAAGGATATATTTTCACTTGTTATAGGATTATTGAAAATTTCTTAAATGGATAGAGAGAAAGATTCTCATATTCTCAGAGGTCACTGAAAATATCCATGAAATAGGCCAATAAAGAATATGGTTAATCACACTTTTGAGCTCAATCACATTTTTCACCGTAAGAAATTTAATTATGCGTCATGAATTTCAGAGCCTTTTCAGCACAAAGCTTCTAAAAAGACACTTGAGAATAAAAAGTTCTCAAGTAAGAGATTGGTACTAACACTCGATTATTCAAAAACAATTTGCTTAGAAATGATATTGTTATAAAATATATATAATTGTTTGATTGCTAATAAATGTCGCATTTGGAGGCTACTCCGAGGGGGGGGGGGCAATTGGGGACGGACCTCGTAGTTGTTAACCATAGTCAAGTGACAAGGACGACACCTGACCAATTTGAGAATTTTGACCCTCGACCGACAAACACAACACGAATAGATTCAACTCATAGAGAGAGATTCGATTTATAGACAGTCCTTTTGCAGAGTGATTCTTTAGTGGTATCACAGAACTTGAACTCATGACTCGGCAGATACAAAACCGGCTACGAGTTCAGTACCATAACCACTCAGCTACCACGGTCAAAATACACTGGACATCGATCATAAAGAGCTCTTTAACAGAATTTGAAACGTGACCGCAATAGTTAAATATCTCTACAAATCTCTGTATGTCACATATATCTTTTCAGCCTGTTTTATAAATTCTACTCCAGCAATAAAAATATGATGGAAGATAATCCCTCAGTATGATACTCGGATAAAAGTGAAGACAATTTTAATAAGGATGTCAAAAAATTGAAAAGCAGGATGGAAAAAAATACCTTTTGCTATCAAGTTTTCTTGCTTTTTTGCAAGGTATTTTTAAATGTAACTTCATGAATACCTTAAAATTCTTTCACATAACATAATATCGTTTTTAAGTATCTCTCTTTGTTATCCCTACTACTTAAATATGATTGCGTAAAATAAAGAATACCATCTAGATAATCACATGTATGATATTTAAAACGGTCAATATAGTAGCTAACCAGCTGGAGATATTAGAATCTCCTATTGGAAATTCTACTCTCATACTGAATAGTTTTATATTTAAGATATTAGAGTGTATAAAAATGTGGAATCTGTGATAGGATATAGAAAAATCCAAATGTTTCTTTTTTCTCTTATGTATCTTGTCTGTGGCTAAAAATAATATTCTCTAATGATGATCATTCAACCAATGATGTGTTTCATATATTTGTCATGTAATAATTGCAGAATTTTAGTCGGCGTTAATTTTTTTTTTTTTTATTCACTTGAGCAGAAAATAAATATTTAGGAAACTAGAGCGTAATGAAAAAATGCTCCGTATGCAAAGAAAAGAAAAACGGCTTAAAGATCATTTTTATTTGAAATTAAACTCTGAACTTATATAGTCTTTTTGCTCTTTTCTAACAAAATCGGTATGATTAAGAGATAATATATTAGTCATTTACTAAAATTACCATTCTACTTTTGATTGTTTCATTTCCTATTTCTATTATAATTCATATTTCCCCCTCAGATTAATACCATAGTATAAGTACTCAGTAATTTTCATGAGACTACCATAATTCTATTGAAGAGCATTATTACAATTTTATTCTCAGAGTGTTTTAAACTTGCTTTAATAAACGTAATGAGGTGTTGTTTATTTCACGATTATTCAAGAGATTTATGGTACATAAGTATTAATAAAATTTCTTTTTTAAAACAACGGAATATATTTGTTGCTCAACACATAATACGGTGAAGTTTTTCGGTTTTCTTTTTATCTGACAACAAATCTGTATCTCTGTAATATTAATGTTAATAGGTCTTTCTTATTATCACCTATTTTTCTTTTTATTAATAATTTTTAATTCTTATAATTTAAATACAGCATATAAAATCATAAATTATTTTCCTTGCTTAAATATTGCTAGTTCAGTATTCATCTTTAGCTCTTTCTAAGTTATACACAACTATATCTTTATTATTGTTTGCAACGCTCATTCGGCATTTTTCGTCTTTAGTCGGAAATCGTGCTCAAGGTCGTCCGTGACATACACACCCCTAAAAAGACATATGAACGAAGGAAAGATGTCCAACCCCCGCCACTCCGAAACGACATGAAACGCGGTAGTCTGTCCTCAGGTATTGGTGTGTGTGTCCCCCCACACACCAATACGCCGTAAAAGTGTAATTCCTATAATCTTATATCTTATCTATATAGCTTCGATCTAAGTGGGGCTCCCCCTCCACCTCTTTCTACGAAAATGAATGGCAGGGTTCTTTCTAATCCTAGTAGAAGCATGAAAATGAAACATGTAATATTTTTAAAAAAATGTCTTAGAGAGATAGAGAAATCCTACACTAAAATTAAACTTAAAATGTAGAAAAAGGGCAAACTTTTATAGAACTAAGTAAATAGTATAATTATCATTAGCAATATTGTAGTGAATTTAAGAATAAAAATCTATTTTTGTAAGAGAATCAGAGTTGCAATGAACAAATAGTTCTATTAATCACATAATTGCTTAAATATACTTTGAGTCTAAAAAGAAAATTTAAATAATTAAAAATTTAAAATAACAAAATTAAGTATAAAGGTATTAAGAAAAAGTTACATTAAATAATTTAAAAGCAAGAAGGCAAAATGTAATTAAGAAGACTGACCTTGCAGCAGCACCGGATATACTTGTACAAAACTGCCATACACTGACAAAAGAGCTAGTATAAGTTAGAGATTATGCGATATAAATCTTCTGATTAAATCTCTTTTTAAAGGTTTTGACCTAGATTTCTCTCTTCCCAATCAACTACTTGTCTTACTGTCCCTTTGCTTAAATTAATTCATGGATAGAATTGAATATTATTAAGTTACAACCGAAATTCACACAGCCGTTCGGCTCTTCTGAACAAATTATCTATGATTTTAAGTGGGAATTTTGAAATAGTTTTTTCAAAAGACAAACCAAAATCTTTAGTTGATTTTTTAAAATTAAAATTCAATTTAACTATGTTAAATGATCCAAATGAAAGCACGAGAAAGTATGGAACAACGCTTTAAGGAGTTTTTTTTATAGATATTTAAATAAAATTTTGAATCTAAAGTATTTATAACCTATTTCTGCTACCATAAACCTATTGTTTCCTTCTTAGAATATAATTAATTCACAAATATGATTGTATATTTCACAAAAAAATATTGCTTTATAAGTGCAGACACGTGAATAAAAATAATTTTATATGACAATACTAATATCCCTTTGTTTTTTATTCTCACCGAACAAATCCTTGAAGTAACATTACAAAATATGAAGTTTTCACTTCCATCGTGTGTGGTCATAAGCACACACACTTTTTTTAGTTTCCAGATCAGCAAAGTCACCAGATCACTAGGACTAAGCCCTTGTGACTTTTGGTCGTAGGGATTTCTTAAAGATCGCATCTATCATGGACTTGTGGCTATTGAAGCGGAACTGGAGACCAGCATTGTCCACCATGTATCTTTCCCTCCAAATGATAATGCTTTTAGCAAAGAGTTGATCGATAAGGTATGTACATAGGGCCCACAGGTGTTATAAGTAAATAAAATTTTTTATTATTTTTTGATTTTTAAAACATTATCCTTATATTTGCTTCAATACAGCGTCATCTATTGGCAAATTTTTAAACTATTTGTCCTAACATATATCTTGGCAGTGTGATTTACGTAACTTATACCTGAAAATGTTTTCGGATCCGTTAAGTAGAACCTGAACCACTTATATACCTCTAAAAAACGGTCAGTTCAATTTTAATCACTCCGTACATACATATTAAAATATTCTTGATATGGGAAATTAAAGATATGGAAAGTAAACATAACAGACAGTTTAAAATTTTGAATATAAAAAATGGATACTACAGTATCTATAAGAATAGTAGACTGAGGACTGCTACCAGGAGTAAAACCAATTTAATAAATAGCTAACCGTTCTTTTTCTGTTTATAGTACTGAGCAAAATCGTAATTTTGATCAAAATTTGAATCGGCATTATTAATAAAATATAAGTTTACTTACCCAAAAAGTATTCGCAAATGCTTAGATCACTGCGCGAATCAAAGAATAATAAAGAAGTTTTTGCCAGATTCAGGGATTTAAATACAAATCCAGAGCTTGAAAAAGATAAGTTTATTTGTAGTAAATTTGCAGTGATTCTAATAGATTACTAAAATTCTAATATTAAATAAATCTAAATATTAAATAATTATAATATTAAGTAATATCATATTAAATAAAACTAAAATAATACTAATAATACTTTTATAATTTTCTAAGCAATAACAATAAATTAAAAATAATTCTTTAGATTTGATTTCAATGAGCTATATTTTATTGTCAACTATGATTTGATAAGTAAGTAAAAGAAAATAAAAACATTTTCAGATAATTTTATGTACTATATATACAATATATAGTATATAAAATAATTTATATGCAAGTTATAACTTAAACGATTGTGTCCAAACTGAAAGCGTGAATGGAGATTAAGGTCAACAGTGCAAACAAAAATCCTTGTAAAATGTGAGGTAGGAAGGCAATCACCGAGCAGCTTGAAGGTCTGTTCGTAGTCAAGAACACAGAAAAAAATCAGATTTAAGGGGAAATTTTTTATTAACTAATAGGCAAAATAAATTTTTCAAATGAGTGACACCCAGCTGCTATACAGATGAAATCAGTGACAGAAAGAACCTCGTATATTTTGAAAGATCCACAGCATTTCACTGAAGTCAGCAGATACAACACTAGTTCTGGCAACGAGATCCTCTGGTGGCTGAATGGACGTCTCGCTGTCTTTTTTAACTTTTTCCAGAGAAAATAGTCCAGTGAAAAGCCAGCAACGGAATATCCTCGGGCAATCCATTTATTGTGAAAGGTATTGCGCAAGTAGTTTCTTACTTATCTGACATAATGAGTTGGCCCTACCAAGTGCTGAAACACATAATCGCATGCTAATTTGAGCGCCCAACTCGTAGCAAATCTGGGAGCACCTTCAGCAAGAAGGGGAGTTACTTCTGACCGTGAGTGAGATCTGGTAAGAGATACGACCCAATTAAGTGATCATGAATTATCCCTTCCCATACATTCTCGAATAATTTTTCTGAGAAGCCTTTTGAAGTGTAGCATATAAAATTACTGTGACCCACACATGATTATTGTGAATATTAAACACGCCACGTATGTGTGAAAGCTACCTCATCATTCAACAGAACAGATGCTGAATCTGTGTGTGTCGTGTTGCAATTATTGTGTTTATCAGACACAAGTGAAAAATGCGTTCTTTTAAATCTGCTCTCCTTGAATATGGTGTAGAGGAATAATCTTGCTTCACGAAACACTCGACATACAGTCATATTTGGTGACTCTTTGGTATTGAATCACGGTTCGTGTGCATCGTTCAGGTCACTCGGTCATTTTAGGCCTAATTGCCTCTATCTCGTTTACTGCTCTGACAATTCTTCTTCATCCTGTGTCTTGGATGCGAAATGATCCCATTTCTACGAGTTGCTTATGCAACCTTTGAAATTTCTCCGACCGTATACTAACTACTCCGTTTGAGAAATTACTATTAGTAAGGTCTTGCTGCTTTTTCAGCTTTACCGTTTGCAGACCCGTTCATAAAGAGGTATCTCTGGTAACAAATAACAATCAAATGAAAAGTTATGTAAAACGTAAAGTAGGCATAAAATTTTATAGGAATGCTCAGCTCTGCTGATATTTAATAGATGGAGATATTTTTGTTGATTTACATCTTAGGCTCCCTTCACACCAAACGAATTCCAGTCAGCCGCAATCAACCCGAACCACAGTGAATCTAACTGACCAAGATTCGGCTTCGTAATTTCCCACTCAAATAAGCCTATAAATATAGTTCCTCTGCCTTCACACCAATCGAAACCGGTTCTATCCGACATGAATCTCGTTCCGCGCGTTCAGTAGATTAGATTTTCTTAAATCATGCATCAGCAGTTGGACGCTATGGCTGTTGCAATTTCTTGAACAAAAAGTTAATTTAAACAAATAAAATGTTGATTTTTATTGTTTTTTAAAATTTTATTATAGTGATTATATCATATAAAATTTCTATTTAAGAAAGTGATTTCAGATGTATTGAAGATGATGACTTTAGATAGATGACGCTTATATTTTTGATATTCATAGCATTCATTCTTTTTCATTATGTAAACTAACTCTAGTTCTTGTCACCGAGAGTGCAGGCTGTATTTTATCTCTGCTAATGTCGAGTAAATAATAAATTTAAGGTTGCATGTATTATTTTATTCAAATTTAGAAATTTGAAAACTCTATTATTTATTAAATAATATTTTAATGCAAAATGTGTTTAGGGGGGGAGGGTGTAATATTCTGAAAGATGTTTGAAACAGCTTCAGAGATCAATTTTATAAGAATTTATTTAATTTTGGGGGAGAAAAAATTAAATATTTATAAGAATGCTAAAGTAGAATAAAGCACCAATACTGTTGATAAGATAATTTTTTTAAAAGATTCCATTTTATTAATACATAGATCCCAAATTTTGTGTGTGTGTGTATAATATTTTCGATAAAACAAACAAAGTTTACATGGCATAGTAAGATTTTTAATTGACTAATGTATTCAAAAACCGAGTAAAACCATTTTTAAATTTTTAATTAAAAAAATAGTTATGTTCATTTGAAATGCCTTTTTAAAACATTAGACATGTTATTTGTAAAAGTACTTGCAATTTAACACAATTACAATATATATTTATAATTTGTTACTTCTTTTCAGACAATAATTACACTTGATACTAACAGGGAAAATATTAAAAATAATAAAAAAATAAAACCGTTCTTTTATATTTTTTTGTTTAATGTATTTCACTTTGAAAATAAATGAATAAGAATACAGTTGTGAAGTTAACACTTGATACTCGTATCTTAATCGTCTTAAAATTTTTGTAAACAGCATCCATGTTCGACAGCAACTGATGGAAGAAAGGTTGATTCGTATTGACTTGCTTGGCTGTGAGAAAGCGAATCTTGGTCAGTCAGAATCGCTGTGATTTGGATTGATTATTACCGAGTGGGATTCGTTTGGTGTGAAGGGAGCCTTTTATGAGTGCTTGGATTGATTGCATCTTGAAAACATCTTAATTACATTTGTCTCTTATGAGTGTAAAGGATTTGAGATTATTGTTTTCCTATTAATTAAGGTTCAAGTAAACTTCTTTTAACTTTAGAATTTCAGTGGCTTCTTTGGCACAAAAAAAAATTCCCTCTGGGGATTCAGAGATTGCCTTCAGGTTCAAAAATTTATTTCAATTTTTGTTTGTTTGATGACCTTTATCCATAATTTCAATCATTCAGACCACCATTTTAGTTACACCTTATGTATATATGCAGGGTGTTTCTGAAATCCATAAGCAAATTTGAAGGGAGGGAAGAAAACTTCAGTACAAATCAGAATCACATAAGAAAGCAGTATTCCAAGCAGATTGATGGCGCTGTAAAACAGCTTTCAAGATGGGAATGCGCATGCTTCTCTTTGTGAAAGTGTGCAGTGAAATGAACAGGAATTGTTTCACTAACTCCAAGTTAGCCGATACTCACTTCGTTTATGGCACTAATGTATGGCTGTATCGGAAAAGACTTCCAACGAGGTGGGTACTAAATTAACAAATGTTCGCTCAAGTGCATCAGAATCTGTATGAATGTGGATCCTTCAGAGTTCTGATTTGGAACACAAGGCAGGTGTGACCAACAAGAATAACAGATTTAGAATAGGATCTGTTGAATGCTGTGGACCATAATCCTATTACCACTGCACGTGCGCTTGCCGCAACTGCATCCGCATCAGCTGTGTGCGAAGGCTTACATCCATTTCATCTTCAAAGAACCCACGTACTACAAATGGAAGAATATCTATAACGTATTGTGCTTTCACAGCAAAAAATTGTATTCGACCGGCACTTCTTTAAGTCTGTTTTGTTTATTGATTAAGCATCATTTACACGCGTTGAGTAGTTAAGTTCTAAAAATATGCACATGTGCCGCACAACACTGCATTGCTGTTAATGTGGGAGTTGAAATCGTGGCTACCTAATTGGTCAATTTATACATCTCATCACCTCCAGTGAACACTCCCATATATCTCCTCTTTCTTGAGGTGTTTCTTCTGGAATTGCTGATCGATATTCCTGCTGAAGTTCGACTCCGACTGCGGTTTCAGCATGATGAGGATCTACCTCATTATAAAATTTCCATACGTGCCCTTCTGGCCAAGACATATGGAGGCAGATGAATTTGGCATGGGGATCCTGCCACATGGCCCCCAAGATCATCTGATGAATCACCTTTTGATTTTCATTTTTGGGTTTTATGAAGGTCACTGTCTATGAAACGCCAGTAGATTTTCTGAAATGGACCATGTTGCAAAAATCGCCGTCACTACTTCACTATCCGCGAAACTTTCAGTATTTTGAAAATGTTCACTAATTCATGCGGTGCACGTGTCAATAGTGCATGAACACTGATGGGCTGCATTCTACACACCTCCTGTGGTGCTTTTCTACACTATTAAAATTCGTAGGTAAACAAACGTATCTATCAATGCGGCCCCATCTTCTCCCGAACCGCACGACGCAAAAACTCGCCGAAGGTACCAAAAGTTTGGGAATGATCCGAAGAATCCATTTTGATCATTTATATTCCAATATTCCAAGTAGTTAAAAAGATATTAGTTAAAAACCTTAAAATGCATAATTAGTGCCATTTTTCACCGCCAGGGGACAAGTTCAACTTCTTTTCTTATTTTTTTTGAACGCTTTTAAAACGTGATCTAATTTTTTTCATGAGATTCAGACAAAAAATAATTACAGATTCGGAAAGATCATTTACTTCGCCGCGATACAGTATAATTTATTTTACAAACTAATTATATTTTCTATTTTTTACGATTTTTTTTAAAATGAGTCAAATTTGATACGTTTTTATGAGTATGATTTCTAAATCGTTCCGCTTGCATTTTCTTTCGCGCTAATGAAAAAAAAATATTTTAAACTGAAAAAGTTCATACGTTTCTCTTTTAGAATCAGTTATTTAAAAAATTAAATGTCAAAAACTGTGTTTTTTTTTGTTGCGATTTTTCAAAAAATATTCAAAATTTTATTTTAAAACTTAATAACTTCTTTATTTATAAAAATAATCTCACGAAACTTTTTTTTCCGTGTGTAGAACAATATTATACGTAATCTGTACAAATATGGATAAAATATCTTAAAAATTACTGCTTTTTTTAAAAAAAAGTGTTTTTCGTTTAACACCGTTTTTACGAGATTCCGTTAAAACAATATTCTCCTTAAATTTTTTATTTTAAAATTACCGTTGTTTGTTATCGATGTGGGAAATTTGGAAACTTCAAGTTAAAAATTAACTACTCAAAAAATGAAAACTTTAAAAAAACATTCGCTAGATTTTTAGTGCTTTGCGCATGTGCGGGGGTTAACTCCAATCTTCGCGTTAGCGACATTGCTGTTTAGAACTAAGCCAGGTGGAAGGAGGGGGTTGTATTCAGGGACGAGGACTGTGGGAGTTTTCCCACAGAGTACTTGTCCCTGAAATACCTCCTAGTATCTCCTATACATCTTAAATACCGTCCCATTTATAAATACCTCCTAGATGATAGAAGGCCTGGCCGAATGGTTTGTGACGTCACTACTACTAGGGAGAGATCGTCCATCCTCTACGGAGCTTCTCTGATACATTTTTTTTTAAATACTTTTTGTTATTAAAACAAATATACTTACAGGAAATTTAAAAAATTAATAAATTAATCATTAAATTGTGTTTATGTACATAAAACATAAGAGTAAATATTAGTTTACCTATTTAAATAATAATTTCAAGTATATGATTATCGATGTATTTACTACGAACGCACATTGCGATGAACATTTATAAACACATTTATTACATTGTAGTAAATTGTAAGAACCTTTTGTATTCGAATACGTATTTTTTTTACAAAACTATGCTTATTTCTTAGCTTGAAAGTTTATTTTCTTATTTTTTTTTTTCAGAATAGTTACAAAGAGGGAAATAAAATTAGAAATAGTTTTCAAAACAAAAAACGACATACAAATTTAAAAACAGTAACTTTATTGGTATCACACAAATACAATATAAAGTATTATTAAATAAATTTCAAATATATTTGTAGATAAATTATACCTACATAATTATAGATATATAGTTAATAAAGTAGGTATTTTTTTCGAGCAAAGCAAAAAAAAAGGACACACAAATTTAAAAACAGTAACTTTATTGGTATCAAATACAATCACAACATTAAGAAATATTAAATAAATTTCAAATATATTTTAGAGAAAAATCTATACTATAAAATTATAGATATATTCAGGAAAATAAGTACATACATAAAAATAGATTACACAATTTATTTAACTGTTGTCACAGTTACTTTTCTTTCCTTAAATCTTTGGTACTTTTTCTCCCAAAAGTACTTATTCAGTTATACGTTGTTACAAATAGGAATCAAATATGTTGTAAAACTTCATTAGTACCATGCATAGTAATAAACAAAAATTTATATACACACACATTCTTTGCAATAACAAGCAATAAAAATTACCAAAAATAAAGTTCCCACAAATAACAATATGACAAGTTATCGTAAAATAAGTTAAAAATATTTTTTAATAAATCATACATATATAAAAGCATGGATATGCACCTAAAAAAATAAATATATATTGAGAGAAAAATAATGCACCCACATACATAAAAATAATGTACTTTATTTAGCTAATAAAGTATGTATTTTTCTTTTCTTCGTTTCAACTTTTTGAATATCATTTTTTTTCCTTACAGTAGTTATTTAATAATGCATTTGTATAAGTGAGGATAATATGATTTAAAACTAGCTCAGAAGAATGATCATTGTTACAAGGTTCATCATATAAAAAAAATTCATTTGAATTTATCAAGCTAATCGATATTTCTGAAGCAATTATTAGACGTTGATTATTTTGTTTAAGAAACATATTTTCATAATCATTTGAAAGAAGTTTCTGAACTATTATATAGTTGTAGAGCACTGCTGTAACAACATCTGGAGAAGGGCACAATAAACTTTCTCTGTCTAAGTTACGTATTAAATCATAGTTAGAATTTAGTTCAAAATATTTATTAAGAACAAGTGATTTGGAACAAAAGTCGCATTTTAATTTTTTAAGTGCTGCTCTAGCACAAACACCAGCTAAATATGTTAAAACAGGTAGATACGGCTGAGCATCATGAAAATCTTTTTCAGATAGTTAAAATTATGCAATACTGATGACTCTAAAGGATTTTCACTCTAAAGGACACGAATCTTCCAAATGAATGTCTTTTAAGTTAAGCTGGCCATATATGTTTGAAACCTAAGTTAGAAGTAAAAAATTTTGCATTCTTAGTTTAGTTTCTACTTCATAAAGATGTCGAATTGATATTAAATATTGAGAACCTGAAAGTGTTCTATATTTCCCAAAACGACTTTCTAACGCATCTGTTTGAATTTTTCCGGGAAGAAAATACTGAAATTTTAATTCGTTAATGCAATATTTTGACATTTCAAGTAAAGCGTATGTGGTATGAATAAAAGCAAGATGTGTTTCTTTAGTAAGGGTGCCAGTAGTACAATTTTTTCCCTTCCACGAGTCTAACCATGACAAAATTTTATGCAAGAATTCACATGTTTGGTTGTCTGGAGATAAAGTAATCGGTTGCCGATAAGGATCAAGCAAATGTTGTCCCTTTAAAGATGTTTTAACATTAACTATTTTCCACCATGTACAAGTTAAGGAAATAAAAATTGATGTTGTTTCATAACTAATTAGTTTATGTTGCTCTCCTAATAGTTGAAGCCCCTGAATAACAAAATTATTAAATATCTTAAGCACAAGTTTCAGGATTTGTAGGACATAAAGCCTTCAAAGTTAAACCATAAGCAAACTTTATTAAATTATTACTTTCTATGTCATATAGTTGTTTAAGTGTAGAGAAATTTGCTTTTAATAATGGAAACTTATTATGATCTTCAAAATCTGGGAAATAAAAACATTGACCTGCATTTTTTTGATTAATCCAATTGTTACGAATGCATTTAAAAATGTGCACTGAATCAATAACAAAAAATAAAGGATTGGAAGAATCAGAAGGATGTGGATATACAATGCTCAATTTGGGAGGAACCGAAAAGTTTGACATTACTTTTCGATTTATAGAATTATTGTCAGAAACTACACCTATAACTTTGAATCCTATACCATCAAGTTCTACGATAGCTTTTTTAACAACAGCAAACAATTTTTCTCCATCGATTTTTTTCACTGGCATTATATGAACTACTTCTTTAAGAAGAGAAAGAAGACTGAATCATGAGCATATATGCTGAAGTAGCAGCTTGTTCATTGTTATATGCCATCCCTAGAATATTACCCCCTTTAAAATCTAAATATGGCTTTAAATGGATTTCGTCAAGCATCAGTATGACAGTTTTGTCAACAGATTTTAGGATATTTACTTTTTTTTCATGTATGCTAGAAAGTTTTCGTTTGATTGTTCTGTTTGAGGGTTAGTTTTTAAAGATGTACAAATTTTGCGCAAAGTTCTGGGATGGGGAATATTGAGATATCCTGAATTTCTTATAAAATTTTAGAGGCATGAGGAGATATGGATTGTAATATACAAAAAAATCCATCATTTCAGAGGAATATCTAAAAGAAAACTTGTTACTAGTTAAAAACTTGAGTTGGTCAATAAAGAAATGGAGTGCAATTTTCTTATCATCATCTAAGTCTGAAAACATACTTTCTAAAAGATTAACAATAAAACCAAATGTGCTGTAGGAAAATCATGGGAGCTTTTCATTTCTACTCTGAGAGCCAGTTCATGTAATATTTCATTTACAACAATAGTATTATTAACTTTTACAGGAAATTTGTACTTACCAAGTTGATCTACCTTTGTTTAACCTATGTGAATTGTTAAATCTAAGTCTTTATTTATAATCACTGATGCTTTAATAACAGGAGATATTATTGTGTCTAGCATCATAATTATTACTAGATCATTTTTACAAACAACAGTCCATATATCCTGAAGTTCCTCTGCATTTAAACACTCTACTAATTCTGGAAACGACGTAAGTGATTTCTTTTTTTCGAATTCTTCCTTGGAAATAATGCTTGCGTAGATTGAGCGTTGTAAGTGTTCATTTTCTAATATTTGCAGTCTCTGCTCAGGACATTCTCGAGCGGGATTTGCAGAGTTAGAAAGATATGTGGGGAAATCTGTAAAAATAGTTGGCACAGCAAAATTTTGTAGTCTGAAACGCTTTAAGGGCACACATATCTTCTCTCCAGTCTTTTCATTGTAAGCTTCGGTGTATCTTCGTATTGCATCATCCGAAAAGTGTAATTCACAAACCTATAAAATTAAATATATATATATATATATATATATATATATTGTTTTGCATCAACAGAAAATATTTGTTAGAATTAACAAAAATTTCTCTGATAATTAGATTTTTTTAAAATTTTGAATGGAACTTCTGTTGGAAATACCAAAATAATTTTGATACATCAGAAAAAATTTTGACATTCTTATACAAAATTCGAACAAAATTTTGTTTATTTTTCTCTTTGATTTAATGAGATTTGTGTTTATTTTGCCAGCAAATGGTTGTCATCAAAGCAACTTGATACGAAGAAATCCTTCTTGTCGGGAAACCACGTAGTCTACATTAATGCAAACAATTCTAGAAAAGAAACGATCAGTTTTGTCGTCATGGGATTAGAAATCGGTACTCACTACCTCTAAATGTGGTGTCTTCTCCGACATTTGCTGTCGTAGCAATCGTACTTCAAGTTAACAATATGAAGTTAACGAATTGTGAGGTTAACGCTGAGTCATGTCTATCTGTTTTCAGCTTACTTTTACAGCTTTATTTTTTCTTACTTTTAAAGTCATCCTAATAGTTCAAAAATCAGCTAGTTTTGTTGTTGTTGTTGTGAATGTGTTTTGCATTTTGTATCTACACATCATATTAATATACAAAATAATCAATAAATGGTTGCTTATGTCCATATTTACATTGACTACGAGCTCTATATCATAATGGGCTTTCTTTGCTAATAAACTATTATTACTTAAGGTACTTTCGTTGATTCAACGAAAAGGTATTTGGTAAATGACACAAAAATAAAGCAGCAATAGCAAAAACACTAGACAGTTTTTGTCTCATTAACAATGCTTGTTTGGGCTCATTTTTAAAAACATAAATTTTATTAGGGCTACAAAATATTTATTTCATAAACAAAACACCTTTATCATTATAGATAAATAAAAATGAATTGCCAATGTTTAAGAAACTCACATGAAGAAAAAGAATTGAGTACATTTTCAAAGGTCTTATCGAACAACCTATTAAAGTTATTTGTAGACTTTTAAAATAAAGATATTATTACAATTTCCATAAATAGAATAAAATTAAAAAACTTACCTTCGAATACTTTGATGGAGCCAAATCTTTTCTTGAAATGTCTTGTATCCATTTTTTTCGAAGGGAGTCCTCTTTTAGGAATCCAAAACATTTGTACTGTCCCAGTATCTTTATAATTGCTATTGCAATTCGGTACAACGCATGTGTAGACCATTTTTTTATGATCTTATCCAAAATCGTCACAAATAAATTGAAAATCTGCAATAAAAACGTTGAAAGCTGCAAACTGTACAGGAACAACAACCAAAATGGCGTAGACGAGTAAAGTGAACTTCAAATCAGGCGGGATTTTTATATCCACTATATGTGACGTCACAAGCCTCTCTCATTTCAGTCGCCAGGCCTTGTATCTAGGAGGTGTTGGTTATGCTCGCTCTTCGCCTGAGTTCATTATAGAATCATTTCATTCATTACCGATAATTGTTTTAAAGTGCAGGCATTTTACCCTTTTATACAAATATATTTTTAATCTAAAATTCAAAAACAACACAATAAAGTAATTAATAGTCTTTTCAATAAACAACGGGGAGAATTTTTGTATAACAGTGGAATAAAAAACCTTAAAAATTCTGTTTTTACAAAACAACGAAACTTTGCATGTAAATAAATTTATTTAAAAATTAATATAATAAAATTAATACATATCTTCCTTTTGATTTAATTATTTTACAATTTTTTAAAAATATTTAATAAGCCTTTATCAATAAACGAGTTTTTTTTAATTTTATTTTACAGCCATTTTTTTAAGAAAACGGTATGCAACAACTAATTGTCCAATGAACATTTTTTATCAATTTTTTTTATTTCAAAACCTAAGAAGGATTTATTGTTATATAACGATTGATTGAGTAAATGAAAATACCAAACCCCTTTTATTATTTTAAGCTCTAAGAAAATAATTATTGTCAAAACAATGAATATGTTTGTTTTGTATAATATACTTTTTTCGTCAGATAAATGTTTAAATGATTTACTAAACAAAGTGTGTGGAATGAAAAACAAAAATTATTATAATACTAAAATATTTCTATCATACTTTATTCTTTTGTTTTTGAATGTTATTTTTAGTGAATGTAAACATATATATATATAGGCTTTTCCCTATATATATATGAAATAGATTGTAGTAGTGTTGGCCGGAGTGAAAGATTATCAATTTTGATTTAGTAATGACGTCTTCAGAATAGCTTTACCTCCTTTATTATGAGCACACATCAGCAGATTAAAGCACAATTACGTTCTATTTTCACATTGAGTAGACAGCGGCATTTTGGAGGACACAACACAAAGACAAAAAGCAGCAAGTATTTACAATCTTACGTGATGGCGGCAAGCAGAGAAAGAGCGCAATTACATCAGATTTTATGTTTTTATACCAACAGTGCACAAGCGCGTGACTATTACATAATAGTAGTTCTGATTGGCTAGAATGCGCGGGATACGAAAATCGGCTTAGCCGATTACGATTAAGATTACAATGTTTATTTTTAAACCTAAGAATTAAAGATTATTTATAGATCATTAAAGAGTTAATTAAAAGTATGTTAGAGGGAATTATTACATTTCCCCCCTCCGTAAGACGCGTGTGTGCGCCAGGGCCCTTGACACAGACCCGTATCTTACAGAGAAATTAAATTTAAAATTTTGAATAAAATTATTATTTTAAAAACTTCCTGCACTTGCCGGTAATGACATACATAGCATGATCTTCAACACAGACATTAGATAATAGAAAAATATAAAAACAAAAATATACTGGTAAATTGTAAAATATGGGTACCCATAAGTAACATTCAAAACATAGTAAGATTCAAAATGTAGGAAAAATCAAAAGTATCGTTCAAAAATGTTCACATTTTCTTGAGTAGCTGATGTAATAATATTCACATTTTCTTGAGTAGCTGATGTGATAATGTTCACACCACTAAACATTATATCTTAAAAATACACACAATATCAAAAATAAAAATAAGAAACACTTGTAATGGAATGAAAATAAAATAAGATTCAAAATAATTGTAGCCTGAAATATCAAAATATCATCAGTGATAAACATCATGGAAACATCTAAGTTTGTTTCAAAAAAAAAAAAAAAAATGACTTCTTAGTCTAAAATAAACTTAATAATCTGAGACTATTAAGGAAGGGGAATGTAATTCAGACTCTTCCCAGTTTCCATCCAAGAGCATACACTTCTCCAAAACTGAAACAGTATACCGAGATGAAAACAGGGAAAAATCCGAAATGGATTGGAAGATGGACCCATGTTTCGCACATTATAAGATCTTTAATCATTTCTTATTGTGATATTTCACAACAACAGTAAAAAAAAAATATATATATATCTCAAAAGTGGAAAGGGGTTCCACCTAAGACGGGTAAAAGGACAATGATTTGTAGGTGTGTGGGTTTTTAATTTAAGTGTAATTATTATTCATGACTTAATTTCAATTCTTCAGGAGGATAATAAGTTCTCAATTTTGAAACGTGGACAATTTCAGTAGCTTTTTTAGTTAACGCGTTAGGCTTAGTTATTTCATAATTGACATCTGACAACTTTTGTACTATTTCGTAGGGGCCTGAAAAAATTGGGGATAATTTTCTTCGATTTGGATAATTTAATTCTTCATAAATTACTATGTCACCCGGTTCAAAAGGAGAATCAATGAAACGTGAATCATATTTAATTTTGTTTTTCTCATGATAACATTTTCATCTAACATTCTGGCTTCTTCAACTGGCGGGTAAACTTGATTTTGAGCTAATGGAGGTGTATATGGTAAAGTGCCAAATAACAAATATGCAGGAGGGAATTTTGTGACTGAATGAGGAGTTAAGTTATACTCATTGATTACTTGTTCCAAATGTTTGGTCCAAGGAATTTTGGTAGGGGAGGAATTTACTTTACATCTTAATTTAGTTACAATAGACTGATTTACACGTTCACATTTACCATTTGTCTGGGGATGATGAGAAGTAGTTAATAACTGTTTAACGTTATAATTTCTTAAAAAGCGTTTGAATCGAGATGAAGTAAAAACACCATTTCTATCAGTTAACAGTTTAATAGGTATTTGAATTTGGAAAAGATGTTTTAAACAATTTGTGCATAGGTTTCTGTTGTTTCACTTTTAGAAGCAAAAGCCCAAACATAGCGAGTTGCATGATCAATTACTAAGTGGAGAAATTTTTTTGTAGAATTATAATAATTGAATCCACCAACAGTATCAACAGAGATATACTCAAAAGGTTGATCTGTGGGTGGTACAGTCTGTGAAAGACCAAATCTTTTTTGCCTTTTCTTTTTGTTTAATTGACATACATTACAATGTTTAACAAATTTTGAAATATCTAAATTAATGAGGCCAATAATATTGAGGAGTAATTAAATTTATCATTTTTTAAGTACCAGGGTGTCCAAATTGTTCATGAGCATTTTGCAAAATTTTTCTTCTTAATGAAAAAGGTACAACAATTTTAAACAGATTTTTCTTTTTAAGAACAAAGACATCATCAACTGTCTTATATTTAGATCATTTACATTACCTAAGTTTTGATGGGTTTTTCACTCTCTTAATTCAAGTAAATGTACAGAGTGTTGGATATATTGAGCAATAGGATGTCTTGATAACATGTCAGCTTCAGTCCCTTTTAAATATTTTACTTCATAATCAAACATGCTTAATTTTAATGACCAACGAAATAATCTCCCTTAAATTTTTCACATTTTGAAGCCAAACAAGAGCAGCATGATCAGTGTGGATAATGAATTTTTTACCATGTAAATAATAATAAAACTTATCAAGAGCATCTACTATGGCCAAACATTCCAATACTGTGATACAATAATTTTTTTCATAATCACGTAAAGTTCTAGAATGATAAGATACTGGGTGAAGGGTACCAGAATTATCGGGTTGTTTCAAAATAACTGCAATAGCGTTCAGCGAGGCGTCACAGAAAACATGTAGAGGTAATTTAGAGAGGATCATATAATTGTAATACAGGTTTAGTTACTAATTTATTTTTTAACAATTCAAAAATGCTGTTTGACATTCAGCAGTCCAATCCCATTGTTTATCTTTCTTTAGTAGTTGGTTTAAAGGTTCTCTAATTTTGGCATAGGAATCAATGAATTTGTTATAAACATTTACAGAACCAAGGAAACTTTGAAGTTGTTTAACATTTTTCGGAGGTTGTAAATTTTTAATAATTTCAATATTTTGATTATAAGGGGTAATGCAACCTTCTTTAATTTCATAGCCTAAAAAATTTATCTTATTTTTTGCAAAAACACATTTTGAAAATTTTAATTTAATGTTTTCTTCCTCACAAATTTTGAATATTTTTCTTAAATGAGCATAATGTTCTTCCAAAGAATTTGAAAAAATAACTATATCATCGAAATAGTGAGAAGCAAAATTTGAACACTTATGTTTAGTTAAAATTTTACGAATAGTACGATTAAAAATTGCTGGGGCATTTCGAAAACCAAAAGGAAGAACTTGAAATTCATATAAACCTTCAGTTGTAATAAAAGCTAATTTTTCTTTTTCTTTATCATGCAGAGGAATGTGCGTAGCCGCTTGTCAAATCCAGCGTAGAAAAAAATTTAGCACTATTCAATTTATCTAGCAGGGAGTCTATTCGAGGTAATGTGTGGTTCTGCATCTGTCTTACAAATTGCATTAAGTTTTCTATAGTCAATACATAATCTGGTTTTCTGTTTTTCATCTCTCTTATAAGCTAAAGTAACAGGGGAAGAATAACGACTATCGGATTCTTTAATTAAGCCTGCAGCTAATAAATTTTGTATTTGTTTATTAATCTCAGCTTCTGAAGTGGTTGAAGTTCTATACGCTCGCTGAGAAATTGGGAGGTCTGATGTTAAATGAATTCTAGGGGGTTCCATCCTTATTTTACCTACATCATATTTATTTTTAGAAAAAACATTAGAGTATTCTGAAAGAAGTTGTATCAGGTTAGGAGATAGTTCTTTGACAGTCAGAGGTGAGAAAACTTCCTCTGAGGTATATTGACTAACTCTTCCTGTATATGTAATGAAATTTGTTTAGTGAGTGTGGATTCTGATTATTTACAATGATTTGTCCGTTTTGTAGTAATTGATTATGTTCACAATCAATAACAAATTTATATTGACTACATTCTGGTAGTCCTAGAATAATATAAGGTAGACTACTACTAATTATATACAGATTTATGTGTCTCTCTACCTGTCCAATTGTTAAATAAGCTTTGCATAGTTTGTTTAATTGAAAATTACCATGGGCTTGGTTAATATGTACAGGCCTGGTTGTTTGTTGTGGTAATCTAAGTTTATTTACAATATCTGCAGAAATTAAAGATAGAGTGGATCCAGTATCAATAACAATATTTACATTGTTCTCTTAGGTAAATTGTCCAAGTTAGCTAGGCTTGGCAATGATGAGATGTGTCCGGACACTTGTAATTGCCAATATGCTGGGCCAGCGGCCCCAGTAGAGGGGTGTTGTCTCTGATTAGGAATTTGTTGACTGCTAACAGAGTTCTCCGAGCTCTGAGAAACAGTGTTAGTAGCCAAAGATGAGTCACATGTAAATGGGGTTTGTCTCAATTGATGTTGATTAAAAGGACATTGTAGTTTCCAATGAAAAGCATTGGGAATTCCTTGTTGTGTACAAATACTACATGGATATGGTGGCAGTCCATGTTGAAAATGTGTGTGGTGGCTGGGCCTAAATCCTCGATTGTTAGAGTTATGAGAATGCTGATTTGGGAGATGTTGGGGACGCGTTCTATTAAAACTTTGAAAGTTGGGTCGAAAAGAGTGACGATTTTGAGGTACAAAAGTATTTTGTCTGGGTCAAATGGGCATATTTTGTCTAAAAGTATTTTGTTCAGGTTTAGGGGCTTGTGTTTTCATTAAGCGTGTAGCTACCATGAGTCATTCTGTGGGTGAGGTAGGGGGATTTATTGTCATTAATTGTTTAATATTGGTGGGCATTCCTTCAGTAAGTCCTTCCAAAATGAGTTGAGGGGATAGACCTAATTGCCTACCATAATTAAGTTTTTTATGAAAACATTGCTCTAAATTATCTTTTAATTGGAGTTGTGAGAAATCTGCTAAACTTACATTAGGTTTTAAAAAATTTTCAATAAGAATCGAACAAAGTTCTCCAAAATTTGAAATATTAAAGCAAGAGTTGATATAATGGGTTAATGCAGACCCTTTTAGATATTTTGATATGTTGAAAATTCGAGTCCTGATTCACTGTAGACTGTCATTTGAGATAATAAGGATTACAGCCCATTAAATGGCTACGAGCATCAAAATTCTCCCGTTAAGGATTCTATTAGGTTGAAGTTTGGTATGAAGGGTAGGTGAGAATAAGAGACACCAGATCAGATGACAGCCTCGTGTCATTTGACTGATTCAAAATTAAGAGATCCATCACTATATCCGTTGTAGTGCAACCTTAATTCAGAATTCCTTATTTTTCCCCTAGTTAAAAGCATGTCATTTGTTAAAAGAAAAAAAAAATCAAAATAATTTTATTTGTCTTACTGAGAAACTTTTGTATTGTTTGGAACGAAAAAAAAATAGAGACAAAATTTACATTTTTAAAATGCTGCAAAAACACATCATTCGTCATTGAATATACTTAATTTTTTTAAAAAATGTAATCACATTTTCTCTGTGCACAATAAATAGTTCAAATGTATTCAGATATCTCCTTAACTAATTAGTGTATAAATCCTTTAAATGCACATTTCAAGCAATTGTATAGAGTATTCTAATTTCTTAATATCGCATTAGCACGCATAAAAAGAAATAAATACTTTGTTATCATATCTAAGCATTTTTAAAAAAATTTTCTTGAGGTAATAAAGTCTCAAAAAAGTATCTCAAAATCATCTATTGAAAAAGAAAACCTAACAAAATTTACATATCACAGTTACCCCGCATACACTTAGCACTGTTTATATAGACCAAAGACGGAGAGGAAATAGCATTTTATTGGAAATCCAATCTTTTCTACCTCCTTGGTTTCCCACAAATAACGAACAGTCCACTTGTCCCTTTCAGCACAAGTGTAATTCAAAAACGACTCCCCACAACTCCACATAAAATCAAAGACTACTGTGAAAAATAGTTCCGATGATTGAAGCGGTATCACAAAGGAGTTCTTGAAAAACCTTCTTTAAAGTTCCACCTGCTCTTGTCTGAGGGGTGGTCACTCGTGAATAGCATTAGAAAAGATTGGGCTGAGCATTCCAAGGAAGAATAACCTTTTACAAAAGAACGGAGATTTTGCTTTATGTTTATTTTTTAATGTTTCTGTCAAAGAGGGGTGTCGGGGGTTATCCTGAAGAAAAGTGTGAATTCCTCTGGTTAAAGATGTTGACCATTTCTCGACTCTCGAATGATCCTTCGAAAGGACGATGACCTACCTACCTACCTCCGGAGGAATAACATCTATAGCGGAGATGAGCAATCTGCATTCTGTAAAAGGAGTTTCGTAAATTGATTGTATATAGCTTTTTTGGTTTTTAGTCAAAGAAGCTATACTTAGCAGATTACCTTACATCATAATGCAAAACAAAAATTAAAGAAAAGAAATATTAAAAATATTCTAAGCAAAATATTGTGTCGAATTAATTGATAGGTACTGCCAGTGATTGCTTTATTTTTCTCAGAATAGTATATAAAAAATGAAATAATATTGAAAGAACAATCTCAATTTATGATTACATCTTAGGCTAGGTCAGGGAGGGCGAACCAATGGCACGCGTGCCATTCATGGCATGCGACAAAATATTTTGGGTACGCCACCGATCCAAATGGTTTGCATTTTAATTCAAAATAACAAAGTTCAATAGGAAGTATTAAGAATAAACGCGAATGATGGGTCGCAGTTTTCAGCGAGACTTTCTCCTTTCAAAGAATTATCGGAAACGCTCAAGTTTTTTATGTGACTTTATTTTTAATAAACTGAACTTGTCGCAATTCGAATAATTGGAAATTAAAAAATTTGAAATGCAACTCTCTGATTGATTTCCAGTCTAGTTCAATTTGTATTCAAAAATTTTTTGAAAAAAGGAGAAACTTGGAATTTTGATTGAAATAGAAAATTTAACAAGCAATATAAGTAAAAAGGCTTGTAATGAAATTTTGGAAACATGGAATTCGATTCCAGACACATTTAACTGTTTGAAGAAGCTCTGGGCCCTGTTATTTTAACCATATCTTCATCTACTTACGCCTGCGAGTCATTATTTCCAGAGATAAATAATATTAAAGACTCTGTTATAGAAACTGTTTGGAAGAGGACTCCAATTCAGCATGCATTCTGCTAAAAGTAACATCTTACAATCCTAATATAAGCTATTTGTCATCTATAATCTGCAACACACTACTGTTATTTTATAATTTGATTTACAGTATAACTAAAACATTTACCACTATAAAGTGCAAAATGTATTTTTTCGTAGCAAATAAAGAGTTTTGAGCTGTTACTATTTAGTTTTATTATTTTCTCAATAATTACAAGTCAAAGTTATTTGTGACGGCACGTCTATACCTCATTAAATATTTCATTAGAAAAAGAATGACATGTTGATCTCTAAAGGTTCGCCACCCCTGGGCTAGGTATACACACCTGTTTCAAAGAAATCTATTCTTCATACCTTTCTCTCATTAAATCCCATCATATCTTATTGATAATTAATGTTAGTGTAAATAGATATTTATTGCCATAGCAGAAGTAGCATGTATTAAGGATTGATGTAATAAGATTATTGCAGTATATAGATTATATAACACACACACTCATTGTTAGCAAATATATCTGTATATTCATTTCTCAAGTTTAATCTAGTGAAATCAGAAGATAATGAAATCTATTTAAATTATACATATGAAATTTACCGGATGGTTTTTGGTTTATTGTTTTAAAAGAGAAATGCTTTATCATGAAATTTTGAATTAAAAAAAGCTATAACCCCTTAAGATCCAAATTATTTTTATCTTTAAATATTAAATTCATCTGGTTATTAATACTACATAGACCTCAATAAAAAAATTCCCCCCCTCCCCCCCCCCTTCTGGAACGTAGACGGTACCCACACGAGATCGTGCGGGTAGGGCGTTATCTGTGAAACAGGTCACCTATGAAAATTTTCGAGTTATACATTTTTAGCTCTATAAGTTGATAGAAGAAACAATCTTAATTCAACTAAAATTGTTACAAATAAGGAAATTATTGATGTATAATTAAATCTTTTATTAATTCATTATTTATTTACTGTTAAAATCTTTTTTGTTTTTGACAAGTAGATATAAATAACCATTACATTTTTCACATGTTTTCGAACTGCTTTCGTAGTTTTTAAATCTACAATTGTGTGTGTGTGTGTGTGCGAGGCCTTGGAATGTCATCAACACATCAAAAATGGTTATTCATGTCAAGCCTTTTATCCTGGAATGACCAGGATAAAAGCCAGGGCATATATAGTAGGTATATTATAATAACGCTTCGATCTTTTTGCGAGTGAAATTACAACACAGTTATCTTCATCATCAGTTGAAATACTTTTGTTAGTTGGTGGAGAGGCTGATAACGCTTCAACTATCTTTAACTTAAATTTTAAGCGATCCATTTTGATTTTTAAAGGAATTTTATTTGATATTGCCTCTCTTTTTGCACAGAAACCAAGAATTTGCAACAGCTAAATCAATACAATCAATGTGTTCAAGAGACTTTTATGGTAAAGAATGGTCCAAAATTGTCTTTCCATTTCAAATATTTCCATGTTTTTCTTCATCGTTCCCATCTGAATTTGATATTCTGCTTCCCGTATACGCGATTCATATGTTTTGTTCGTAGCATTGTCATCATACAAGAGATCACTAAGTTCTGATCTAAGTTCAATCTGATTTATTCATCAATTGCAAAATTTCTTCTGTGAGAATTCTTCTCCTTTCAGACACCTGAAAAAGTTTTTGGTTAAAAGTTAACACACTATTCCATGAAAAATAGTAAAATGTATCAGAAAATTTTATTATTTAAAAAAATACATATATTTAAACCACACCTTACTAACTACCACCGGAAGTCCCAGATTTCTTTTTTTGGAAGGAGGGGGAGGGAAGAGATATGGATGCAGATATCTGTGGATAGGATAAAAATGTCATATTCCTCAACAAATGTATGAAAAAGAAAATTAATTTCAAAAAAGAGACAGAGAAATAAAAAAAAAGGGACTCATCCATTGCGATCCCCAAGAAAATTTGGTATAAATTATATATATATATATATTTCATTTTTATGTAGACTTTTATCGAAGTTATTGAAACAGAAAAGAAAATTCGCATAGTAAGTACTTACCTTTACAGTTGCAGTGACTCAAGTAATGCCCAACCCGCACGATCATGCGTGTAACGAAATCCGGAGTTCTACAAGCCCCATTAATAGAGTATAGTTAACATTTTTTCTATTTTACAATTATTTAAACATTAATGCAAAAATTTGTATCGAAGCTATTAGAAATATATTGATAACTACCTTTTTACGACAGATAAAAAGAAGACGTGCTTTCGTTGTATTTGAAAACAAAGCTAGATTTGCCTGCTGAAAGTAAAACATGGACCACAACCATTGTCTGTCGATAAAAAAAGTAACACTTTACACTTCCTGCAAACTGGTTCAATCGTTAGATTCGTGATTTTCTTACATACGACTATTCCAGAAGCAAAAACGTATAAGAATATCTAACCCGCACAATCGTGCGGGTTGGGTCTTAAAGAGGTAAGTCAAATCAAAATTAGTCTAATTTATAGAATTATAATCTAAAAAAATAAATTATTATTAATACCAATCGGCTAAACTTACTGGCATGTGGTAGTAAGTCAGAATCAATGATTCCCTTTGGATAATACCAAAATATGTTCAACACGCTGGTACGCAAAATTCTTAGGCTTTTGTGACTTAAGCATTATAACCTTATTTCCTTAAATAAATTAAATATTATTATATTTCTTGCATTATTCTAGTATATGTCTATACTTAATCATTTGAAAGTATATAGATAATTGAAAATGGTATTACTTAATATTTACAATAGTTTTCTTTATGTTTGAAAACGTTTTTATTTATCATAAGCTGATCCTAATTTTCTTAAAAAATTAAAATCACTTAGAATTAGAATTAATTATTTTTAAAATAATTTTTTTCAGTTTTAATACATATGTATCATAAATATTTAATGATTATAATGTACTAATTTATGGCTTAATTAAATAATTCCCGTATATTCCAGTGTATTATGTGTACCTATACTTTCAAACTCCATTTTTTAAGTTTTAGATATATTCACCGCATAAGATGCACCTTTGTTTTATGAACGAATAAAGTTTAAATAATAATGTGCTCTTATCTTTTGAACTCTAGATACAGTACATGAGTGGATAATAAAAGCATGGAATGAAATTCAACCTGACATAATTAAAAAGTCATTTAAAAAGAGACAACAATCTAGATGGAATGGAAGATGATAATTTATTTATCCATCAGAGTAACAGTGATGGTAAAGATGAAACAGAAGTCGATGATGTGCCAGAAGATTTTATGGAAAGTGAATAGAACGAACTTTATATGTTATTCAATAATTTCCAGTGTATAATACGCATCCGTAAATTTCGATCTTATTTGTTGCGTTAAAAGTGTTCATTATACGCTGGAATATAAGGAATAATCTTGAAATTCTGAATAAGTTTCATTTTGTTTTACTAGAAACATCATTTTTAATCATGAGTTAGTTCAAATGTATTTAAAAAAGTAGTGTCATTCAATTTCAATTTTTATAATTAGTGACGATGTGTGCTATCATTTAGAGAGATTCTCCCCAAGTTTGACGCCTTGACTTTTCTCATTCAAAGCAGTATTTCTTCTTTTCTAAAGGAGGGTGTCTGGTCATCTCCTGGTGTCACTGAATTTGAAGGCACATTCACTTTATTTTGTATAAACTCTGTAAATTGTGCTTAGTAAAAACATTTTTTAAATTGTATTTAAATATTCTACTTATGGAGAACTATACCAAAGGGAAAAAATATGAATAAGATTAGAATTTTATTCTTTAAATATTGTATTGTTATTATAAGTCCATAAAAATAATACATATTTAATATGGAATAGTTATCATGAATAAGAATACCAATGACATGGTTATAAATAAAAATTTATAAATGTAGAAAAGATAAACTGATTAATATGAAACATTTTACTGAATTTAAAAAAGTTATCTTTCGGTCAAAGTATTTTTACATTTTTTTACAACTAAATGAATTTTACTATAACTAAAGCAAATATAAAATATGTAAATTTATGATGGTTAGATTATTCTGTGAGAACAGTAGAATCTTTAACATACATTAAATCTACGTCGTAAGTAAAAATGTATATTTATTTTAAAAAAATTATATTCTGGGGAATCCTACCCCAGTTGAAAGACATTCGAAATTTAATTCACTTCATTAAAGAATAATCTAGAAGAGAAAAACGTTATTTTTTTTTGAGAAGTGTTTTTATTCCATGAGTACAATTTTTTTACTTTATGCCATGAATACTTAGTATTATTACAAAAAAGAAAGAGAGAGAAATTAATGTACAACTTTTAAGCATAATTGAATTTTTCGAAAGATATGATTATATTCAATATAATATATGAATATAATTATACCTTTGTGCAATATAATATTTCCATATATCAAATATGAGTATATGCAATATAATATTTCAATATATCAAATATGAGTATAAGTAATATAATATTTCAAACACATGAAAGATTTTGAAAATATTTAAATATTGTTAAATCAAGTATCCATTCAAATTTTAAAATTTTTTTTTGATATACCAGATGATTTACACAAATGATAAAAATTAAATACTAACTTATTGATAATTTAAATACTTCTCTAGCAATCATACTGGCATTAATTTTAATGAACAGTAAAAACCTTTTCTAAGCCTTGGAAAAAATCATAGTTAAGTTAAGTTGTTTTCATAATTATCAACATTTCTTTGTTAACCAAATGAATTTGAAACTATAAACATTGCTATTTCGTGAAGTATTTTAAATAGTTTTAAGCCACAACATTTAAAAATTAAGATTAACAACAATAATTTTTTTAAAAAATGTGTTATAATTGTTCAGACAATATAAAAAAACAATATATATATATATATATATATATATATATATATATATATACACTGGTGTGCAAAACTTAAGCAACAGGTGGGTTTATTGCCATAACTTCACGAAAAATCATCTGAGAGACATGAAATTCTGAAATGAGGGAGAGTATTGTGTACGTAAAGGATGACGAAAGCATCGGCGCTGAAAAAGGAATACAACGCGTACGGTATGGAATCAAACAAAAACAAGCTTTATTGAACGCATAGTATCGTGACTCATGATTGTCTATCCAACAGGAAGAACAACAAGCAGATGTTCCTTAATATGGTATATGCCCTCCCCTTACTACAATGGTTGCTTTGCACCGTCTCCGCATACTCAGAACCAGCTGGTGCAACATTTCTTGAGGTAGGAGTGCCCATTTCTCAATCAACATCTGCTTGAGTTGTTGGTTGTTCTCCGGATGATGTAAGCGTGTGGCAATACGTCTCCCCAAAGCATCCCACACATGTTCGATGGGATTTAAATCTGGGGAGCATGCTGGCCAATCCATTCGAGTGATATCTTCACTTTCCAGCAGCTCTTCAACAGCAAGAGTGCGATGTGGCCGTGCATTGTCATCCATAAAAATGAAGTCTGGGCCAATGGCACCTCGGAAAAGATGCACATGGGGAAGAAGTACCTCCTCATAATAGCGATCCCCGGTTACAGACCCTCTGTCGAAAATGTGAAGCTCAGTTCCGCCGTTCAGCATAATACCAACCCAGACAAGAACTCCAGGACCACCGTAACGATGTCTTTCCTTGATGTTACTGGGATAAAACCGGGTCCCGATCTCTCTCCAAATCAAAACGCGTTGAGAATCGCTTCTGGTACTGAACCGACTCTCATCCGTAAAGAGGACACGACTCCATTGATCAGTTGTCCAGTTTTTGTGCTCTCTGGCCCACTGTAAACGGTGGCTT